>CM060955.1:135302665-135902665 GCA_030765055.1 Mantis religiosa | reverse complement strand
AGGCAAGGCCCCAATATAAGCACCTCCGAGTGGAGATCCTGGAGGCCCTCACGCATTGGACTGGAGTTGTTGGTGGCAACGGCGACTGCGGGGAGTTTGTCCTGTATGGACTCCAGGCGTTCGTTGAGGCGGCACACCTCGGTTCGAATTCTCTGTACTACTCCTGTACAGAAGTTTCGGCGGCTGCGGTGGAGTTTGTAGAGGCAGGAGGAGGCGTTCCTGTGTGGTTCTCCCGTCCAGTGCTGCCGGAGTCACGCGGAAAGCTGGGGTACTGCACCTGCCCAGTGTAGTGGCCGAAGCCACTACAGGTGGAGCAGAACCGGTGGCGGTGGCGAAGGTCGTGCTGCTGGCAATCCCGGGTGAGAGAAGGAGCGCCGCAGTAATGGCATCACGCCGGAGCAGTGCAAGATTCTGCTGCGTGCCCGAAGCTGCAGAAACGCCGACATGGCGCAGGCCGCTCAGTCCTGCTGGCCTCGGACCATGCTGACTAAAGTAATCCGAGTCTTCCAGAGGTCGAATTGCAGTTAGGAGGTTTTGAGAAATATGATAATGTTTAGTTTTGCTTGGGAAACGTTATGTAGCTTCCTTGGCGCGGGAATGCTTTTATTTGGCATTAGGTAGCCATATTGAAAAAACAGTATCTGAAGACTGCTTGTTTGGCAGTCTATTTAATCTTTAGTGGAATCGCTTCGGTCTATCTGGAACTCAATATTTAATATATTGTGACTTTGTGGGTTCGTAAAATGAAAAGTCCAATTACACCACTCAAAAATGTTCTTTATTTCCACCGACTTACAATTAAACACTTGCCAATTACACAGAATTACGCAATGCATACAATTACGATTCACCAGTTTGTCCGTTACAATTCCACTTTGCTCTCGCGATTACGCATAATCCTCCGATGCACGTACACAGTCTTCTCGTCCTTACACTAGCACTGCACTCTTACGCTGATTGCCAAGAACTCTCTGACTGACTGACTGACTGACTGACTGACTGACTGACTGACTGACTGACTGACTGACTGACTGACTGACTTCACTCACTGCAGCCCTTTTTATAGGAATATCACCGTCTTCTAGAAGTCTCTGGATTAGATGAAACAACCCGCACGTTCGAGAACCTAAGGGGAGGGTAAAGAGACGGCTCAGTGGCCCACAATCCCTCGTCTAATCATCCCTTCAGTTAGTGACTTAAATTAATGGGTGGGTGTGTCCGAACGCCTCCGTATCCTGCTGCCGCTCCCAGTCGGGTATATAGGGAGTTCCGACGTTTGGGTGGCAATATGTATGTAATATCAAATTAAATTTTGTTACTTATTGAAACTATATCTATGTGGACATTTTAAGATCTATAGAAAACTAGAGGTTTTCATCTTAATAAACCCCTAGGGGCTTACTACGGTAGCTACGGGATTGGCGATCCTGGGGTCCCGAGCCAAATCTCCCGATTGGGTGCCTCTGAGTGGTGAGAGAGCTAATGCCAAACGCCCAAACAAGGTCTACATCCGTGTTTGACCCTAACCTCCCTAAACACACGTCTGACGGAAACCTAGCGCGAGTTGGCGGAGTGGGGAGCGCAGGGGTGACTGGGTAACGCGTAACTCCCAGCCCCTGTTTATCATGTAGGACTGCGTTCGTATCCGCTGATATAGCTCAGTCCCGGAGAGGTGCCATTACATGAGGGGTAACACTCCTGAAGGCGATTGGGTCCCTCTGTCTATACATTGGAAGGTGAGACGCTGAGGTGTGCGAGGTCCAGGCCAGGACTCTCACCCAAGCCGGGGTGGCACCCAGGATGTGAGCACGCCATCGGATACGTTTGCAATGGTGGAGCATATTGTCGCTATGGGAACTGATAAAAACAACAAAAATGCCAAGAAAAGCGGAAAGGAAATAACTGGGTTTTGTGGTCCTCACTATTTGGTTACCTTTAGAACTGAGGAAAGTCGAAAATTTACTACCGTGAATCCGTTTATTATTCAGAAGGTTTTAGATAATATTGCTGGTCCTGTAAAAACATGTACTGGATCTCGCAATGGCACGCTCTTGTTCGAAGCAGTTTCTTCGACACAGGCTGCTAAAATCTTGAAAGCTAATATGCTTCCGAGCTACCCAGTGCGCGTTGAATTGCATAGGACTCTGAACTCCTCGCGTGGTTTTGTAAACACCAGCGCATTGGAAGGTATGTCCAATGCAAAGATTCAAGAAAACTTGGCAAATGTACATAGAGTTCACCGCAAAGAACAAGGTGAACTAGTGCCCACTCGTACCCTGTTACTTACTTTGATCGGGTAGATCTCCCGCAAAGGATTAAGGCAGGGTATGAAGCTATTAAAGTTAGGCAGTATACACCTAGACTATTACTAACATTACGTATAATAAAGTAATACTTATAACTACATAAAACTAGAATGTTTTAAGCCTTTTTCAGATGAATTTTCTGTTTTATATATTGTAAGGTTAGATAATCCGGATTATTATGGACGAAACGATCATAGGTATAAAATTAAGGGTAGAAGATACAGAACCGACGTAGGAAAATTTTCTTTTGTTAATAGAACCATTGAAGAATGGAATGAATTGCCTGTAGCAGTCTTTCAGGGCTGTCCCCTGTCGCTGAAGAAATTTAAAAAAAAAAATCTAGATGGTTTATAGTTTATCTTTTGAATTATAATGGTATATAATATGTAAATAGAGAAGTAATTAGATATGCTTTAAGTGACTAAAGTAAAGTAATATCATGTTTGTATTGTTTATTGTGTTACTGTTGTAAATCTAGTATTTGTAATTTGATCTGTATTCTTAATTCTGCCACCGGGTAGTACCCAATTGCAGTCAATAAATAAATACATACATACATACATACATACATACATACATACATACATACATACATACATACATACATACATACATACATACATACATACATACATACATACATACATACATACATACATACATACATACATACATACATACATACATACATACATACATACATACATACATACATACATACATACATACATACATACATACATACATACATACATACATACATACATACATACATACATACATACATACATACATACATACATACATACATACATACATACATACATACATACATACATACATACATACATACATACATACATACATACATACATACATACATACATACATACATACATACATACATACATACATACATACATACATACATACATACATACATACATACATACATACATACATACATACATACATACATACATACATACATACATACATACATACATACATACATACATACATACATACATACATACATACATACATACATACATACATACATACATACATACATACATACATAATTTATATTGTAACTATGGCAGTAGGTGACTTTAGGTGATTTTAGATACATTTGAGATAAAAATTCTTTTACAGATCGCAGCTTTCGTCTTAGTTGCGCTTAAGATATAATTCGTCCAAATACTACTTCGCAGCAGTGGAGCTACAAAAACGACATCTGGTTTGGCCCTACTAATAATAGCGGGAATTTGGCCTTTTGACTATATCATTAGATTAAGGGGTGCAACTTATTGGCTAAAGAAGGAAGATATCGGAATGTTTTTAAAATTATGGGAAAAATGCAATACTAAGAAGGAAGTGAAAAATTGTTTATTACAAGAGTGGCAAAAAGAGTGGGATAATGCACACGTAGGAAGAAGAGTACATGATTTATTTCCGGACATTAAAGAAAGGCTAAAATTGGAACATATAAAACCAAGAAAAGTATTTCTTCACTTGTTATAGGCATTGCCCATATAATGTACTTTTAAAAAGAATAGGGAAGAAGAACTTAGATTTATGTGAGCAATGTAACTGTTTAGATTCGCTTGAACATGTTATTTTTGAGTGCAATAAATTTAGTTAACTAGTAGGAGATGGTCGAAGGAAACTTCAAGGAAAATGTTTATGGAACATTTTAAGAGATGCAGCAGATTATGTACATTTAGAAAATATGTCTCAGATAATATCCGTTAAGGCATTGGAGGAATACAGAATGCTACAAAAAGGTACGGCCAAACTTTCAGGAAACATTCCTCACACAAAAAGAAAGAAAATATGTGGACATGTGACCGGAAACGCTTAATTTCCATGTTAGAACTCATTTTAGCATTTCTCTTTAAATGTAAATTGAAATCATTCGTGCAGAGAATTGTCAAAATACCCCATTGTTTCGTTTGTATGTACTGTACTTCCTCGATTCACCGGTAGTTGGCGCAATTGAAGGAAGGTAATGTTGACTGCAGTGCTTGTGTTGGCATGCAACTCATTGCTCTACAGTACTAGCATCACGCACATCAGTACGTAACATCAACTGGTTAGTGTTCATCACGAACGTGGTTTTGCAGTCAGTGCAATGTTTACAAATGCGAAGTTGGCAGATGCCCATTTGATGTATGGATTAGCACGGGGTAATAGCCGTGGCGCGGTACGTTTGTATCGAGACAGATTTCCAGAACGAAGGTGTCCCGACAGGAAGACGTTCGAAGCAATTGATCGGTGTCTTAGGGAGCACGGAATATTCCAGCCTATGACTTGCGACTGGGGAAGACCTAGAACGACGAGGACACCTGCAATGGTCGAGGCAATTCTTCATGCAGTTGACGATAACCCTAATGTTAGCGTCAGAGAAGTTGCTGCTGTACAAGGTAACGTTGACCACGTGACTGTATGGAGAGTGCTGCGGGAGAAGCAGTTGTTTCCGTACAATGTACAGCGTGTGTAGGCACTATCAGCAGCTGATTGGCCTCCACGGGTACACTTCTGCGAATGGTTCCTCCAACAATGTGCCAATTCTCATTTCAGTGCAAATGTTCTCTTTACGGATGAGGCTTCATCCCCACGTGATCAAATTGTAAATTTTCACAATCAATATGTGTGGGCTGACGAGAATCCGCACGCAATTGTGCAATCACATCATCAACACAGATTTTCTGTGAGCGTTTGGGCAGGAATTGTTGGTGATATCTTGATTGGGCCTCATGTTCTTCCGCCTACGCTCAATGGAGCACGTTATCATGATTTCATACGGGATACTCTATCTGTGCTGCTAGAAGATGTGCCTTTACAAGTACGACACAACATGTGGTTCATGCACGATGGAGCTCGTGCACATTTCATTCGAAGTGTTCATACGCTTCTCACCAACAGATTCGGTGACCAATGGGTTGGTAGTGGCGGACCAATTCCTTGGCCTCCACGCTCTCCTGACCTCAACCCTCTTGACTTACATTTATGGGGACATTTGAAAGCTCTTGTCTACGCAACCCCGGTACCAAATGTAGAGACTCTTCGTGCTCGTATTGTGGACGGCTGTGATACAATACGCCATTCTCCAGGGCTGCATCAGCGCCTCAGGGATTCCATGCGATGGAGGATGGATGCATGTATCCTCGCTAACGGAGGACATTTTGAACTTTTCCTGGAACAAAGTGTTTGAAGTCACGCTGGTACGTTCTCTTGCTGTGTCTTTCCATTCCATGATTAATGCGATTTGAAAAGAAGTAATAAAATGAGCTCTAACATGGAAATTAAACGTTTCCGGAAACATGTCCGCTTAACATATTTTCTTTCTTTGTGTGTGAGGAATGTTTCCTGAAAGTGTGGCCGTACCTTTTTGTAACACTCTGTATATGACCAGTGACAAAATATTTCAAGAAAGAAATGTAAGAACATTTCAATCTATGAGAAAATAATATTACTTCAAGAGATCGTCGGAGGGAAATAGGACAAAGAGAAACTGAAGATACAGATTACCAGACTTGAAGACCTAATTTAAGACGCACAGCCGATAAATGGAAGACGCCAATTATGGACATCAGAAAGAAGACAAAGACAGAAAGACCATAGACAGAAAGAATACCAGGAGAGAGAAGAAATATATGAAGAATATCAGAGTATCAGATGCAACTGATTATGCAGAAGCGGAGAGATGTCTACCCGGATGTCTGGAACTGACGAACTAGCTCCATCTACTGATGCCAGTCCCTTTAGGAGATGGACACCAAAAAGAGGAAGCTTTGGATACCAGTTGCAGAAGAGGAAATTTTAAATCTGTAGGACACAGACTTTGGTAGCTTGTTATAAGAATTAAAGCTGTAGTAGAAATGTAGATTTGATTTATATATGTATTTGGAGTAGAAGTAAAGTAGAAAAAAGACTGCTTTAGATAGATTAGATGAAGATATTTGTAAGGTTACTGGAATGCAGTAATCTGTAGGTTTAGTAAGTTAGTTAAGGTAGAAAGTAGATTATATCTGAAAAATTTGTAAATTGTTTTGGGAAATCTGATTTAGAAGTTAATAAAGTTAAAAATGAAGTTCGCATAACAAGGCCTGGTATAGATTCCAGAAACCGGGCTATTAGATATGAAGATTTTATTTTATTTTATTTTATTTTTTATTTATTTTCTTATAATTCGTCATCTGATACTTCTTATATTTTCAATTGTACTTATGGGCACTTTGGACGGGGAATATGTTTTGTTTCATATGTGTGCTATTGTACAGAAATAATTGGAGCAAACATTCTAACAGCTGTTGCCTTTTTTTAATTAAAAATATATAGCTATGTATATAGATATATATTTTCCTTTTCATTATTTAACCGTTTCTTATTGTTTCCGTTTAATTACCTATCTTTTTTCTGTAGTTTCACACACATACACTATACACATAAACACCCATGCCCAGGGCGGGACTCGAACCCGCGACCCTCTACGCAATGGAACGCTAGAGACATACGTTCTAACGACCATGGCTACGAGAGCCGGCAGACCTTGGTAGGTTGCACTATCTTTATTGATTGGTGCAGTTCACCAAGTCTTAGCTCCAGTATAGCTATCCAGTCCCTTATTTGATAGCTCTCTTTTGCAATGCTTTTCATCATGGTCAAAATAAATGCTTTTTGTAGTCTAAGAATTACGAGCTACTTCGTACATAACCAGATTATCAATCTGCCTGTGGCACGCTTATACACCAAAGATGAAGTACTCTTTTCTTAGCTTATTTTTATTTAGTTAATGAAAACATCCAAACGTCTATAAATAAAACACGCATTTTGACTTGGGGATTACGCATTAGAATGTCGGATTAGTTGGCAACGTAAAGATGGTCAATGATGCTGTCCAGGAACCTACCATGAGCCACGTGCCCCATACTGTGACACAGCCGGATATTCGTGAGCGGATGTTACCGTGGTAAATCAAAATTCCAGGGGATCATTAAATCTCATTCATTAGCTTCAACATAGATCATCACAGCATGGGGCGGCTGTTGCACCAGGTAACATTTCGCCTTTAAACATATCTTGTTGCGGAAGAAATGCCTAACTGGACGTGACGTGACTTGGCCAAAGAAATCTTATTAATGTTGTTTCTGCCTTTAAAGGAAGCTAACCGTAAGGTTTGGTCAAGTTCGTGATTTGCGGCATAGATCTACTTTGGATGACAATATTGTCCTTACTTCGGTATGGAAAAATCATGCTCAATGGTGTATTTTCATTCGGACAAACCTGTATATTGTAAAGTAAGCAGTTCTTGAAAGTTCTGTTTTATTTTAAGTTTAACTCATTTAAACGGTTAGATCATATTGGATAAAACATTGTTAATCAGAAATTTGTTTGGATAAGCGAAGACCCAAACAGAACTTTATGCATATTCCAATTCAAAACCTCACGAATATGCGACAAGCCCGTTGTGCCTATACTATGGCAAGGTTTTTTAAAAAATTTTCGGGCCCGAAAGGTGTCATTCTATGAATGACATTCTGAGTTGGAGAGTCAGCTTTAAGCTTTATTATGCCAAAATTGTAACGGCGTTCATAGCAAACCTTCTAGAAAATGCAAGTATTTGCCGTGAGTTCAAGATGGTGACTTTCCAACAGTGGTTTCGTGGTGAAGGCTCTATGAAAGGTTGCTTGGTTGTACGCATTTAAATATATTATTAAAAGTCTAGCGTGTAGTTTTTAAACAAGAGTAGTTACCACACAACTAAATCAAAAATGTATGGGAAACTTAATGAAGGAGAATTATTTAAGTAGAGTTATGTCCGATTTCATCAACAGATGTTAAAATCGACGTTAACAAATGTAACGTAACAATTGTCACAGCGCTAAAACTAATGTTAAATTTCTTGCATTTCACCAACCTGTTTTCTGAAAATGTTAAACTTGTGTTAACGGCAAGGAACATGTAAATATCACAGCTATAGAAGGCGTATTATTTTCTGAACGTACTACGATCCGCTTTTCTTTTCATTTTCGTCTGCATAAATGGCGGATGAACAAAATCATAAATAAAGCCGTGAGACAAATTTCTCATCGACGGAGAAAAAATTGTTAATTGAATTGGTGACGAAGTGTAAGGATATCGTGGAAAATAAGAAGACAGATGCAGTGAATGTAAAAGAGAAAGATGTCACGGGGAAATTATTGGAAACGAATTTAATTCAAATGCATGTGTCACTACTAGAAACACCAAACAACTTGTCATTATTACGTAGATTTAAAACGAGGTGCGAAGGACAAGAGACTTGAACGTTTCAAGACGGCAGGTGGACAGTGTATTATCCACATAATTCAGTGAATTATAAAATAGTAAGGTTATAAATACTTGAAGCTAAGGTGAGATCGTCATATTCCTTTCGATGTATGTTCTAACCTCTCTTTTTCTTCCGCAGTAACCTTCATAGCAACATGTTTCGACAGTCTATACCTCTGTAGAAAAAACAAAAATTCTTCGGATAGTTCCTCAAAATAATTTCTCCCTAGAGGCCGTACTCTATTTTGAATGCCATTTAGACGGTATTAAATACAGCAAATCGACATCAACAGCTGATTTCTTGCTCGCCATTTTGACTATTTGCAATTGTTAAGGACTTAACATCAGAAATTCGGCTTGTTAGTTTAACAAGAAATTTAACACGAGTGTTACGCTAACACTTGTTGGTGAAATGCAATTTTTGTTTTAACTATTGCTAAACTCGTGTTAAGTCTTAACATTTGTTGGTGGAATCGGGCATTAAGGTGTAAAACCATGTTATACCAAACACAAATTGAATACCGGTACTCTACCTTCCGGAAGAGCCGAAGTATCGTTACCTGGAAAGGCTAATATCTGTGGTGCAGTGAAATAAATTACATTCAATATAAAATAAGCTATGCACTACCAGCTAAAATGTGCATGGACATCCACTGTCAAAATCCTTACCTGTAGCATAATTATGACCTCATGGAGAAGAAACACACATACAGTTCAAAGCAGCTACAAAAGAAGTATGTTGAGTACTGCCCAAAACACAGCATGATAGGTTTGCGCTAACCTTCGTAGATACCTGCAATATTTAAATGTAATTTTAGTGCAGGAAAATTCCAGACTTTATTATTTCTCACCATCAGGAACTAAGATGGCGCTTAAAGAATTAATCAGTAAGGAAAACAGCGGAAGTCTGAAATAAGCGTGACATAAGTAGTTTATCATACAATTTCGGTTCATGTTATATCAGATTTTATTACAGGAATGGCAAAACGAATGGGACAGCATAAAGGAAGGACGTCGAGTTTATGAATTACTTCCAACAATAGAAGAAAGACTAAGAGTGAGCCACTTCAAACCGACTAAAGGAATAATCCATTTTATAAGTGGACATGGATCTTATGCCACCTACTTTAAAAGGATAGGAAGACAAGCGTCAAGTCCTTGTACAGCATGCAGCACAGAGGACACACCAGAACATCAAATTGTCGAGTGTCAAAAGCATCGAGAAGATGATAATTTAAGACAAGAGCTGCAAGGAAAGACAACATGGGAAATAATAAGAGATGCAGAGGAGTTCAATAAGTTAGACACGATATCAAACATCATTTCAACGAAAGCTTGGGAACAATATATAACTTCTAAGAAATATACACCAATAGAACTGGCTACAACTGCAACAACTCAACAAATAAGACGATCAACTAGAATCCAAAGACGAGAGATGGAAGGAAATCTGAACATAGGAATGGATCCAATTGATGAAGCAACACCAGTAGAAGAAAAGGAATTAGGAGATTTTGATATTGAAAATATCCATGAATTGGGAGGAGAAGAAATAATAAACCAACAAGGTGATATAGACTGAAATCGGACTGAATTGACAGCGATATATATATATATATATATATATATATATATATATTTGAAGAGAGAGACTAATTTGAAAACAAAAGAAAAAATAATTAGGATAGTTGTTAGGTTAGTTGACTGCAAAGTTTAGCAGTCATTTAGGTTATTGTTTCTGCAAACAATTAAAAGTTATTCCTATAATTAATAAAATTATAAATGAAAATAAGAAATAGTTAAAAGGTTCCGATATAGAATATAGGCATCGGAACATAAGAAAGCAGAGTTTATTTTTTATTTTTTATTTTTTATTTTTTTTTTATTTATTTTTGTTTTTTTATTTTTATTTTTTTATTTATTTTTTATTTTTTTATTTATAGTTTTTTATATCAGATTAACGATGCTTGAATATGCATCATATGAATGCAGCTCTTCGACATTTGTCCCCTAAAATATACATGTTTAACATTCTTAACACCGATCCTTTATTAATCCGCATTATGTAATAAATGGTGTCATTTAATTTAATGTTGTAGATTTCTCCTTAGGCGGATGTCCAAATTATGTCATATATAACGTCAAATTATACATGGGCTCTATTATCATTTTTCAAATAAGCGTGGTTAACAACTTTATCAAGAGAATTATACGCTCTTTTATTTTGATATTGGGGTCGAAGAACCTTGCCACGATTTTACGTTGAATATTTATTTTTACATGACTTATGACGTTTATGCAACCATATTGCTTAATTAACAATTCATAGCGTTTGGAAAAATGAATGAAGTGTTTAAAAGTATTTTGCATAACTTTGAGCCGTTTCACTAGTATTAATTCTGAGCTGAACTTTCAACTACAAGTGTTCATACGTACAGAACTGTAATCTATCTCAACCTGGATTAATCCTGCTGTAAACATATGACTGGGAAGAGAGACAGTTTTAGATTCAGAAAACGGTAAAGCTGTTGATTGGTTTAGCGAAGTCAATGGGCGTTTTCTTTTATTTGTATGCGTACGATAAACTCCTCGTTTAAGCACAGTACTGTAAGTAGTTTTTTGATCACTGCTCTGTGCGAGCTAATTTCGGAGAGAGAAAAGCATGCAAATGCTTCGATTGTTATAAACGTAATAGCCCTACATTTTATCTTTCTGCTTTACATACCACACAGATATGTTCTGTATACTATATACAAATTAGAATACAGGTGAAATTATACCTATTAACCTATTATGTTAAATTAAGCAGTATTTTATTTAACATTATATAATATCTTTGCATTCCTATACCAGGCAGCTCTCTCGCAACGAGGTCTGTATTCAGTTAAATGCTGATTAAGATGTGATTGATTATAGTGTGGAGTTATTTCTGATATTTAACAATGTTTTTCCTGTATATCTTGCGTGCCTCACAAGCCCAAGAACACTTATGTATATGTAATTTAAAATCAGGCAATGTTCATTAAGGAGCAGGCCGGTGCTTAAGCCGGAATGAAACACATTTGAGACAAACCTTTAAAAAGTGGCCAGAGCCGAATAATCCTGAATTGTTTCTCGGTACCTAAAGAAAAAAACCCGGAATTGTCTATAAAAAAATTGAGGAAGAAATAGGTGATCTCCTTGGTGTTTCCGCAAGTAATGTACATAGTGTTAGAATGGAACAGCAAGTATGCGGAACTCTAAGAACACCGGGAAGATAAAGCCATAGCTAAAGTTATACGAGGGCTGTTCAATAAAGAATGATCACAATTCTTTTTGACAACGTACGTTTACTCATACTTTTGATGGTCCTTCTCAAAATAGACACCCCTGAATTCGATGCACTTGTCCCAGCGTTTCTTCCAGTCTTCAAAGACATGCTGGAAACCATTTCTTGCGAGATCCTTCAAAATCGCCTCTGCAGCCTTCACCACTGCTTCTGATATTGGATAATGCCTCCCACGAAGGCGTTTCTTCAAGTTGGGGAATATAAAAGGGTCACATAGGGCTAAATATGGGCTATAGGGAGGATGAGGGATGCACTTCACGTTGATTTTTGCATGATATTCAGCCACAACTTCGGCAATATGGGGCTGTGCATTATCGTGGTGCGGCATCCAGCCCGCTTCACGGAAATGTGGTCTTTTGCGCCTGATATAGGCCTGCAATGTTTTCAGGACATCCCTGTAGTATTTTCCAGTTACTGATGTGTGTGCAGGTACAACATGCTGATAAACCATTCTATGAATATCAAAGTATGAAATGACCATAACTTTCCCAGCAGAAGCAACTACTTTTGCTATTTTGGGGGTTGGTGATGAAGGAGATTTCCACTCTGAGCTTTGCTGTTTGCTCTCAGGATCAAAATGATGTAGCCAAGTTTCATCAGCAGTGACTACCTTTGAAAGAGACTCCGGATCTTCCTCTAACATCAACTTTAACAGCATGCAGACCTGCATGGGAATATCCTTTCGTTCGGGAATCAACAGTCTTGGAACCCATCGCGCACAAACACGTCTCATGTGTGATTTATCTGTCACCAACGTGTGGGTGGCACTCAATGAAATGCTCAGTATTTCAGAAAATGATCTTAAGGTAATTCCTCGATTCTCTCACAAAGGCAACAGCAGTGTTGACGTATTCTTCCGTTAAAGCAGTAACTAGAGCACCGGGTCCACCTTCCTTTGAAATTGAGTGTGTCCCCTTTTTAAGCATTTAAACCACCTTCAAGCTGTACTGTAGGGAAGAACAGACTCTCCATAGGCCTCCTGTAACATTGTATAGGCCTCAACTGAAGATTTTTTGAGACGAAAGCAGAATTTCAAACACGCATATAGCTCCTCGCGTGTTACCTCCATTGCAGTGGTAGGCGCTACTGAACATGTCTGAACTTGCCTGGTTCTCACAGGCGGGAACCAGGAGTACCAACAATGAAACCACTACGGCGTGTTTGTTTCACATTTAGGTAACAGAATATAATAAGACTGAATTTTAGTGCGACAAATTATGGCCATAAAAATTATAATTCATTATTGAACAGCTCTAGTAGATTCTGAAACAGGGGCTTTAACGTGTGCTTTTGGAAGTCATAAACGCAAAACCAATGCTTTGGAAAAAAAAATAGAATCGAAATAATCTAACATTTGGATCAACTTCAGTTTCCATCAACAACTATTTTAAATTTCAAACAATGAACAAGATTAAGTAAAAGCAGCAAAAAGTCGCGTAAATGCAAATAGCGTGTGGAGAAATTCAACCATTTTACGAAAAGTGCTATACGCAGTAAAGTTGATGATTATTTTTTCAGAAATGAACCAACTCATCGATTTAATAAGTTAATTTGTAACCCAACTGTATTTATTGTCTAGAATTTAGCGCTGCTATATATAGGTACTGCTAGTGTCGCAAAACTTATGTGAGTGCATGTAGCGTCTAACACGTGGCGAGTTGAGTCAGCTCCGCCTTGTTGTTTACATCATGATTAAACTAGCCAGAAGTAGAGTGAGATTTCGTTTCTATTTGAGCTAGTAAGGAAATCTCTCCCCCAACTCATTTTACCCCCCAAAAATATCTGATTGTTTAATTCAAATTACTTTCCTTATCCACTTTCACACAAACTCTTGTTACAAAAGCATACTATTTTAACTATATATTGATAATCAAAAGACAATTTTATTAAATATATACACAAATTACCTACCTTACATACTCAGAATATAGTATTTTCAAAATGTGGGGGCTGTGATATATTCTGAAATTTCTTATTCTTTACATGGTTATCGGATAACGAAAATGCACTTGTCATTTGGAAGAAAAAAGGACATTTAAATGACGTTCTTTTCTCATTCATTCACAAACCTCTTCTATCCACTTCATTTTAGTCGAGAAAAATATAAATGCACAATGACATTTTGGCTGTGGCTAGACATTTCTAAGCGTAAATAATCCAGCTGAAGGTTAATAGGTTCGTATGCCTATACTTTATAAACAAGATGCAAAGACAGTAGTAGTTTTAGGTTACTCTGTGCGTTTCTAGTGCTAATAGTGACCAGTAATTACTTTAAGTGACATTGCTCTAGGATTGAGGACATATAACTGCTAGTCCCAATTATTGATGAGTAAGTTTATGGGCTTTTACAATGCCGCCTACTAAGTTCCTCCAGTTAATCCTAACTGGACTTTTAAATGAGGTTTGCAAATAAGAATATTGTTTGCGATGTTTCATCATTAATACACACCTCGTCACACTTTATTACCTAGTAGATTATACATTCACCTAGTAGATTATACATTCCAAGAGCTGCCTAAATAGCTATCCCGGGTATGCTAATTTGTTTTGTTTTTTCTTTGTATTTTACAAAACATTTGAAACCTTTTCTTGACGTTAGTCAATTTTAAAGTCTTATAACCTTCAGAGATAACCCACAAAGCTATTTACACACATTTAAGAAAATAAAACTTACGTGACATTCTCTACCACAGAAATGTTACACATATTGTGACTTTGTGGGTTCGTGAAATGAAAAGTCCAATTACACCACTTCAACAATGTTCTTTATTTCCACCGTCTTACAGTTTAACACTTGCCAATTACACAAAATTACTTGCTGCACACAATTACAATTTACCAGTTCGTCCGTTACAACTTCACTTGTACTCGCGATTACATAAACTCCGATACTCATACCCAGTTCGTACAGTCTTCCGTTGCACAATCTTTTCGTTCATTAACACGTCACTGACTGACTCTTACACCAAGAACTGCGACTGTCTTCTCGCTCACACTCACTAACCAACTGATTGACCAGACCAACTCTGTCTGTCTGTAACCCTCTTTATAGGAATATCGCCGGTTTCTAGTGACCAGGAGAATGTTCCAGACTCCGTAATTTCTGGAACCAGGTGGGCAGAAACAGACGGCCCACTGATGTTTTTCCTCCCAACCACTGCCTGCCTGTCACCACTACAAGACAAACGAGGGGGAGGTGTGGCTAACGCGGTCCTCCCCTACCTTCCGTTGCCAGCTGCTCACAGGGTGTTCCAGCGGTCCCGTTACAATATATTATACAGAATGATTCATTTGAGAAATCAGGAAAGTAAAAGGTTATACGAGGGCTGTTCAATAAATAATGATCATAAATTTTAAGGTCATACTTTCTCGCACTAAAATTCAGTCGTATTATATTCCGTTAGCTCAATATAAAACAAACACGCCGTAGTAGTTTCATCGTTGGTACTCCTAGTTCCCACCTATGAGAACCAAGCAAGTTCAGACACGTTCAGTATCGCCTACCGCTGCAATGGAGGTAACATGTAGTAAAAGCTGATGTTAGAGGAAGATCCTGAATTCCTTTCGGACGTGATCACTGCTGATGAAACTTGGCTACATCATTTTGATCCTTAGAGCAAACAACAAAGCTCAGTGTGGAAATCTCCTTCATCACTAACCCCCCCCCCCCAAAAAAAAAAGCAAAATTGGTTGCTTCTGCCGGGAAAGTTAAGCAGTCTGGATACTGCACCACGATAATGCGCGGCCGCATATTGCTGCTGAATATCTTGCCAAAGTCAACGTGAAGTGTATCCCTCACCCTCCCTATTGTCCAGATTTAGCCCTAACTTGAAGAAACGCCTTCGTGGGAGGCATTATCCATCATCAGAAGCAGTAGTGAAGGCTGCGGAGGCAATTTTGAAGGATCTCTCAAAAATAGTGTCCAGCATGTCTTTGAAGACTGATAGAAACACTGGGACAAGTGCATCGCATTCAGGGGAGACTATTTTGAGAATGTCCATCTAAATTATGAGATTGAGTAAATGTACGTTGTCTAAAAAGTTGTGATCATTCTCTATTGAACAGTCCTCGTATTCATGAAGTTCAAATACATTCTCTGAGCAATTTTCTGTAATGTAAGTGGAATGGTTGGAGGTAACAAATCAGTGATGTTTCTAGTAGCATGACTACGCTATCGTGCAAAGGAAACAAAAGAAAACATTGGTAACGTCAGAACAGCGTGCTAGTGTGTCATATAGTTGGCGAAATTTTCGAGTGCAATAGCGACCCATCGAACTTTCAGAAGTCAGTATAACTGTCTATATATCTCATTGAGACATTATTAAATGGTACATGTTTCTGGAAAAGGGTCTGAAAATGCGTAACACATGAGGAAGACTTCATGATAACAAACAGTGAGGAAGATATAACTGAAAGTCCACAGAAGATAGCTCGCCGCTTACCAGCAGAGCAGAATACACCATCCAGAACATATCAGAGGATTATTAGGTAGTACCTTAAACAGTTTCTCTACCATTAAATGAACGCAAGCACTGATGCAGCAGAATTACGAAGCTCGACTCGACTGTGGTATCATGATGTGTGAGCGGCAAGAAGCGGATGATCAATAGATGTTTAATGACGAAGCCGTATTTCATGTGAGTGGCCGAGTCAATACACATAACTGCATTGTTTGGAGAACCGAAAATCCATAAACCGTACAAACTTGATAGAGCCAGCCCTAAAGTGAATGTGTGGTGCGAGTGGTGAATGAGTAAGTCTATGACCCACTATTTTTTTGCGGAGGATACTATACTGCCAAGGAGTATTCTTTTTTTCATTTATATCCCGCCTGCTTCTGCAATGGTTATATCGGCGTCCGTTCTCCTTTGGAACATATCGAAAGTATTAACTAGTAATCGTTGGGTTTTAATCATTAGATCACGCACACATTCGCACTCTCATTCATACTTCCAGACTGTGGGGAAGATGAGGTAAGTCTTGATGATGGAAGATCTTGGTAGGAGAAAAAACCCCAACCCCACCGCCGGAAGTTATCTATTCAAAATTTAAACAAGTAAAAAGCTTGTAAATTAATCGTGTGTAGGATAAATTTTGATAGATAGAGTCAGACCGGAAAATTCTCCTTTTCGCAGCGAATAGCAATTAGGAATTGTACAGCTAACAGCTAGATGAGGTTCGTGAAAATAAGACAACAACCTGTAATAAAATAAGAAAACAAAACGCAAAATAATAGAAACTTAGAGGGAGAAGTATTGAAAAATCACAAAACGGGTGATTACCAAGTGATTCTTGTTATCAATGATGGAATAATGATCCATATTTCAGTTAGAAAATAACGAGGACATTAGACGAACTCGGAAACCTGGATCCCCGAGAATATTGCGACTATATTTGGTACGAAGATTGCTGTAAGCATAGCACATCCATAATGGGAGCTAAAATAACTATAAATTCCTCTATTAATGGTTGTATCAGAAAGTGATGAAAAACACAGGACTTAATTTGAACATAAGTGTTTAACTTTTGTACATTTGTAAACATTTGAACATAACATCCTTAGTAAAGATGTAAATATTATTTTGTTAAACAAATCAAGAAAGTTGTGCCCACACTGTTAAAAATAACGTATATACCACAAGCAATTTTACATTTAAATAATTAAAAAGTCCTTTATAAACCTGTAATAGATAATGAGACATTACGTTAGCCTTAGATGTATTTAAAGTACACGAACACTTAAAAACATTTATTTGTATAACCTTGATACCAAAGTTTTGTGTGGAATGCAGTACGTCCTGTATTTAATATGGATAAGTAGCAGAGAAAATAAAAATTAGGTTATTAATGACAGAATTTAACGTTTGTCAATAAATTATAGCTAGTTTACTTGCGGAGAAAGGAGATTGGTGAATGGGGACCTGTAAAACTATTTGGTCAATTTGTCTTCCCTTAGCGGCCTCTGTTACACCACAGGTGTTGCAGTGATTTTGATGATTAATGAACGAGACAAATATTAATGTATAATGAGTAAATTATACCGCTAACCAAATGTGAGTTATTCGAAGCTATCAAATGGTAATATTAAGAGGAGACCTAATTTGAATTTGTCTTAGACGATCGTGTTTACTACACCTGCTAACAAGCACTTTTTCCCAATACTGTAACACCTTGATATTTATATAAAATATTACAGAGTTCAAATTGTGGTAGGGTGTCTTCATGCAATAATGCGGTAAAAATTGAACACAGAAATGTGATAGATGTTCAATATTTTTTCTAATGACATCAAACGATATTTTAGAAAATTCACTTGTTACTTTTTAGATACTCTGGTGGTGATTCTGCAATTTTTATTTTATTTTAAAATCACAAAATAGTAATTCCGCAATAAGAGCATTGCACATCGTGAGAAGTTGTCAGGAATGTGGTATCTGCACAGCAACATTATGAAAGGAAACAATTGTGTGTCAAATTCAGTGCCAGTTACCAGTTCCCAAAAAAACCACTTCATATGCGAACGACAATTTGCAACCTCTATATAGTGTACTTAATTACTGGAAACCAACTAGATTTAAAAAGCTAATATTTGCGTATTCCACCTGCAGCATTAACTGAAAGCAATTTAGCATAGAAAGATTCATAAGTGACAAAAGGAAATAGAATTAACCCTGAAGGAGTGAAAATACTAGCATTTTGGAAGCAAAAGTCATAAAAGTGGACAGTATTGCTTTCAAATATATAATGCAGAGTTTAAAAATAAGACTGATGGTTTCAAGTTTTGTTTCATTAAATATTTGATCCTTCTTAATTTTATTGGCATTAGGCAACCATCCCAACATTCTATTTTATACTGAAACTAGAAGTAGAAATAAATATTGAAGTATCGAATATCGTGGAATATACCATGTACTGGTATCGAGAATAGTTTCGATTCATTCCTCATTTTTAAAATACTAAAGTAGTATTAACCATATTTATATTGATAGTAACTTTTCTCTAATTATACGTACTTCCATAAAAATGTCCAAGGTTAGCCAGTTTTACTACTCGTATTTAGGATCACGTTCAAGCATGATAACATCCGTTTTGGAAAGCCAAAAAAAAAATCTCGGGTAATAATTTATTATTAGCAATGACGTCGCAAGCGTACTACCAGAATCTGGGTCCATTTTATATATATATATATTTTTTTTAAATTTTCTTTCCGATTTAATTGCAGTGGTCATATCGGCGGCCGTTCTCTTTTGGAACAAACTCGTAATCGTTGGGTTGTATCATTAAATCACGCACACATTCACACTCTCATTGCTACTTCCAGACTCTGGGGAAGATGAGGAATCATCTCGGTCGAAAAAAAGTCTGAACCTCCACCGCCCGGAACCGAACCTGAGACCCGTAGTACGGCAGGCATGTGCTCTATCGTCTGAGCTACGGGGCCAGCCTCCATTTTTCTTGTTTTCCTCTTAAATAACAAAATCTCCAAACAATAATCATACCAACTCTCCATCTTCCTAACCTAAAACATGCTAATCCCGTTTTCCTTCTCATACACAATTCCCAAATATGTGTCCTACCCATTAAAGTTTTATTTCATTCTGTAGCTACAGTGATGATCGCGTTTGCACTTGTATTCTACTTCCTCCTTGTTTATATCACATAATATCCACCTTAACTTTTTCACCGTACTGTATAAACTTAATATTACGATACACTTAGCTATCAAGAATTTTCAGATGCACTCAAATCATGAAAGAGAGAAAAAAAGAAAGAAAGAGAGAAAAAAGAAAGAAAGAGAGAAAAAAAGAAAGAAAGAGAGAAAAAAGAAAGAAAGAGAGAAAAAAAGAAAGAAAGAGAGAAAGAAAGAAAGAGAGAAAGAAAGAAAGAAAGAAAGAAAGAAAGAAAGAAAGAAAGAGAGAGAGAAAGAAAGAAAGAAAGAAAGAAAGAAAGAAAGAAAGAAAGAAAGAAAGAAAGAAAGAAAGAAAGAAAGAAAGAAAGAAAGAAAGAAAGAAAGAAAGAAAGAAAGAAAGAAAGAAAGAAAGAGAGAAAGAAAGAGAGAAAGAAAGAGAGAAAGAAAGAGAGAAAGAAAGAAAGAGAGAAAGAGAGAAAGAGAGAAAGAAAGAAAAAGAAAGAGAGAAAGAAAGAAAGAGAGAAAGAAAGAAAGAGAGAAAGAAAAAGAGAGAAAGAAAAAGAGAGAAAGAAAGAAAGAGAGAAAGAAAGAAAGAAAGAAAGAAAGAAAGAAAGAGAGAGAGAAAGAAAGAAAGAAAGAGAGAAAGAAAGAAAGAAAGAAAGAAAGAAAGAAAGAAAGAAAGAAAGAAAGAAAGAAAGAAAGAAAGGAGGGAAGGAAGGAACGAAGGAACGAAGGAAGGAAGGAAGAAAGAAGTAAGGAAATTGAAGAGAAAACACCATTTAAGAAGTATTTAATATTGCGGTTATCTGGCATTTACACAAGTTTAATAAAATCTAAACGGTATCTGCCTATTAGTCTAAAAATGCCACAGTTTCCACACTGAAATGACTGTAGAGATAGACACAATATAAAAATTAACTACAGTTGGAGACCTTCCAACTAGCGTTCTAACCAATTTACAAGGAATTACCGTTAGCTATCAGAAAAGTATATCTGAGAATGTCAAATGCAGTCACAACATAAGCCAATCAAGACTTCGAGTGCATTCACAAATAGGATATGGAACAAAAGAAGAAAATGTTTAGAAATTGTAGAGTAGAAAGGTGGCATTAAATTAAGTAGTTTGCAATTAAAAGCATGGAATCGCAGTTGCAGTATAATAACAGGAGCGCTGTATGAACATAAATGAAGTGTACGAAAGATTTTAATTGCTAGGTATAATAATATGCAACTCGAATGGTAACTCTGCATGCATTGAGTACTGTTACACAATGAGAAACTGTCAATATAAGTGTTCTACTAAATGAACTAAGTATTTGATATCACCCTACCGTTCAGTAGGTTTCATATTAGAGATGTAGCACAATTAGACACATCAGAGTTATTCTTAAAGCGTTTTCTTCTTTCTACTTTACGCTAATCGAGATAAAAATTGATAGAAATGTTTAAATATTTCATTGACACATTTAATACACCCGCTTTTTAGAAAAGCTGAACATCACTTCAGCATGCTGCATCCTTTGATACTTACAACAAAAGGTGTGAATGTTTATGAGGATTAGCAGAAGAGATAAACTAAACTTTTCAATATGGTTTGTCCAAGATTGAGTAGAGAAAGCTATGTAAGCGCGATACATAATTTTGTTTCCTCCTCATCAGCCACGAGAAATTATATCAGGGTTTGATTTATGATAGTTGATTTTTAAGGACTAGATTACCGATATTACATTAAAATCATCTATATTGTGACTTTGTGTGTTCGTAGAATTAGAATTCCAATTGCAAAAACTCAAAATGTTCTTTATTTCCACCGAATTACAGTTGGAACACTTGCCGATTACATAGAATTACGTAGCGCACAAAATTACAATCCACCAGTTCGTCTGTCACAGGTCCACTCCACACTCGCAATTACGTACAACTCCTCTGATACACGTACGCAGTCTTCCAGTCCGTTTGCTAGCACTGCGTTCTCCACGGCTGCTCGCCAAGAACTGACTGACTCGCCCACTGCAGCCCTTATATAGGAACATTGCTGCTTCTGGAAGCTTCGTGGCTCGGAACATCAACCCGATTGTTCCAGACGTCAGCGGGAGGGGAAAGAGACGGCTAGTGATGCTTTTCCAATCATCCCCTCAGTGAACGCTACAAGATAAGTGGGTAGGCGTGGTCTAAATACCTCCTGTCACCCACCAAGGTACCAGTCGGTCGTGCCTTCTCAAATATCACATAATGGCACGTTCCAATGGGTATGCAAAATAAGGCTATAGGGAGCATTAAGCACTGATAATGAATACGCGAAGCTATTGCGTTTTTAGTAAATCATTTCAGATTTAATGAATAAACGTAATGTAGAAATAGGAGGGCTGTTCAATAAAGAATGATCTTTTTTAACAAGGTACCTTTACTCATCCTCATAATTCTGACGGTAATTCTCAAAATAGTCTCCCCTGAATGCGATGCACTTGTCCCAGCGTTTCTGCCAGTCTTCAAAGACATGCTGGAAAACATTTCTTGAGATATCCTTCAAAATCACCTCTGCAGCCTTTACCACTGCTTCTGATTATGGATAATTCCTCCCACGAAGACGTTTCTTCAAGTTAGGGAATAGGAAAAAATACTCACATGGGTCTAAATACGGACTATAGGGAGGGTGAGACATGCCCTTAATGTTGATTTTTGCAATATATTCAGCAACAACATTGGCAATATGCGGCCGCGCATTATCGTGGTGCCGCATCCAGCCTGCTTCCTGTAATCTTTTGCGCCTGATATGGACTTGCAATGCTTACAGGACTTCCCTGTGGTATTGTCCAGTTACTGATATGTGTGTAGGTACAACATGCTGATAAACCATTCCATGAATATCAAAGAATGAGATGACCATAACTTTTACAGCAGAAGCAAACATTTTCGCTTTTTGGGGGTTGGTGATGGAGGAGATTTACACACTGAGCTTTGTTGTTTGCTCTAAGGATCAAAATGATGTAGCCAAGTTTCATCAGCAGTGATTACGTTTGAAAGAAACTTCGGATTTTCCTCTAACATCAACTATAACTGCATGCGAATGTCCTTTTGTTCGGGAATCAACATCGCGCAAAAACACGTCTCATGTGTACTGTTTCTGTCACCAACCGGTTGGTGGCACCAAATAAAATGTTCAGTATTTCAAAAAGTGATCTTAAGCTAATTCGTCGATCCTCTCTCACAATGGCTGCATCAGTGTTTATGTTTTCTTCTGTAAGAGCAGTAACTGGAGCACCGGGTCCACCTTCCTTTGAAATTGATTGTCTCCCCTCTTTAAACATTTTAAACCACCTTCGAGCTGTGCTATAGGGAAGAACAGACTCTCCATAGGCCTCCTGTAACATTGTATAGACCTCAACTGAATATTTGTTGAGACGAAAGCAGAATTTCAAAGCCGCATATTGTTCCTCGCGTGTTACCTTCATTGTAGCGATAGGTGATACTGAACATATCTGAATTTGCCTGGTTCTCAAAGGCGGGAACCAGGAGTACCAACAATAAAACTACTACGGCGTGTTTGTTTCACATTAATCTAACAGGATATATTAAGATTGAATTTTACTGCTAAAATTATGACCGTTAAAATATGATTATTCCTTACTGAACAGCGCCGTAAAAACTCAAAAGTCATTTATTTGTTGGTACGTTCTTACAGCCACCTGAAGCCTGTGCTACAATACAAACCAGTACCTTCTAGGAAGCGTCGTAACACAAGATGCGGATATAGACTGCAGTGCTTATTTTGATCATTTGTTTTGAAACAAGCAGAATGTGACCGAAACTCTAGGTGAATATTCCTAAGAAATTTTAATATCAGTCAGAAAATTTGAACCGAACTGCTGTTCAAAAAAATCCACAGCTGCAATGTGAGAAAGAATACACTGTATTCCACTTATAAACTAATGCTAATGAACTAAGAAATGATAAAGTTTTCTCAGTGAACGAAGATTACAAACTGATTTAATTTTCAATATAACCTATGCTTACTTTTTACGCCGTTAAAAGATTCCACCAGCAATTTAGCTATGTTTTACTTTTTTGCCTCCTTTAGAGAACTTTATTTTAAAATCCTTTTTTCTCTTCCACAAATAGGTACCTAACTAAGGAGTGAAAATCCCACAACAATACTGAGATTTGTATTCAAGAGGAAATACTTTTGTTATTTTGTAATCGATCAACATTTTTATGGGGGTAAACAGCAGACAACTCACTTAATCCTAAACTAATCGAAACCTTAGGTTTATTGTATGGTTAGAATTCAATCAAGCTACCTATAGTTTCTTGTGCGTCTTTTTATCTCACGGCTTCATATGTACAATGTCCTCGAGATTGGAAATATGCAATAAAAGTAAAGTAAAGAATGCCTTAGGTAATTCTATAATAAAGCAATTACTGCAGTAGACAACTCTCAGGTCATCTATCTAGAAAAGAGACATGGGCGTGCCGCGTGTCATATTCATGATGAAGGGGTACTGCGACATACGATAATCAGTCTATCGAAATAGTGACCTAAGAAATGGTTATTTATTAAAATGCGGGTTATTCATTAAATGACAAAGCAAAATCTGCAATTTTATTTATTATTATTCATACAAAGAAAGTTTTGAAAGTCTAAATATGCGATACTTTTTATCAAACTGAAATCTTGGTACAGAACTGAACTGACAGTACAAAAGCAGTTGCTTTCTCTGAGTATTTACAGTAAGCAACTTCGATATCAAGCTTTCACAAAAAATGCATATTTTGAGACTTTCTTAAACTTACTACTATTTCTCATGACATTCTCATCTCTAAGTTGGAATACTATGGTTTCTGTTCTGAAAGTATCCACTTTATTGTATCTTATTTAAGTGACAGATACCAGTCCGTCTACATCAATGGTTTTAAATCCGAGTTTAGACTCGTCAAATATGGTGTCCTACAGGGTTCAGTTCTCGGTCCAGTTCTTTTCTTAATATATATCAACGATCTACCTATGTTCGAGACGATTATATTGAAACATATTTGTTTGCTGACGACTTAGCCTTGAATATTTGCTGCGTGGATGATTACAAAATACAAGGTGTGATGTTAATAAATAAAGTATAAATCAAAGCAAAACAATAAATATTAATTTTAATTTTAATCTCCTTTAAAATGGTCTTGATGACAGGACAAAATTTCTTGGTATATACCTTGAGAAGGACATGGGCTGGAAATCACACATTGACTACATTTCTGTTAAAATTACCAAAGGAATATTTATGTTACGAATTTTAAAACAGGATGTGGATAAGGTAGCATTACTGAAGGTGTACTATGCTCATATTTATAGTCATCTCAACTACGGAGTTTTACTGTGGGGCAACCATGCTTATGCCAACAAACTTTTAATTTTACAAAAGAGGGCTGTAAGGATTATTTGTGGAGCTCCGTCTACTTCCCATTGTAAACACTATTTATTGAATTAGGAGTCCTTACTCTTCCTTGTATATATATTTTGAGTTGTCTCCTCTATGTGAAAGAAAATTTGCATGAATTTACCTTTTGTAACGATGCTCACAAATATCCAACAAGGACCTCAAAACAGTTAAAGGTGTAAGTTAGCCAAGACTCAAAACAGCTTTGATTCTGTTTCATTAAAATTATTTAATAGTTTGCCTGACTATTAGAAATATTCCAGCCAGCTGTTTTAAAAGGAAGGTAATAGGTGTTTTAAGGTGTAACCCTCTTTACAAGGTCCAGGAGTTTCATTCTATTGTTTGGACATAAATTACAATTTTATATACTCTTGACGTTGCTATACATGTATATGTCTTTAGCAATAAAAAGTCCATCCGTCCCTCCGTCTACCCACCCACCCACCTACCTACCTACCTACCTACCTACCTACCTACCTACCTACCTACCTACCTACCTACCTACCTACCTACCTACCTACCTACCTACCTACCTACCTACCTACCTACCTACCTACCTACCTACCTACCTACCTACCTACCTACCTACCTACCTACCTACCTACCTACCTACCTACCTACCTACCTACCTACCTACCTACCTACCTACCTACCTACCTACCTACCTACCTACCTACCTACCTACCTACCTACCTACCTACCTACCTACCTACCTACCTACCTACCTACCTACCTACCTACCTACCTACCTACCTACCTACCTACCTACCTACCTACCTACCTACCTACCTACCTACCTACCTACCTACCTACCTACCTACCTACCTACCTACCTACCTACCTACCTACCTACCTACCTACCTACCTACCTACCTACCTACCTACCTACCTACCTACCTACCTACCTACCTACCTACCTACCTACCTACCTACCTACCTACCTACCTACCTACCTACCTACCTACCTACCTACCTACCTACCTACCTACCTACCTACCTACCTACCTACCTACCTACCTACCTACCTACCTACCTACCTACCTACCTACCTACCTACCTACCTACCTACCTACCTACCTACCTACCTACCTACCTACCTACCTACCTACCTACCTACCTACCTACCTACCTACCTACCTACCTACCTACCTACCTACCTACCTACCTACCTACCTACCTACCTACCTACCTACCTACCTACCTACCTACCTACCTACCTACCTACCTACCTACCTACCTACCTACCTACCTACCTACCTACCTACCTACCTACCTACCTACCTACCTACCTACCTACCTACCTACCTACCTACCTACCTACCTACCTACCTACCTACCTACCTACCTACCTACCTACCTACCTACCTACCTACCTACCTACCTACCTACCTACCTACCTACCTACCTACCTACCTACCTACCTACCTACCTACCTACCTACCTACCTACCTACCTACCTACCTACCTACCTACCTACCTACCTACCTACCTACCTACCTACCTACCTACCTACCTACCTACCTACCTACCTACCTACCTACCTACCTACCTACCTACCTACCTACCTACCTACCTACCTACCTACCTACCTACCTACCTACCTACCTACCTACCTACCTACCTACCTACCTACCTACCTACCTACCTACCTACCTACCTACCTACCTACCTACCTACCTACCTACCTACCTACCTACCTACCTACCTACCTACCTACCTATAAGAGCAATATTAATAAATGTTCGTATGTGTACATCCAACAACGTTAAGTTATATCGGACGATGAATGAAATGGGTGAAATGATGCTAAAATGAGCCCGAGGTCCTTGAAGGATATCCGACATTCGCCTTTGAGGATAAGGGAAAATCCCAGAAAAAATCTTACCCAGGTAACTCACCCTCAGCGAGATTCGAATGCGGGACCTCTTGAACGTGAGGCAGACACGCTATCATCTACGCTACCGAGGCGGCCCTATGTCGGTCCATGTCTATGAAAAAACCGAAAGGTCAGACAAATATTAAAACTGGAAATCATTTTGTATTTGTGGAAATCATCTTCAAGATGACCCGCACATTTTATTTGGTTGCCCGTTTTTCTGTTTTGAAAGACACGAACTTGAATTATTGCTTCAATCCTTAGGTTACACTTTCTCAAAACCACTTACACATATTCTGATGAATTACAAAACTTATCAATATTTCATGACTTTCTTAAACAAAATATTTCTTAAGCTAAATGATTCATCTTGATGTTTACTGTTTGTCAGCTTGATATTGAATTTGTTATGTTTTTTGTAAATTGTATTGCATTCATAAATTTGTAAACTATATTCCTGATATACCTTTGGTTAAAATAGCAATAAAAATTGGATAGTAAATAAATAGATATTAAAGCTGGTATTTATGTTCAACACTTTCCAAGGATGTTACAGGAAATTTTGAAGAAAATTCCCACACACCAGACTGTCCCAAAGGAAAAAATCTTAAAGCTTTAAATTTTTCTGATTAATGTGGCAAACGATTTTCATTAAAATATTATGCTTTTCAGACATTTTCATTACAAAGAAATGTATGCTTTAAATTTTTTGGGAAGGCCCGCATCAGTTCCCTTCATTATGGATGAACATTTTAAGAGATAAACGATCTTATGGCACAAAAAATGAGAATCTCGTTAAAGTAGAACATTTAGGTATGATATAGTTTTGTAGAATGTTTCACTTTCGACACATTCATAGTAATTTTTCGAATGTTATCTCTTGATCATGCAAATTTCATAAACGGAATCTCAAAAGCACTTCATTGCTATTACCTTTAAAGGAGCTTATAGCCTACTACATTTCGAATTTCCCCTTGTACCTTTAATAAAATTAGCAGTAAAATAATTTTTGGAAATTTTAACTTAACTGACATGAAGTAAACTGAGGAATAATTTGCTATTGTAGGAATAATTCTGTACAAAATGTGAAATGTGTAGTGTTTAACGCCCGCTTTTACTACATACGGCACCGCAGGCGATGACACTGATGATACATGAGATGAAGATGGAACACCGGTGGAATGAGATGGCGGGGGAAACCGGATATCCCGGAGAAAACCCGCCCCAGAGCCGTGTTGTCCACAACAAATCTCACTCTGCGGTCGCCTGGGATCGAATTCGGGCCGCCTTGGTGAGAGCCAAGCGGTCTAACCACCGAGCCACGGCGCGGCCTAATCATGTACAAGAGAAGACTAAGCTGTGTTAGTGGAATACGTTACACTTTTTACATTACCTATACAGTAAACACGTTACAACTTCTCTGTATGCTGTAAGGTATGAAGGACCATGTTTTCCCTTAAATATATGACCAACTATTCCTGAAATCGAGTGGAATGGCTCAGGTGGCAGCGCCTGTTCCCACTATCCGAGAGATCTGATTCCCGCAGCGAATCTTTCAACCCATGCGATTTCTCGATTTGTTTAAAAAGATAAATGTTTCTATATATTTACTTCCTCTTCATGGCTAAGTTGTCCAACCTTAATCTTGTTCCATTTCTTTCTGGGAGACCAACAGCTCTTCTTCCAGTAGGGTGGTATTCCAGGTCAAGCTTTGGTATCCTGTAACCATTCATTATGGAAACGTGGTTTACCAGTTTACCTTTGGTCAATTCAATCATTTAGCAAGAATATATTCAGCCACCTTCTTATTTCACCGTTCCATACTTTATCCTGCAGAGATTATTCTTCTATACATCTGGGGAACCTCATTTCAGGAGTCTGTATCTTATTTCAATAGCTGGTTTTATTCAGCCTACACTAAAGTTGGTACAGCCATAGTATATATTCTTTATTTTACAGTTTCTTTATTTTTGTCGTTTGGTTACTGTGTTTTTTTACATATATACACTATACACCATCACCCATGTCCAGGGCGGGACGCGAACCATCATCCCTCTACGTGGCGGACACGACCACGCCTACAAGGAGAAGACACACTGTAAATACACACTGTAGGCGAGCAGCCGATAACCTCCAAGCGGTTCCGATGTGTAGACCATATCGGTAGTCTTCACCTTTGGTGTTGGCGCGCGTAAGTGGCGTATCCACTTCCATCCCGTCTTGTGTCCTAGGACCAGATGAGGGGTTTGTTTGTTACCCAGGTCTTGTCCTATAGAAAGCCCCACGGAGCACGCCGAGCGCCCTTTGGGACAGCTCGGATAACTCCCTGGTTGAAAGAGGCCCGGGTCTTGTTCCTACGTGTTCAAGACTAATGGGAGTAGAACCTCTGGACTCAAACAAAACTGTAGCTGTGACTGACCTTGCCCCTGTTATCGTCTCTTCTGGGATATAGCCACCCTCACTTCATCCCTCCTTCCCGTGTATATGCACTTTATTTCATAAATCGAAGTCCTGTATGCCCTCTCCAAACCTTAGAATAGAACCAGTTATTCTGGAGTGCATCTCAATTGCCTGCAACAGTGTTGAGTCACTTGTGTATTAAAAAAGCAAGGGAGGAGTGGAGATCGCATGACACACGGGGTCAAGAGTGCTCACGCCTGGCCTAGAATAAGCGGAGTATTCCCTCGTAGCATCTTCAAACCCAAAATACATCGTAATAATTGAGAGATTCACACGAGGAAGCCTTATCGGGAAATCTGCAAAGTTTACCACTTGAATTACGCAAGGTAGAAAAGTGGATCACGTGAGAAACGATTATTGTGGCAGTACTCTAAAGATAAAAATGGGAGCAGTTCAGTGATGATGAATTGTGCTAGGTATATTGGGCAGTGGATGATGTGTTTGATGAAGGGAGACGGAAGTGAAGGTTAGTGTACACCTGTGAGTAGTTGACCAGTCGTGCGCAACAACACACTTATAGTGATTAGAACGTTACACTAGTCAGCGGCGGAATGGTACCCTACGGCTGCAGAACCAATTCGACTTCAGCAACACTGAATTCGGAACAATTTCACAGCCAAAGCTGAAAAATATGATCTTAAATTACATTTACGTACCTCAGAACATCTTTACTTGTTTTATCTTTAACATTATCTAAGGTTACTACATCTGCATCACAAATAAGAAAGGAGAAGTAACAGAGCTACATAATTAATATAATTATTTATTTAAACGTTAATATTGTTTGCTATCTCAAAAGACATACAAATGATATCTTCTCCGCGTTACTGAAAAATCAACAAGCGATCTTATGGTGGTGTTGGCTCTATCCTAGGCCTTATAGGACTTTGACCTAATGTTCTGAGTGTGTCTTCCATTTCTCTACCTCTTACTTCCTTGCCCTTCTCAACCATTCCTCTTTGATTTTGTCAGCATGTTTCCCCACTTCCCTTATTCTTTTCTCTCTTTTCAACGTAACTATTTTTATTGTTACTACGTAAGCCCCTTTATTATCACAGTTCTTATCCCATATTAATTTCCTACAGTATTCAATTTCTTTACACTCTACTACATAATGTTCTAAGCTTACGTTCTTTCCATCCCTATTTTGATCAGCGTTCTCTCTAACTCTGTCCACCAGCTGTCCTTACCTGTTGAATTCTTCTGTTCTAGACAGATCTTTAAGGTATTATCATCCCTTTTATACAACTATACCAATATGTTAAACATATTTCTATAATTACCCCACTTCTGCAAGATACTCTAAGTTCTACTCTAGCTACTCCATTTGGTACTGACTTATTCAAACCCAGTATCTCTTTACAAAACTGTTCATATGTGTGTTTAACATGATTTCTTATCTCATTTGCCCTCCCCCCAAAAAAAACTCCTCTATTCTACTATTGATTCATAGATTCTTTCGTGCCACTTTACTGACATATCTCGTAATTTATATTTACAGCTCCTTACCCCAGATATCGCTATCCTCCCTTTTACTCTTATCTTTTTCCCATGTGCTCCCCAGCCTCTCTATCTACTATGTGCCTGACAAAGAACGTAAACATGATGCAATAATTCATACAAGGACTCTCAACTCAGAGTCCTGATAAAATTAATTATACTTACTTAATAGCTTCTAGTCGTCCTTAATATTGCATGTATTTAGAACTGTACTAGATTTCTCAGCAGCAGTGTAAACATTTTGGCAGTAGTGTTTGTGGTCCATAACCAGTTCTTCTTTCAAACACTCAGGAATGTTTTCATTAATTATCCTTTCCCCTCTTTCTTGTCGCCAAAATTAATGTTTGTGTTTCATCATCTACTTTAAAGCGATAAGAGACTGGTTCTTAAAGTAGTTATTTATTTTTGACTCTAAGCTACATGCTATAAGGAGGTTACACCAATATTATATAGAGAAAGCTTGAACTGGCAAATCCCACTGGACTCGAAAGTTTTATCACCACCTTCCTTGGGCTAATTTCGATGTTCCAAATTCTGGTTTTCCTTGTGTATGGTAGATTGTACGCATTCAAAAATGTTAAAACATTGTTTTCTTCATCCTTATGCAGTTAATGTGTTAATTTGAAATGTACGAGAGCTGTTTAATAAAGAACAATCACAATTTTTTTTTGACAACGTAACTTTACTCATCCTTATAATTTTGATGATACTTCTCAAAATAGACTCCCCTGAATACGATGCACTTGTCCTAGCGCTTCTGCTTCAAAGACATGCTGGAAACCATTTTTTAAGAGATCCGACAAAATCGCCTCCGCAGCCTTCACCACTGCTTCTGATGATGGATAATGCCTCCCACGAAGACGTTTCTTAAATTTAGGGAATAGAAAATGTTATATGGGACTAAATTCGGACTATAGGGAGGGTGAGGGATGCACTTCGTTGATTTTTGCAAGATATTCAGCAACAACTTTGGCAATATGCGACCGCGCATTATCGTGGTGCAGCATCCAGCCTGCTTCATGGAAATGCGGTCTGTTGCGCCAAATATGAACTTGCAATGTTTTCAGGACATCCCTGTAGTATTGTCCAGTTACTGATGTGTGTGCAGGTACAACATGCTGATAAACCATTCTATGAATATCAAAGAATGAGATGACCATAACTTTCCCAGCAGAAACAATCACTTTTGCTTTTTTGGGGGTTGGTGATAAAGGAGATTTCCACACTGAGCTTTGCTGTTTGCTCTGAGGATAAAAATGGTGTTATCAAGTTTCATCAGCAGTGCTTATGTTTTAAAGAAGCTCCGGATTTTCCTCTAACATAAACTTTAACTGCATGTTACCTCCATTGCAGTGGTAGGTGATACTGAACATGTCTGACCTTGCCTGGTTCTCACAGTCGGCAACCAGCACAGTAGGTTAAAAATAGCGGTTCCAGAACAGACCCAAATGAGCAAGATGGCGGCCATGCGCAATCGGTATGTTTAGTGGATTTAGACAGTGTTTAGGTAGGCAGTCAATCCTCTTAATTTGGTGTACCTTATAATGCTGTGTCTTGAGCTATGATCTGAGGCTCTAGGGTTAAGGGCTGCAGGGTTTCTTAGGTAAAGTCTGTTGGTCTGGAGGTGAAGTCTGTTGGTCTGGATGGTTTAGAGCTGTAGGATTTAGAGACTAGGTCCTGAGGTATGATCTGGGGCTCTAGGGTTAAGGGTTGCAGGTTTTAACAGGTGGGACTGCTGGTATGGGAGGTTAATAGCTATAGGACTTAGAGGTTAGGTCTCGAGGTATGATCTGAGGCTCTAGGGTTAAGGGCTGCAGGTTTCAACAGGTAGGGCTGCAGGATTTAATGGTAAGCTCTTGAGGTATGGTCTAAGGCTCTAGGGTTAATAGTTTCACAGGCGAAGTCTGTTGGTCTGGATGGTTGTGAGCTGTAGGATTTAGGGGCTTGGTCTCTATGTATGATCTGGGAGGAGGGTCTAGTGCTAAGAGCTGCAGGTTTTTCACAGGTAAAGACTGTTGGTCTGGATGGTTGTGAGCTGTAGGATTTAGGGGCTTGGTCTCTATGTATGATCTGGGAGGAGGGTCTAGTGCTAAGAGCTGCAGGTTTTTCACAGGTAAAGACTGTTGGTCTGGGAGGTTAATAGCTATAGGACTTAGAGGTTAGGTCCTGAGGTATGATCTGGGACTCTAGGGTTAAGGGCTGCAGGGTTTCTTAGGTAAAGTCTGTTGGTCTGGAGCTTGAAAGCTGTGGGATTTAGAGGTTAGGTCTTGAGGCATGATCTGGGACTCTATGGTTAAGAGTTGCTGAGTTTCTTAGGTAAAGACTGTTGGTCAGGGAGGTTAATAGCTGTGGGATTTAGAGGTTAGGTCTTGAGGTATGATCTGGGGCTCTAGGGTTAAGGGCTGCAGGTTTTAACAGGTAGGGTTGCTGGTATGGGAGGTTAATACCTATAGGAGCTCTAGGGTTAAGGGTTGTAGGGTTCATAGCTAAATGTTGTTGGTCTAGAGGATAAAGACCGTAGGGTCTTTTATCTATGTTTTATAGGCTGAGGTATGGTCTTATAATTTTGAAGTTAAGTTTGCTAGTCCAGCGATTAAAGGCGGTTAATCTTGGGGCAAGTACTACATTTATGCTTTACTATGTCATCCTATTATAACCTAACCTAACCTAATATACTCTTTCATTTCTACCTTCTTTCATCATTCTTATTATAACCTAGCTGTGTTTGGCTAGTGGCTTCCTTTGTTGCACCTGTTAACCTATTTGTTCTCTTTCCTTAAGTTCCTCTATTCTACCACTTTAACCTAACCTAATATATCCCATGGTTTTAGCTTCTTGATCATTGTTGAACCTACTTGATTCTGGTATTAACATTCGTTCTCTTTTCTTAAGCTGCCCCGTTTTTACCTCCTTAACCTATCCTAAGCATGTTTCTTTTCTCATGCTAACTACTTGTATGTATGATGCAAAGTTTTTAGGCATATCGATATTATAGCTATCTTTGTCACTGCAAGAGGTATATATGCTGATTACAGATCTTTATACAGTAAATTTAACCCTTTGTGTATCTGCTTCTCTTTTCCTAAAAATTGAGGTTCTTTTGTTGCTAGGGTTTCTTGTTTTTCGTTCCTTCTCTATGCTTTCAGGAACTCTATTCTACCTTGTTATGTTATGAGGTCTTATGCTTATATCTTAGGCTTTTTGATTAAGCCTTTTGATCTGAAAGACTATGTATTTTGACTATGTTCCTCATCTCTTATGGTCACATGGCTAGGTCTTGAGGCATGATCTTAGGGCCTGGGGTTTAAAGGATATAAGTCTCATAGCTTAAGCTCGTATGTCTAAAGGTTAAAGACTGTAGGTTTAGTGGTTAGGTCGTATGGATTCAAGGTTAGATCTCTCGGTCTAGAGTTTAAGGCTGTAGGATCTGAAGGTTACGTATGGAGGTATGATCTGAGGGCTCTAGGGTTAAGTGTTTTAAGCTTCATAGCTAAAGGTTGCTGGTCAGGAGGTTAAAAGCTGTAGGATCTGGAGGTTAGGTATTGAGGTATGATCTCGGAACTCTAGGATTAAAAGCTATAAGCTTCATAGCTAAAAGTTTGCCAGCTAGAGATATCTTCTTTACTGTTAGAGGTATATTTGCAATGGTCTAGGCGTACAGTTTTCTTACATTTTTTCATGCAGATTGATGTCTTCGTACTCTTGTGTCTTTTTCAAGCTTTTACCCCCTATGCATCGTCTTGTAATAAGTCGTTACGCTAAACCAATGTTCTAATGCTATTTCCATGCTTTTTCAGATGTTATGAGGTTTATGCGCGTTTCAGGGATATTTTAGACCAAGTTACGTTACTCAATTCATTTTATAACTAATTAAGAAGTTTTTCAAGGATATTTCAGATTACGAGATAGTAGTTACTTTTTAAATTTACCTATTTAACATTAACTAAAGTGTGTTCAGTTAGCTTATGTGGTGAGGTAGACGTCCCTCGTCTTTTTTCTCTGGACTTGGGACCAGCGTCAGAATTTGTTTTCTGAACGGTAGACTTAACGCCCTCCTCTGCTCTTATTATTCAGTTGTTTTCATGCTTGGATATTTTAATGCTACGTTCTAGTGTTTATTTCTCGGAATGAAAATTGTTTTTTTTCTGCTCTAGGGTTCCTTCTTTCATTCGCCGTTCAAAATATGACAATGTCCATGGGCATATGTGGATACTCCATCATCTGCAATTACTCTCTTGTCATCATGTGGAGATAGGGATATTTTGTTCACTTCCACTGACGCAACATTATGTTGATGGGACAAAATAAGGTTCATTTGCGTCCTTATGATTTCTCTGCTTTTAAGACAGTCCACATAGCTCTCAAAGGTGATGTACTGTTTAATGGCACTATGTTTTATGCCTTTTATCTTCTTGATTATGCCTCCATCGATGTCGAGTGCATACATCTTCGGTCTCAGTCCAACAAAACGACGAATGAGTTTTCCATTGGCTTCATCTTTAAATTTTCCCAACACTTTCTTGTTTTTTGTAGAATGACATATGTGCTCGTTAGGATAATCAGCAGTATCCAGATGTTCCAGAAAACGTAACTTATCCTGGTATATGTCTCCGGTAGTCACACGATGGATGAAAGAGTCAGTATCCATGTACATGAGCTTCAGATTTTCAAGCCCGTAATACGGCATTAGCACATCATAATGATACCAATACATCAAGGTCTTCGAGATATCCAGCACACACATCCCAATGTATATAGGCTTGTTGAAGACTATCTCCCGGGACGCCATGTGTATTGCAGCCAGATTAGGTCCATATATAGTTCTATCAATAAATGTAGGCTTAGCAACCAGTTTTTCCAATGTCTTCCAATCGGCGACAAGTCGTATATTCAGACGGTTTCTGATGTTTTCCATAGTTTTACCAAACATGGCATTGTTAAAAAGTTTGTAAAGATCCTTCTCGAAATCATTTCTCGATCCTTGTCGTAGCCGGTTATTGAATTCCACATAAGGCTTTAACCAACATGACTGTTGAAATTGTAGCACCCGATGGATTTTAGTCAGTTGTAACCCATGACTAAGGGCCTGCTTCAAGGTCATGTAATGCACCACATACCTAGTTCGTGATCCAAGGTGAGGAATTAGTTTCCTTGTAGAAGAACCCGGGGGCTTGATACACTCAGGTAGGAACGGTAAATCATTGTGTAGGTCATGGAGTTCTGTAGGATATTGAAGGTCCACTTCTAAGATGTATCCGAGAGGGTCATCTTCTCGTAGTATATCTAGGTTGATATCTTCAGGAGAAACCCACTTAAAACCCCCGTAAGCAAGGGGCTTCCCCATAGCCCACGCGTACTGGTTATTCGAATCCTCGTACGTAATATATTGAGAGGGTTTACTTGAGTCATACTCCTTCATGTAGTGATTGTTCGCTTCTGCATACCGATGAGAAACTTGGCATAATCCTCCTCTTATACCTGCTTCAACCATGAGTAGCTGGTCATAATCCTGTAGTAATTCCAGTTCAATTCGTGTGTACAACAGCATTGCATCCCACGTAAGTCCGGGTGATGTATAATAATGTGCGGGATCAACTTTATGGGTTTTCAGGGTCTGCTCTCTGAATGTTTCAAACACATCTGCTAGTAGAAGGACATCTGAAGTTAAGTAGAGGTCACTGTACTCGCCTAGTGTTCTGATGTTGAAGTGACTCCATACGGTTTTTGCATGCTGATACTCTGCATCACTAATTTCTTCTCTGTTTAACTTACTGTAGAATGCTTCTCTCGGAGGAAGTTCTGTCTCACTCAAAACATCCCATGATGTAACGTAATCATAGGGAAACACACCTTTACGCATCATCAAATCGATCTTCTCTGCTCCAAAGTACTTCTGAGTTTCAGGATATGATGTTAGATTTTTTGCTAGTTTATCCAAGCTGGTACTAAGGAAGCGATAGGTATCCACAAAACGAAGTTTAATGTCACCAACATACTTGGAAAATGATATATAACTTTCCTCAGAGCTAGGAATAACTTCTACTCTATCGCTAGTACAGCCTAACTCCTTAACAATGAAATGGGAGTCATATCCACTCAGGTTATGTATGAAGACAGGAATATAATTAGGCGTTTTACAGGTTAGATTACACTGATTATGTAGACTTCCTCGATATTCACCACTTATATGATCATGATCTCGTACTTTCCAGTTATCGTCGGTAAATTCTTTACCACATAAGTAGCATTCTGTAGAAGATTCGAATGATTTTTGTTGCTTATCTGTCAGAGTTAATGGAGCACCAGTTTTGTATACAGCATTAATTTTCTTTGCGAGAGAACTTACATACTCCATAAACTTCGGTGCAGCATTATATCCTCGATATACATAGGGTTCAGTAGGAAGACCAGTCTGTAAACCTTCAATTGTAGCTGAGGATTTGACATAAACACAGAAACTCATAGGAATATGCTTCTGATATGGAACTGTATAAGACGTTTCGGGATTAGAAGAACACCCATGGTAAGGGGTAAGAATGCTTTCAAAGTCAGCGTATATGACATAAGGTAATTTCAACATCCTTTCATGATTCTTGAATCTAACAATAGATTTCTCCTTAGTTGGCATAACAATCTTAGCAACTCCGTGTTGGCCACATATTTTTCTATGCTCATTTAACCTCTCAACTCCTCCATTTCGATACTCAAAGTGCGTAAAACAGCGTTTGCAGATACAGAGTTTTCCCTCACATTTGGTTTTTTGTTGATGAATAAGTCTCTCGAAATTCTTTATATAAACGTAATGATGACGTCCAGCTGAATTGCTTAACAGAAGCAGATCGCGATGATCGGACAGTTCTTCATCGATAACCTTCATAGGAAACACTTGATTTTTCTCATCCAGTCCGAAAACATTTATAGAGATGTTATTTTTTCGTTCAAATTTCGGGATATCAGTCAGGCTCGTAGGAAACGAGAGGCAGGAAAAGTCATATCTCTCTTGAAGATCCTTATACTTGCTAACACGATGAGGATTCTTCTGAATGAACTTTGCGAGAACAGCATACATAAAACACTTTTCATCTTCATAATTCTGTGGATTTATGCAGGCTCCTTTAGCTCCAATAGAGGTCGGTAGAGGGATGTAACTGGTCCCCCTCAGTTCATTATTCTTGTTGATTCTAACACGCACACCATCAACAGCTAATAAAGCCCAGCTGCTTCCTTTAAGTTGACTTTCCTCCATTTCAGTACAAAGTTTCTTGAATTTACTTTCCAATATGGCGTCCAAGTCACTTTCTAAAAATATTGCTTGATTTGGCGTTTTAAAGGCTTTATCAGTAGTGTCACCAACGGCATTCACAAACCGACATTCAGCCATGAGGTTAATTTTCACACTTTTATGCATCCTCAGTTGCTTCAGAACGGCTTGAATTATCCGCTGTTTTGATTCCTGGAGATATGTATTCAGGTCTTGGCATGTAGAGCACTGGATGAAATATGATTTCAGTCGATCCTGGAAAGCTGTTTCATATTCTACGACATCGTCTTCATCAGGAACCATTAACAGCAATTTATGTTTGGTAGGCTCGATCTTGAGTTTCTTAGCAGTAGTTATTCTCTCGCATCGTTCTTGGTGAGTATCTCTGCGATTCTCAGTATCATAAACGTTACCACAATGTTTACATTCGTAAAACCGGCCACATACCAGCTCATGTCTCTTTTTATTGTAGCTTTTCAGGAAACTCTTTGCACATATGCTACACCTATTTTCAGGTATAGTGTCTAACAGAGCTTCCATCGCTATAGTTTTTTGTTGTGTGCAGGCTAATTCTCAGGAATATGCTGCCAAGTAAGTGTCTTGATACACTTCTCACTTCTCTTCTTCACCTTGATAAGTTATCAGCGCTACTGATGATGAATTTCACTGTAGAAGCTGATCCGCTATGCTATAAACACACTAGCGTAATTACAATCTAAGATCGATAAAGCTCTCTTTATACACTTAGCACAGACCTAATAGAAAACTTCATCATCCCCTTCACCAACGGGATTCGAAGGTGGCACTCCTATCGGAGAAAACCTAAAGGAAAACTTCATCACACCACCACCACCACCACCACCACCACCACCACCACCTTTGTAGTTCGAAGGTGGCGCTCCTATCGGAGAAAACCTAAAAGAAAACTATTATCTTGCTACCACAGGGGTTCGAAGATGCTTCTACTATTGGAGAAAACCTAAAAGAAAACTCTATTAATTTCCCAGTTTTCGATTATTCTTTAACTACTTTACAATTCACATGAGAGAAAAATTTTGACAAATTAAAATTGAAAAAGGAAATAAATAGCTAGATTTGAAGATAAAATTTAGACAATTCAAACGAGTATAAACACGACTAAGCTCCGCCTTTTAGTTTTAAAGTTACATTAGGAGCTCCCATTGCCACCCGTAGACACCTCTACGTCATCTTCAACCACGTGTTCTTGATTCTTTTCACAAATATCTTAACATAACAGTTATATTTTTCCCAAGTTCATCTATTACACCGTTTAACTGATCAACGGGGCACCCTTAGAATCCTTCACTTCATCCTCAAACACACCTTCTTGAACCCTTTTGATATATTTTAACCTATTTATGTTTGTTGCTACGGGCATCCGTTCTCTTTTCTTAAGTTAAATTATTACGACCATCTTGTTATGTTTAAGTCTCATGCTTATATATTAAACTTTGTGATTAAGTATTTTGATTTGAAAGTCTATGTAAATCGGTTAAGGTAAACATCTCTTCTCAACATGAGACAAGTCATGATGTATGATCTTATGGGGTGAGCTTGCCAACACGTCTAAAAGCATTTATATTCAAAGGTATTTAAATTATCCCACCGAGATTTGAACCCTGATCCTAAGGCGCAAATTACCATTTCAACAACAATTCAGACCTAAAGTATATATGTATACGCTATTTCATTGCGCTAACGTTATTAGTTCAAGAGTTATTTAAGATTCAAGTTATTGCGACAGAAGCGGTTATCGAACCACGGGTCTGTAGGATACGGAATCATAAATCATTCACAGCATATGTTGAATGAAAAAAACCTGCGCTTTCCCCTGTTGTTCTATGTGCAATAGATCAGAAATAGAACACAATTACATAATTCAGTGGACGATGGGAACTGAACCAGGGACCCTTGAGCTACACGTTGTCAGCATATGATTAACTATGAGAAGCATAACCATATAAAGGTTATTTCACTTCTCTAGACCCAGCGGTTTCAGAGATATTTAAATTAAACGATTCAGGACTCGAACTAAGGACTATAGGTATACAGTATATACCCTGCGGACCCCGCTAACCATATGTAAGTAATAAAGTTTATCCGAAGTCGCTATCATAATTAATTTAGGAGTTACTCAGATTTACCGATTCAGGACTCGAACCGAGGACAACCAGTATATGAGAGAACGTCTGTAGATGCTCCTTAACGATATAAAAGTAATAAAGTTTATCCGAGCTCGCTATCGTTACTAGTTTCGGAGTTATTCGAATAATAAATGTACTGATTTGCACGGGATTCGATTAGGCGACCATTGATAAAACCATCAGTCAGACAGTCAGTAAGGGCACGGACACCCCTGCGCGGTAGAAAGGCAGCATCCATCGTCTTTCCACCCCTGGTCGGCATCCCATTAGTTTGCGAACACTATTTATCACATGCAGGTGTGCATGCGTCTTGGGACAAGGGCTTGACAGGTCATTAATCAAGGAGTAGTAGATAAAGGCTTTTTCCATACCACCTGCAACATCTTGGGTGGTCCTCACACCCCCTCCCCTCCCCGTTCCATACCACCTGCAACATCTTGGGTGGTCCTCACACACCCTCCCCTCCATTTATGCAAATTTATGCAAAGTGATCTGGAAATTAATCGAAAACTGGGAAATTAATAGAGTTTTCTTTTAGGTTTTCTCCAATAGTAGAAGCATCTTCGAACCCCTGTGGTAGCAAGATAATAGTTTTCTTTTAGGTTTTCTCCGATAGGAGCGCCACCTTCGAACTACAAAGGTGGTGGTGGTGGTGGTGGTGGTGGTGGTGGTGGTGGTGTGATGAAGTTTTCCTTTAGGTTTTCTCCGATAGGAGTGCCACCTTCGAATCCCGTTGGTGAAGGGGATGATGAAGTTTTCTATTAGGTCTGTGCTAAGTGTATAAAGAGAGCTTTATCGATCTTAGATTGTAATTACGCTAGTGTGTTTATAGCATAGCGGATCAGCTTCTACAGTGAAATTCATCATCAGTAGCGCTGATAACTTATCAAGGTGAAGAAGAGAAGTGAGAAGTGTATCAAGACACTTACTTGGCAGCATATTCCTGAGAATTAGCCTGCACACAACAAAAAACTATAGCGATGGAAGCTCTGTTAGACACTATACCTGAAAATAGGTGTAGCATATGTGCAAAGAGTTTCCTGAAAAGCTACAATAAAAAGAGACATGAGCTGGTATGTGGCCGGTTTTACGAATGTAAACATTGTGGTAACGTTTATGATACTGAGAATCGCAGAGATACTCACCAAGAACGATGCGAGAGAATAACTACTGCTAAGAAACTCAAGATCGAGCCTACCAAACATAAATTGCTGTTAATGGTTCCTGATGAAGACGATGTCGTAGAATATGAAACAGCTTTCCAGGATCGACTGAAATCATATTTCATCCAGTGCTCTACATGCCAAGACCTGAATACATATCTCCAGGAATCAAAACAGCGGATAATTCAAGCCGTTCTGAAGCAACTGAGGATGCATAAAAGTGTGAAAATTAACCTCATGGCTGAATGTCGGTTTGTGAATGCCGTTGGTGACACTACTGATAAAGCCTTTAAAACGCCAAATCAAGCAATATTTTTAGAAAGTGACTTGGACGCCATATTGGAAAGTAAATTCAAGAAACTTTGTACTGAAATGGAGGAAAGTCAACTTAAAGGAAGCAGCTGGGCTTTATTAGCTGTTGATGGTGTGCGTGTTAGAATCAACAAGAATAATGAACTGAGGGGGACCAGTTACATCCCTCTACCGACCTCTATTGGAGCTAAAGGAGCCTGCATAAATCCACAGAATTATGAAGATGAAAAGTGTTTTATGTATGCTGTTCTCGCAAAGTTCATTCAGAAGAATCCTCATCGTGTTAGCAAGTATAAGGATCTTCAAGAGAGATATGACTTTTCCTGCCTCTCGTTTCCTACGAGCCTGACTGATATCCCGAAATTTGAACGAAAAAATAACATCTCTATAAATGTTTTCGGACTGGATGAGAAAAATCAAGTGTTTCCTATGAAGGTTATCGATGAAGAACTGTCCGATCATCGCGATCTGCTTCTGTTAAGCAATTCAGCTGGACGTCATCATTACGTTTATATAAAGAATTTCGAGAGACTTATTCATCAACAAAAAACCAAATGTGAGGGAAAACTCTGTATCTGCAAACGCTGTTTTACGCACTTTGAGTATCGAAATGGAGGAGTTGAGAGGTTAAATGAGCATAGAAAAATATGTGGCCAACACGGAGTTGCTAAGATTGTTATGCCAACTAAGGAGAAATCTATTGTTAGATTCAAGAATCATGAAAGGATGTTGAAATTACCTTATGTCATATACGCTGACTTTGAAAGCATTCTTACCCCTTACCATGGGTGTTCTTCTAATCCCGAAACGTCTTATACAGTTCCATATCAGAAGCATATTCCTATGAGTTTCTGTGTTTATGTCAAATCCTCAGCTACAATTGAAGGTTTACAGACTGGTCTTCCTACTGAACCCTATGTATATCGAGGATATAATGCTGCACCGAAGTTTATGGAGTATGTAAGTTCTCTCGCAAAGAAAATTAATGCTGTATACAAAACTGGTGCTCCATTAACTCTGACAGATAAGCAACAAAAATCATTCGAATCTTCTACAGAATGCTACTTATGTGGTAAAGAATTTACCGACGATAACTGGAAAGTACGAGATCATGATCATATAAGTGGTGAATATCGAGGAAGTCTACATAATCAGTGTAATCTAACCTGTAAAACGCCTAATTATATTCCTGTCTTCATACATAACCTGAGTGGATATGACTCCCATTTCATTGTTAAGGAGTTAGGCTGTACTAGCGATAGAGTAGAAGTTATTCCTAGCTCTGAGGAAAGTTATATATCATTTTCCAAGTATGTTGGTGACATTAAACTTCGTTTTGTGGATACCTATCGCTTCCTTAGTACCAGCTTGGATAAACTAGCAAAAAATCTAACATCATATCCTGAAACTCAGAAGTACTTTGGAGCAGAGAAGATCGATTTGATGATGCGTAAAGGTGTGTTTCCCTATGATTACGTTACATCATGGGATGTTTTGAGTGAGACAGAACTTCCTCCGAGAGAAGCATTCTACAGTAAGTTAAACAGAGAAGAAATTAGTGATGCAGAGTATCAGCATGCAAAAACCGTATGGAGTCACTTCAACATCAGAACACTAGGCGAGTACAGTGACCTCTACTTAACTTCAGATGTCCTTCTACTAGCAGATGTGTTTGAAACATTCAGAGAGCAGACCCTGAAAACCCATAAAGTTGATCCCGCACATTATTATACATCACCCGGACTTACGTGGGATGCAATGCTGTTGTACACACGAATTGAACTGGAATTACTACAGGATTATGACCAGCTACTCATGGTTGAAGCAGGTATAAGAGGAGGATTATGCCAAGTTTCTCATCGGTATGCAGAAGCGAACAATCACTACATGAAGGAGTATGACTCAAGTAAACCCTCTCAATATATTACGTACGAGGATTCGAATAACCAGTACGCGTGGGCTATGGGGAAGCCCCTTGCTTACGGGGGTTTTAAGTGGGTTTCTCCTGAAGATATCAACCTAGATATACTACGAGAAGATGACCCTCTCGGATACATCTTAGAAGTGGACCTTCAATATCCTACAGAACTCCATGACCTACACAATGATTTACCGTTCCTACCTGAGTGTATCAAGCCCCCGGGTTCTTCTACAAGGAAACTAATTCCTCACCTTGGATCACGAACTAGGTATGTGGTGCATTACATGACCTTGAAGCAGGCCCTTAGTCATGGGTTACAACTGACTAAAATCCATCGGGTGCTACAATTTCAACAGTCATGTTGGTTAAAGCCTTATGTGGAATTCAATAACCGGCTACGACAAGGATCGAGAAATGATTTCGAGAAGGATCTTTACAAACTTTTTAACAATGCCATGTTTGGTAAAACTATGGAAAACATCAGAAACCGTCTGAATATACGACTTGTCGCCGATTGGAAGACATTGGAAAAACTGGTTGCTAAGCCTACATTTATTGATAGAACTATATATGGACCTAATCTGGCTGCAATACACATGGCGTCCCGGGAGATAGTCTTCAACAAGCCTATATACATTGGGATGTGTGTGCTGGATATCTCGAAGACCTTGATGTATTGGTATCATTATGATGTGCTAATGCCGTATTACGGGCTTGAAAATCTGAAGCTCATGTACATGGATACTGACTCTTTCATCCATCGTGTGACTACCGGAGACATATACCAGGATAAGTTACGTTTTCTGGAACATCTGGATACTGCTGATTATCCTAACGAGCACATATGTCATTCTACAAAAAACAAGAAAGTGTTGGGAAAATTTAAAGATGAAGCCAATGGAAAACTCATTCGTCGTTTTGTTGGACTGAGACCGAAGATGTATGCACTCGACATCGATGGAGGCATAATCAAGAAGATAAAAGGCATAAAACATAGTGCCATTAAACAGTACATCACCTTTGAGAGCTATGTGGACTGTCTTAAAAGCAGAGAAATCATAAGAACGCAAATGAACCTTATTTTGTCCCATCAACATAATGTTGCGTCAGTGGAAGTGAACAAAATATCCCTATCTCCACATGATGACAAGAGAGTAATTGCAGATGATGGAGTATCCACATATGCCCATGGACATTGTCATATTTTGAACGGCGAATGAAAGAAGGAACCCTAGAGCAGAAAAAAAAACAATTTTCATTCCGAGAAATAAACACTAGAACGTAGCATTAAAATATCCAAGCATGAAAACAACTGAATAATAAGAGCAGAGGAGGGCGTTAAGTCTACCGTTCAGAAAACAAATTCTGACGCTGGTCCCAAGTCCAGAGAAAAAAGACGAGGGACGTCTACCTCACCACATAAGCTAACTGAACACACTTTAGTTAATGTTAAATAGGTAAATTTAAAAAGTAACTACTATCTCGTAATCTGAAATATCCTTGAAAAACTTCTTAATTAGTTATAAAATGAATTGAGTAACGTAACTTGGTCTAAAATATCCCTGAAACGCGCATAAACCTCATAACATCTGAAAAAGCATGGAAATAGCATTAGAACATTGGTTTAGCGTAACGACTTATTACAAGACGATGCATAGGGGGTAAAAGCTTGAAAAAGACACAAGAGTACGAAGACATCAATCTGCATGAAAAAATGTAAGAAAACTGTACGCCTAGACCATTGCAAATATACCTCTAACAGTAAAGAAGATATCTCTAGCTGGCAAACTTTTAGCTATGAAGCTTATAGCTTTTAATCCTAGAGTTCCGAGATCATACCTCAATACCTAACCTCCAGATCCTACAGCTTTTAACCTCCTGACCAGCAACCTTTAGCTATGAAGCTTAAAACACTTAACCCTAGAGCCCTCAGATCATACCTCCATACGTAACCTTCAGATCCTACAGCCTTAAACTCTAGACCGAGAGATCTAACCTTGAATCCATACGACCTAACCACTAAACCTACAGTCTTTAACCTTTAGACATACGAGCTTAAGCTATGAGACTTATATCCTTTAAACCCCAGGCCCTAAGATCATGCCTCAAGACCTAGCCATGTGACCATAAGAGATGAGGAACATAGTCAAAATACATAGTCTTTCAGATCAAAAGGCTTAATCAAAAAGCCTAAGATATAAGCATAAGACCTCATAACATAACAAGGTAGAATAGAGTTCCTGAAAGCATAGAGAAGGAACGAAAAACAAGAAACCCTAGCAACAAAAGAACCTCAATTTTTAGGAAAAGAGAAGCAGATACACAAAGGGTTAAATTTACTGTATAAAGATCTGTAATCAGCATATATACCTCTTGCAGTGACAAAGATAGCTATAATATCGATATGCCTAAAAACTTTGCATCATACATACAAGTAGTTAGCATGAGAAAAGAAACATGCTTAGGATAGGTTAAGGAGGTAAAAACGGGGCAGCTTAAGAAAAGAGAACGAATGTTAATACCAGAATCAAGTAGGTTCAACAATGATCAAGAAGCTAAAACCATGGGATATATTAGGTTAGGTTAAAGTGGTAGAATAGAGGAACTTAAGGAAAGAGAACAAATAGGTTAACAGGTGCAACAAAGGAAGCCACTAGCCAAACACAGCTAGGTTATAATAAGAATGATGAAAGAAGGTAGAAATGAAAGAGTATATTAGGTTAGGTTAGGTTATAATAGGATGACATAGTAAAGCATAAATGTAGTACTTGCCCCAAGATTAACCGCCTTTAATCGCTGGACTAGCAAACTTAACTTCAAAATTATAAGACCATACCTCAGCCTATAAAACATAGATAAAAGACCCTACGGTCTTTATCCTCTAGACCAACAACATTTAGCTATGAACCCTACAACCCTTAACCCTAGAGCTCCTATAGGTATTAACCTCCCATACCAGCAACCCTACCTGTTAAAACCTGCAGCCCTTAACCCTAGAGCCCCAGATCATACCTCAAGACCTAACCTCTAAATCCCACAGCTATTAACCTCCCTGACCAACAGTCTTTACCTAAGAAACTCAGCAACTCTTAACCATAGAGTCCCAGATCATGCCTCAAGACCTAACCTCTAAATCCCACAGCTTTCAAGCTCCAGACCAACAGACTTTACCTAAGAAACCCTGCAGCCCTTAACCCTAGAGTCCCAGATCATACCTCAGGACCTAACCTCTAAGTCCTATAGCTATTAACCTCCCAGACCAACAGTCTTTACCTGTGAAAAACCTGCAGCTCTTAGCACTAGACCCTCCTCCCAGATCATACATAGAGACCAAGCCCCTAAATCCTACAGCTCACAACCATCCAGACCAACAGTCTTTACCTGTGAAAAACCTGCAGCTCTTAGCACTAGACCCTCCTCCCAGATCATACATAGAGACCAAGCCCCTAAATCCTACAGCTCACAACCATCCAGACCAACAGACTTCGCCTGTGAAACTATTAACCCTAGAGCCTTAGACCATACCTCAAGAGCTTACCATTAAATCCTGCAGCCCTACCTGTTGAAACCTGCAGCCCTTAACCCTAGAGCCTCAGATCATACCTCGAGACCTAACCTCTAAGTCCTATAGCTATTAACCTCCCATACCAGCAGTCCCACCTGTTAAAACCTGCAACCCTTAACCCTAGAGCCCCAGATCATACCTCAGGACCTAGTCTCTAAATCCTACAGCTCTAAACCATCCAGACCAACAGACTTCACCTCCAGACCAACAGACTTTACCTAAGAAACCCTGCAGCCCTTAACCCTAGAGCCTCAGATCATAGCTCAAGACACAGCATTATAAGGTACACCAAATTAAGAGGATTGACTGCCTACCTAAACACTGTCTAAATCCACTAAACATACCGATTGCGCATGGCCGCCATCTTGCTCATTTGGGTCTGTTCTGGAACCGCTATTTTTAACCTACTCAGCACTACCGACAATGAAACTAATACGGCGTGTTAAGCTAACAGAATATAATAAGACTGAATTTTAGTGCGAAAAATTATGACGGTAAAAAAATTATGATCATTTTTTATTGAACAGCTCTCGTATATATCAGTGTGCCTAATTCATTGGAGGAATGTTTATTTGTTGTGTATTACATGGAATAATTGCCAAGTAACAAAGCGACGCAGCATATTAACCTCGCCTCCGTGACAACGTTTGTGGGAGGGGGAGTTAGCATCTCGAACAATGAAATCGTTTGTTCCTAAGCCCCCAGGAGGGAAGGGTGAGATAGGAGGATAGTACGAGTTGCTAAACCTGAGGACAACGACAGGAATCTTAACACTTTCAGATTGAGACTCCCGTATTGGATCTACTCTCTTCCACATCCCTAGTGTAACATGAACTAGCATACTTCCCCCAATCCAGAGGACGAGCACTTGCAGAGGTGAACATTAAAACTCCTGGCAACGGAGCCCTAAAATAGCCATTCGGGATTAACAATGACCTGCATATGTTAACCTAAATCCTTGACCAAGTGTTTCTGGTCTTAAATACTTTTAGAGGAATGCAAACTAACCCTGAGTGGGAGAAGAGAATCAAAGGTTCATAAACGGTATATGGTTACAATAATATTTGTAGAAAATCCAGGCCAGTCTGAAAATTCATTTATTCAGCAAACCTAGTCAGGGTTTATAAATATGTAGCATTCAAACATTTCTTATAAGAACCCTGTATGTCAGGGAAAGCAAACTATATAATAAGTCTATTTCAGTCGAACATTTTAAGAGAAATTTCAAAATGTTCAGAAACCGTATAATATTTGATTATACATTTATTTTCTAGGCTGAAACATAAAACTAAATGCCGCTAGGATCACTACGGAGGGTCTTAGGCAGCAAAATCTGTGGTTTATTGTACCTCAGCCCCAACTGCGGCATCTCCAGGAGGAAATATGAGAGAGATAGGAGACAGAGGGTGACGGATCGCAAGGATTCACCACAGTGCAGAGAGTGAATACTATTTATCAGTTCTTTTTGTCTTTCTTATTTATTTTTTTTTGTTTTGTAACTTTACGTTCTCCAACGTTAAGTCATATCGGACGATGAATGGAATGAGTGGCATGATGCTGAAATGAGCCCAGGGGCAATAGAACACAGAATTACCCAACATTCGCCTTTCAGCATAAGGCAAAACCCCGGGGAAACCCTTATCCAGGTAACCCACGCTGACCGAGTTTCTCACTCGGGACCTCTTGAACGTGAGGCAGACACGCTACCATCTAGGCTAACGAGGCGGGCTACCAGTTGTTTACGCCATCAAAAGGCCAGCACAACCGACATTCCACCCACCGTGGTCAGAAAACGGCGCACCAGGTCGGCCCGGAGACCGGAAACCATCCTACCGAAAGAAGAAGTATTTACAATTTCATCTTGCCATGCACTGCCGAGGCACCCATAATTAACCCAGCATTCGCCTGTCGAAGGGGGGAAATCCCAAAAAAGCACATCAGTTGGGTAAGTCTGCCAGGGAATCGAACCTGGGCCTCCCAAATGCGGGGCACAGACGAAAGCGCCTGGGCCTTTCCGCTCGGTAATTTAGTCGCCAGCTCCAAGTGCTTACAGAGCTCTGTATTTAAGTACTTAGAACTTGTTTCTTTAAGATATATTAAAATAGCCCGTTCTTGCTAGCGTTATTCTACATTTGAATAAGTAATATGAAGATATAAAAAGCCATTAAATTTAGAGGTTGTAGCATTTATGCTGATGTGCATAACATATATGGAACATATATTACGGATAAAAACGTACAAAAGTTAAAGCTCATAGTCAAGTATAAGGAACTCGAATAAAAGCAGGTCACTGTGCTCTAGATTGTTAAAATTGTCGCATGTTGAAGCCTTAAACAGATCTGTGAGCGAAATCAAAATATGTCATTGCAACTATTGGTTCCGAATATACTCGAACATGAATGCTAAGTTTTGGATGTTTTTGAAAATGTTGACCAAATTTCAACTATAATAGTCTCTAACACAACTAGAATTTAGACATTAAGGAAAGGAACAAGGGCCATTCCACCGCTGCAGCATCACTGCACCTTGCGGATGGAACCGTAACAGTTGACCGATTACACCTTTATCGGCGCCGCGGCTAAGTGCTTGCTGGATATCGGACCATACACGACCTGCGGATAAATTACACATTGTTTCTTTGTTCTGCAGTATCATTTCATGGATCATAAACGGACTTCATGTAAAGGATAATGAAATGGCTTAAACTATTATCAAATGGCGTTTCTCTCAGCAGACAATAGCGGTATCCGCCCAAACAAAAGCTTTGTTGTCATTAAATGTGACCGCTTTGAGTTATATAAAACATTATACAGGTGTATGTATCTGTAAAACTTTCTCACCTGATTCTCTCTAGCACAATATCGATATTTAGATGAGACAAGAATTATAAAATGCTCAAATTTCAGTTCAGAGGAAATGTTATAAATTGACTCATTTGACGATTTCCGTTAGTCCTTTGTTCACTATGTTAGTTACTATGTTGTTGCTATGTCAAATAAATATGGTGTGAAATGGTCAAAATAAATTCATTACTAAAAGTTATTAGAAGTTTAATGTGATTTTCAACATTTTTACTTCGTAGTACTAATGGAATGATAAATGTTAATTCTAAATTTTTGTAGATTCGGGACAAATGAAAATTCATAAAAAGCTATAATAATTATACAAGTTCGTCTAGATATTGTGCGATCCATATAAACCTGAACCAAAACTTCTTAAATAATAACAGGACACACTTGCAACTTTGGGAGAATATAATACACAATTTGGAGATTACATTATACTATTTACATATCAGAGAAAATGTTGGAAGTGTTCTCCACCAGCATCTATACATGTTTGCACTCCTCTCATCATATTCTCCGAAGTTTTACGGAGAATATCCTCGCCAATATTACTTATTTCGGTTCGAATGGATTCCTTGAGAATATCAGTTGTCCGTGGTCCATTCTTGTACACTATTTTAGATACCCCTTGTTGCATGGTGTGTGTTGCCCCTCAGTTCAGCTCCATTATGTGGCAGGGGTTTGACTCCTTGGGTCGTCAGCCTCGCCAGTAATAATTTGAAAATATCGATGTCTTTGGCTGCTCTCGGAGTTATCCTAACATTCATGTGCATAGGATCTCTTGATTCAGGGCGTTTTGGATGGATCAATTAGGGTATTTGAAAAGAAACACAGTTTAATTCTCTAACGACGATCGGTTGTATTTCAATTACTCTCCAAATACATGTTAATTAGGCGAACTCTGAATGGTGGGCTTAGCGCTGGCGTGGTTGTACTCCCGTGTCTATAACACAACTCGTCGGATTGGCACCCAGCTACTACCTTTAATTTAACGCGATTTCTTTAGTTAACTCGACCGTTCAGTTTGGCCCACAGTAGCCAAATAACCTTAATGAACGCGATTTCTGTCCGCGTGCTATCGCACGACGTTTTTAGCTTGGCCCCCAGCTACCAACTGACTTTAGTTATATATTAGTTCCCAGATAGGTCATATGACACTTCGCTTTGCCCTTCAGTTCATTATTTTTAATTAGTTGGTCGGTAGAATGCATATGGAGTCCCTTTTATGAAAACCTCACTTTAGACCACCTAAGATGTCCCCTTCCTGTCAAAACTATGCTTGAAAATAAACACCGGGTGCGACCCTTAAAATTTATGCTTGCGGTCATCCTTCCTAGGGGAGAGAAATCCTACCTCTGCAGAGTCCGCAACAAACTTGACATGCACACAAGATATTTGTTTCAATACCTGTATATATTCCTTTAACATTCAATCAATCTTCCTTATATTCCTTAACAGTTAATTAATCAACTCGAGGAAGAGAGTACCGTTTCACCCCACAAGCAAAAATCCGGTGAGGTTAGTTCAGGTGATCTGGGAGGCCACAGAACTTTCGAGATTATTCGATTATTAATGAAACAGGTTGCAAGTTCCATGGTGTCATTATATGTATGTCACGTCGCTCCATCGTGCTGGAAATAACCTTCTCTCTATTCGGTATCATCCAGCTGCTCCACAAACATCTTGAAGATCCAATATAAACTTCAGTGTCTACAGTCGTATCAATGGGATCAACGACCCATAGATGCTGGTGGAGGACACTTCCAACATTTTCTCTGAGATGTAAATAGTATAATGTAATCTCACAATTGTGTGTTATATTCTCCTAAACTTGCACGTGTGTCCTATTACTGGTTCAAAAGTTATGGCCTATTGAAATGGTTCAGGTTTATATGGGTCGCACTGTATTATACAAATTTTTATACGTAAACTAGATCCTTCAAGTAACAGTCAATCAGGATATTGTTTTGATTTGTATAAATTGTGGATCTTCCCTTAATACTGAAGTCTTAAACATTTTCATACTATTTTTATATTTAAGATACACACACCAGATCCTTAAATAAGGAGAGGTAACTAAACAATTTTTTGTAGCATATCATGCTCTGGGTTTAAATAACATTCCGCTGCAACTTTCCCAAAAGCAGCTTTGCTTTAAAAAATTACCCGAGAAGGCCTTTCGTGGTCTTCATTGTACCTGTCCAGTTAAGGGATCACTTATTAGGTTCATTTCGGATATATTGAGTTTTAGTACCTCTTCAATAAGAGAGGAGAATATTTTACTTACCATTCATTTACTGTGCCAGCGTCCTTCTTTTTGAACTCATTGCTTTTGGTGGGAATAACTAATTTATGCTGCCCCTATTCTCGATAGAAACTAATACAGACTTTAGACTTTGAAATTTATGGTGAAGTCAATAGAATCGCTTAAAGGAAGCCATAATGCTCATGGAGCAGTCATATTTTGCTTCAGGTTTTTGCGAGGCCAAAACCAGTTGGGCAGCACCTGTTTCTCAACTGATGAAAATGTCAAAAGAACGACGAAGATGGCACATTTTTGTTTCCCCAAATATTCATCTAGTCTATCAAAGTTATTTAGAGAGGACATGTTTAATTACAAAGATTTTGCTTAGTTACATTCGGCAGTTTATCTTCATAATGATACAGAATCATCTACCCGTCCTGAGCAGTTGTAAAAATAATTTCATATTAAAAACAACATTTTTATATTCGTTAAATAATTAAAATACTAAATATTAAGGCTGTCTAATACTTCATTAATACATTGTTAGATGTCAAAAGTATCTAGTTATTGCTGCATGCCTATATAGTTAACTCCAGGTATGATATGCCTTGTAAACAATACCAATAGATATAACGGTCGTAAAATACAGTTCTGTATCTCTGTAGCAACTAAGAGGAAGGAGGACTGGAGGGAGGGAAAGAGGGAGGGGGGACGGAAGGAAGGGTGGGAAGGAGGAAGGAAAGAAGGTAGGTTGGCAGTAAGGAATGGAGGCAGGAAGAGAGGAAGTAAGGAAGCTAGGGAGGAAGTTAAGGAGGAAGACAGGGAGCAAAGTAAGGAAAGAAAAAGGGAGGAGGGCAAGAAGGAATGGAGGAAGGAAAGGAAGGAGGAATGAAGGAAGAAAAGCAAGCAGGCAGGGAAAGTAATATTTTAAAAATAACGAGGGAGGGATGGAGGAAAGAAGGTAAGCTGGGTGTAAGGAATGGAGGGAGGGAAGGAGGAAGGACGGAAGAAAGGAAAGGAAGAAGGAAAGAAGGAAGAAATGAAGGAAGGCAGGGTGGAAGGGAGGGAGGAATGAAAGAAAGAGGAAGAACGTTAGGGAGGGAGGGGGGAGGGCGAAAGAAAGCAAAGAAGGGAGGACGGGGAGCAAGGGAGGGAGGAAAGAAGCAAGGGAGGGAGGAGGGGTGGGATCAAAGGAGGGAGGGAGGAAAGGATGAAGGAAGCGAGTGAGGAGGGGGAAGGAAGCAAGGGAGAGAGGAGGGGGTAGGGAACAAGGGAGGGAGGAAGGGAGGGAGGAAGGAAGCGAGCGAGGAAGGTAGCAAGGGAGGGAGGAGGGGTGGGAGCAAGGGAAGGATGGAGGCGGGGAGGGAGCAAGGGAAGAAGGAAGGGGGAGGGAGGGAGGGAGGAAGGAATCAATGGTGGGAGGGAAAGAAGAAGGAAACGTGCGAGAAAGGGATGTAGGAAGGAAGCAAGGGTCGGCGAAGGGGGGAGGTTCAAGGAGGAGGGAGGAAGGGAGGAAGGAAGGAAGCAAGGGTGGAAGGGAGGAGGGAAGGAAGCAAGCGAGGAGGGGAGAGATGGTGGGAGGAGGGGGAGGGAGCAAGGGAGAGAGGGTGGGAGGAGGGGGAGGGAGCAAGGGAGGGAGGAGGGGGAGGGAGCAAGGGAGGGAGGGAGGGACGAAGGGAGGGTGGGAGGGAGGGACGAAGGGAGGGTGGGAGGAAACAAGAGAGGGAGGGAGGGAGGGAGGAGGGAGGAGGGAGGACGGAGGAGGGAGGGAGTGAGGGAGGAAGGAAGGAAAGCAGGCAGGAAGTGTAACATTTTAAAAATAACGAACGGCGCTTTAGAGGCATATTTTATATTTTAGCATAACAACTTTTATTCCGATACATTTGAGATTTTTTCATAAATGAATTAAATTTCCTGGTGAATTTCTTGTAGAATAGACTGTTGCTCGCTTTAAGATTTAAGACACTGCACTCTTAACTTGAATTAATTGCAAAGTGAGGTCGCAGAGCGCTGGTCATTCTGTAATAAGTTTACCTTCAGGAATTGCATTACTTTCAGTACCTTATGGGCCAGAGTGGACCGTGGAATGTTAATTTTTCAGGACGAGATAGAATGAGTTGATGAACGATGTTGTCAGGCATACAAATCGAGAGTAACATTCACGGTACTTTATATAAGGGATAAACACGTATTTGCTATCTTTGTACACACTGACTGGCAAAAAGCCAGATTACAGGAGGCTCCACTGGCGGTTTGTATCTTCTGAAATATTCGGGGCAGTGGTTAAATCGACCCTGCGTTACAAAAGCCCTAGATTTGAGGACTTCAGAATATCTCCGGATGAACTAGATTGTCATTTGTTTTGCCAATTTAGGGTTTTAACATAAATTATATGGGCGCCGGGGTAGCGCGGTGGTTTCGTTCGCGGCTCCCGTTCTAAGGGTCCCGAGTTCGATTCCCGGCTCTGGGGTTGGCGATTTTAAGTCGGCCCTATCCACGCCTTCACCTCTGTCTAGCACACGTGAAGTATCCCCTATGCCCAACGTGGTTCGGAGTCCACGGTAAAAACTGTAGGTCCTCTCACCTCACCGCCATCTTCACTATCACCCTATCATCGGAGGTAATGGACACCGCCCTCTGGGTGCCTCCACCTGAGAAATGGGTCCGGTCATCACTTGGTGGGGTGAGGTTACCCCGAAGGCCAAGGTTGCCATGTGGGGAGTGTTAGTAACTAACTAACATAAATTATATCAATATCATGTAGTTATGGAAACGCTGTGAATTTGAATGACATATGGATTTCAATTCAGTAAATTCTAATATAGTATTAGATCATAAATTTTGGACGAAAGCTAGCCTATCCTAATTGATTTTAATATATATTGGTTACAATGTTCGTGTTTCATACAACATGGTCTGGGTTGGATTACATGGGACCAATTTCACCAACTGCTCCATTATTAATCTTTTCTTCAACCATTCCACCCTTATTTCATATAAATTCCTCCCTTTTCCTCATGCCAAGTGGTCACCCTTAAAGTTTACCTTACACCTGTAAGTTCTGGAGTTGTAAATGCACGATAAACATAGTGCAAATTAAAGACAAAGAACATTTTAATATACTGCGGTATAGTATGTCGGTTGTCTTCAATTATGAGTATGGCTACTTTCAACAGATTTGGACCATAACAAATTAAATCAGTTTTTCATGCTATTAAATAGCGTAACTTTCTAATGATGTGTCATTACAAAACATTTATATCTGAAAAGACGAAAAAAAGTTTTCTAATTTGGATCCAGTACAGCCCATTTTCTCAGGTGCTCCTACTACACCAATTACCTTTATTTTGAGTGAAAAACGTCCAAAAACGGTCAATGTCAAGATTTAAATTTAACATAAAAAACTGGATATGCTGAGAAAGTTAATCAATTCAAATTTGACAAGTTGGCACTCTTGCCACTAAATTAATGAAGTTATAAATCTTGGGAGAAGCAAACCACTAGAGTGTTTTATAATTTCCGGTCTAGCCAACACGTGTGAAAATTTAGAATGATTAACAGGATCCTTCAGGCTGACGGCCTAAAATCCTGAAATGAAGGCAAGGAGCAAACTTTATGGACAACAAATGTATAGATTTAAGACCGTAACCGAAACATCCCTGGGTTGAATAATGTCACAGGGGTGGTGAAAATATGTTGCAAATAAGAAAATTGATGAGCTAATATTATATGATTTATTTGATCAGTATTGTTTGTTTGCATATATCTTCTGCAGACTATTGGAAATGACTACTTTTCTGTTTACTTCCTGTTTAAGATCAACTTATATTACCCGGCCAAGGCGAGTGGAGTCCTGCTACAGTAGCGGAAACTAGGCTAACTAACGCGATGACGTCACGAAATGCTGTACACTGATTTACGTTTACTAGCGCGCTTTGCATTATCCCTGTGGAATGTAAAGGAAATAAAGTTGCAGGATTAGAAAAGAGGCAAATCTCCTGCAAATAAAATTGCTATGGACGAATTGGAGAAGTGCATAATTAGAAGAAAATATAAGGAGTACCACAAGGTTAAAAAGGAAATTCCTGCACTGCAAAAATTACGAGCTTTAGGAAAATAGGACAAAAAATTGCATTTGGAGTTAAAAAGTGGAAGAATAAAAGAAGTGTACTGAGCGAACATTCTGATATAGTGTCACAGGGGGCATCATATCTTAGAATACTGAGAAGCAATGAGTGGGGGCAAAATAAAACGATGTACATGAATGAAATCTAGACTCAAAGCCACTACGCTGTTTCCAAGTGTTGGCAGAGTAATTACGTTCAAGGAATGTGCAAAACACAGTGCTCGATAGCGTTTTATTATTGCACATGCTGGTTGGGAGATGGGATTTATTCCAGGTATTTGTTTCAACGAAATAAACTAGGAAAACAATTTCAAATGGTTACAAAACCAACTGATACCTAGATTACTGCAAAGGTGAATTGTTGTCATTAAAAATGTGCCGTATAATAATAAAGAAAATAAAAAAAACACGGGAATGGCTGTGGAACATTTAATTATATTATTAACTAGTGGTATTTTAAGTTCCTTTCAGTTTGCGTATTTTAACTAGAATAAATGTGTGAACTTCCCGATTTAATTATAACCTCAAGGAAAATGTCCACGAGTTATCGTTCCGTTGTCCGAACCGGACTGTACACGAGGGCAGGCAGGCTTTAACGCGTACAATTGGCGCTCCCCATTGCAGAACTGCACTCGCCTTGGTCGGGTTATACAAATGGTTTCACTTCACTTTTTCACATAGATGTAATAGGTCATAGAAACCTCGCATTATACGAGGACTGATTAACAAAGACTGAGACTGATAACTTCTCACAGATGTTTATCACTGCAATTCAATGTTTACATCATCTTTTTCAAAGTAGTCCCCTCATACTTGAAGGCACATTTTATAGCGTTTCTGCCAGTCCTTGAATACGTGCTGCAGACCATTCTTTGTCAGCTCCTTGAGAAATGCCTCACTTTTCTTCAGCACCGCTTCATAGTTCTCAAATTGAATATCCCTAAGCTTCGATTATCACCGGTGATGAGTCATAGCCACATCATTATAATCCTGAAGGAAAATAAGCCAGCAGTGTGGAAATCGACAGGTTCTCCAACACCAAAAAAGACAAAAGTCATTCCATCTGTAGAGAAAATGATAATGATCACATTTTTTACTTTAATCGAATGATTTAGCGGCATGCAGTTCCCTCTCACACTACTGTTACAGCAGCATACTACACGTTAGTAATGGCTACACTGAGGAAGCACATTGCAAAAAAAAAAAAAAAAAAAAAACGACCAGAGCTTTCTCGGACTGGGTGGCGACTTCATCATGACAATGCACGGCCTCACGTCGCAAATCAAGTCATGCAGTTTCTGGCTCGATTCTTCATTACCTGTGTATCACATCCACCTTATAGCCCCAATCTTGCACACTGTGACTTTTTTTATCCCCTCCACTATTCGATTTGAGAACTCTGAAGCAGTGCTCAAGAAAAGTGAGGCGATTCTCAAGGACCTGACAAAGAATTGTCTGCAGCACGTGTTCAAGGACTGTCAGAGACCCTATAAAAAGTGCATTGATGTACGAGGGAATACTTTGAAAAAGATCATGTGAATATTGAATTGCATTGATAAACATCTGTGAAAAAAATCGGTCAGTCTTTGTTGAGCAGCCCTTGTAATATTGTTGCGTGTATAGACTGAGCAAGATTTGGAAATTTCTGTAATAATTATTCTATAACATTTATTTTCGATGCCTTGAGTCTGAGCACAGCTGTGTGTAAAACTTGTATAATTAAGCATAAATTCTGCTGACTGGCAAAACATGTACTTTGGACTGGTGAATCATACATCCTGCTGGCTTAGGGAAATAATTCACAAGTGGCCTGTAACAGGCCTCAACTTGTTCTCCATGTTTTAAACAATGAATCACTCATCCTGCTGATCGAGGGAAATAATGCCTAGTTGGTCAGTAACAGTAATCAATGATGATTGCACAATATGGTGCAAATTAACAGTTAGCGTGGGAATCACTGAGTTGACTTTTTGGTAGGACCCCTATTTAAGCTTAGTTGAGTTAGCCCCAGGGGGAGAGACTTCACAAAGATTTCAGAGGGGACTTGCTGCTGGTCTCTGTAAGAATCAACAAGAGTTTACTTCAAAGTGCTACCACGAGTAAGATAACCAGCAGGGCGTACCAGATCGTACACCTTTTGACAGTCACATAAGGTTCAAGCCATACAAGCAACACATCGCCAAAGGTAAAGTTGCATTATGTTATGCATTTAAATGTTACCAAAGCGCCGCTGATCTCACCCAGATCCAGGGAGTGCCCTGTAGAAATACTAGGCATCTTTGAAATATAGTTATTCAGTTCAGTTTGACTTAGATGTTTCTTTCGCTCTACCCTTTCAGTAGCTACACCCCCAGTTGCAGATTAGGTTTCTAAGTCTTTCATCTCCCTTACAATCCTGGTCCACAACAATATTCTGGTTTGGAGAATTTACTCTTCTCACGACATTGCAAACACAATACTAACAATATTTAAAAAATGACAATGGATAAAGAATTTAAAATTAAGTCTTAAATATGTGACTTAAAACAATTTTCGAAAATAAATTCGGTGCTTTTACGTAGTCTTATTGGTTTATCAGTTAAAATAAGTTATACAAACTTCATTCAGAACGAAGACTACAGTTCAAACTTCCCAGAAAAATTATGTACAGTTTAATTGCCACATATAATTTTTTAAAATATATGGTATTCTGGTCAGAATGTTTAGAGAGAATATAAATAATAGCTCAATATTTTCCATGTGAAGGAAACATGTGAAGTATGTCGGCTTCCTCAGAAGCTACTGAACTTTAATAAGATTTCTATTTATCAGATTTTTCGTATTTGGGTTATGCTGTTCTGCCTTTCTTTTCCTCTCTTTTACATAATTGACATATATGCATATCTACCTTTATCTAAAATTTATTCCGCTTTGATTTATGGGGCCCAAGACATGGCGATATCTCCAAATAGCATTTTTGGTTGGAATGTAATACTTTCTCCCAATACTATAGGCAGCTGTTAAAGAAGATAAGACTCAAATATATTATTCATTAGAAATTCTGTTGAGAAATTGTATGTTTTTAGCCCAATGCTTCTAAAGATTTCGAAAGAATTAATAAAAGAACCATCAGAAATGTTGCCTTATTATTGTTCATTTACACCAATGGTTATCCGTATATCAAGATGGAGATACGCACTTGCGTGAGCTAAACCGTTACGTGTTTTAATTTTGTTAGCAGTTTTTACACTATTTTCGAAACATAAAATTATAGTTAAAGTTGAATTTACGATTGGCAAAGAGTTGAAGTACAACGGAAAAGGAGAGAATGAGAGGAACGTAAGCATAATGAGGGAAACAGAAAAGAGGGGACAAACAAATGAAATGCGGAAATATTTTCGCATTTAAACAATACTGTTAGTATTTTATACATCGTAGATATTGCGAATATCTGCAGGAGTACGTAGTTGGAATGTTTACAGAAAGACAAAACCGTTGCAAGAGCAAGAGAAAAAGTGCCAACATAAGGGCAAAAACTGATATTAGAAGCAATAACACCATGATAATTTAGCAGTTTACTCAATTTTGAGTACTTAATTCGCGAATGTGAATGTAAATTTCTGAATAGGATGCCAGAAATGTGAGAAATTTTTTTTCAACATCAGTTACGATAATTTATGTATTTATTATTATCACTGTAATTATAGTAAGTTTAACTACGAACATGAGGTTTTTGTGGGTATGTTATACACGCCTCTTTCGGAGGTACATCCATATAAGACGGCCGAAGCACGAACCGTCGAATCTCCATGGACCTCGGGCTAATTTGAGCATCACTTTACCCATTTCATTCCAATGCTGGCGCGATGCGAGAGAAAAACTCTGTACATTATATTACGATATAAGACCATTACGGAAGAACAAGGAAGATATTAATTCGAGCTTTTTTCCAAAATTCTACAATCCAGTTAACTTATTTAGGTTGTGCACTCTTTTCTGATAATAGTGAATGAAAATAGTAAATGCACGAAACTACGAAACTACTTTAGAGGAAATAAACAGCTTGCAGCTCGATTTACATGCTATATGAATTAAAGGAAGCCCAAAGTAATACTAACAAATAAAAATTAAGGTTTTAAGACCCACGTAAGATTTAAATGGTAAAATTCAGGATTCAGGATTCATCATCATCATCATCATCATCATCATCATCATCATCATCAAGGATTGGGCCCTGTGACCCGTTCCGTTCTCTTCAAGAGCCTACTGATCCTTCCAGCGTAGAGTTGGACGTCTCACATCTCTCTTTCCCTTCGGCATATAATCTAAAACTCTTCTTGGAAGTCGTTCCGCGTCCATTCTTAAAATATGATTTTTCCATTCATTTTTGTTTTTTATAATCCCAAGCTCTTCTTTTATTTTTTTCGTTTCTTACGTGGTCTATTCTTTTATAACCTGCCACACTTCTCAAAAATCTCATCTCTGCCGATTCTAGCTGTTTGCGTTGGTTCTTTGCCAGTGTCCATATTTCGGAACCGTATGTTAACGTTGGGACTGCCATTATCTTATAAAATTTCATCTATGTTTCCTTTCGTCTTTTCCTGTTCAGCGTTCTTATTATAGTCCCACACATTTGATTGAATCTGTTTAATTTCACCTCCATATCCTTGTTATTTGCTACTGCTAATGTGTAGCCTAGATAGTTAAAGCTATTAACCTTTCTATTATTTTATTGTTTATAACTATTTTTGCTCTTATGTTGTTCCTTCCTCTAAAAACCATTACTTTAGTTTTGTGTCCTGAGATTGAAAGGTTATATATTTCCGCTATGTTGTTTAAACTATATACTGCCCTTTGAATGTCATCTTCTGAGTGGGATATTATCACTTTATCATCAGAAAATAATACTGTAATTCAGGATTCAAATATTTTTATATTTTATGCCTGCAATAATAAATATATCAAGCATTAGAGCGCTTAATAATGTTGATGTACAAACATGCAGTCCTGAAATATATAGCAAATGACAGAATGAATTATAAATAGCTGAAAAAGACTGTTGAAAAAGAAAGTAGGCACCAAGGATTATACTAAAGTCTAAATTTGCTTTTTATTGAACAAACGTACTGATATGTAAACAAACATTAATTAGGAGATGGTATAAATAAAATTCTGTTTCAGGTTATGTAACAGGTATAAGAGATGCAGAAAAATGAGAATTGCTTGAAAGTTATGTCAAAATATAGAAGTTCAAGGAGTTCAAACTGTCTTATTTATGTAAAGACGAAAACATTTAAATGGTACCTATTGCAGTATAACATAAAAAAGGTGAGAGAAGATGCCCTGTTTATGGCCACCAAGGTACACCCTAATAAAGGGGAAAAATTAGTCGAAATTAGCATTTTTTCCTTTAAATAGATTCCATAAAAATAGAGGTAAGGGAGTAATTAGTCCTTAGACTATGCATAAAGAAAATTGTCGGTAGTAATGACTGAAGACCCTTTAACAGCCGACATTCGTCATTGCAACCCTGTTGTGCTCCTTGTATCCATCCTAGTTATAGCTGTTAAAATGTTAACTACCATAAATGAGTATGATAAAATCTAGGTTTATGACTACCGAATCAAAAATCTACGGTTTATGACAGCAAAATCAACAAGCTATGTATATACCAGCATATAATATGTTAACGATTGTGTTAATTTAAGCACTTAATTACAGAGCTACAGTAATTATCTTGTCCACTTGGAGATAAAGGGTAACTTTTGCTCTCAAGAGTCCCAATTTACACATGTTTTGGGGCCGCAATGCTCTATAATGGTGACAGAATGTTTCTCAAGCCCGATATCTTCATTCATCAAACAACTGAGTTATATAATTATAGCGCCACCCTTTATTACAACTTTTAAGATAGGAATAAATAGGCTTCATTTTTCTTAGCAATTCATACTGAGCGTTTCACATCTCACACTATATAAAAGGGTGCTTTGTCTACAATTAGAATGACTTTAAATAAGGCTTCAAATACAAGGAAGAGACCGCTCCTTCGCTGAGGAGTCAGACCGACGGCGGCGGCATCTGGTTTTCCCCACAACCTTATTCCACCGGCGCTCTATCTTGTAATGATATTTCCAAGCCCATATAGCTACTACACAATTTTTGACTCAGATTTACCTAACTTATTGTGTTATAATCTACAATTATTGCTTAACTTTATTTCGTTATTATCAATACTTATCCTGTTTATTGTATTTTAAACCATTACTCCAATAATTGTATTACTATATTATTATTACTTTTATTACGAAAGGGCAACTTAACCTTTAAATCATTATGTGAATACAGAAACCGGATGGTAGCAGCAGTAGCGCCATTCCGCTGTCTTTTTCAGTAACAGACAAATCTCCTGACTGTCGATCTTGAACTATCGAGTTCTTCTCACAGCTATATACAAATTAAATACAAGGTTATGTAAAATATATTCAATCCTCCACATTTATTTATGTATGAGATAAAACCTTATTATATGTATTTAATGTCTACAACCAATATGTTCCAGATATTTGAGTGATGGTTGCACAATAAAGTATTTTACTGTACTATATGCTGATTTCAGGATAGCAGAAATTCATGAACCGGATTTGTTCTCAACCAAATAAACTGATATCTAGCATATTTAAATGAAACGAACAACGTTGTGAGTTAAGAGATTAAGACAAACAAATTAACACGTGTATTTATTGCTACACCAGATGAGTTACCCAAAATATTGTAAATAAGTTCATGTAAACTTTAAACATTGTATGTACAAATGAGAATTTAAATATTGTGAACGAGTGTGATATGAATGCTTCGTTAAAAGCTGATTTGCGTTAACGTAGATATTGTGGGAATCAGCTGCGCGTATTTTTATCATGTTTTTGTTCATAATTATTTAAAACCTTTTGTACCTTTGGTTGTTTTCAATTTATTATAGAGTTAGGATGCGCGGATATTTTGCGTTCCGCTCTTTTGTTTTTGAGAGAAGGTGTTTTGTCACCATGGCAATAAACATTTTAATAATGGATTTTGGTTTTGATATTATGATTTTGTTCACTTCTCGTTTGGACTTAGACATGAGCAGAAGGATATTTCAACGCTCAGCAGAAAGACGCCATAGCTTCGTTGTTTTATTCAATTAGCGTCTTATAGCGTTTTCATTAATCAATCAATTTGGTTTTCTTTACAGCAATGTTAATAGAGGGGATTTATCTCGTTAATATTTATTTAATTTTAAGCTATTTCATCAGTATAGGAACTTTAATTTGGAGCTTTGAGTGAATCTACTGATACGTATGTTTATGTTGTGTGAATGTTTATGGTCATCTTGTTCCTTGCATCTAAAGGAATAAATATCTAATATTGAAAAGATTTTCACATCTACTTATTTGCACTGCTTAGAAGTAATTCCTGATCCATTGTCATCTTACCTTACCTCCTGAAAGCATTTATATTCATTCTCCATCTAGCTAATCGCAACAGAGATCTTCAAATCAGGAAACTACAGCAGAGTGGAAGCAGTTAATACCATAAGTTCCATACACACACACACACACACACACACACACACACACACACACACACACACACACACACACACACACACACTATATATATATATATATATAATGTGACAATACTTGTAAATCCTTTTGTGCTGAAATACGGGGTTTGCTTGCTTATTTTACACTTTTTAATTAAAATAGCTTATCTTATCAAATCATGTAAATTTAAAACCATCTAGCCATCATTTTGTCAATCAGACAGTTTACATCATCTCCCTGATATAGTTAGTAGCCGATAAAAAGACGCGAGTCTTTTTGTCTCTAACGTAAAGGAAGTGTTTGTACCGTCACCGATTAGAGTGAAAGAATTTCATGAAGTCCTTCCAAATTTGTCTTTACCTCCTCAGCCAGTTTTAACTCGATCGGGTTCTTGGTTGAAGGCTGAAAACAGTGTTGTACTCCTTGGATGCAGAAGATAAAAGCAGCATTGCTACAGCACAGGAATGTTTTGCTAATACTGGCATCCAAGATAAGATAGAGTACATCCATAAACGTTTCTCCAAAATACCTACTCTTATAACACAGCTGGAAGCTCGAAATACTATCTTGGAACTTCACTTTCATTGATAGATGAAATTTCAAAATTCTTGTCTTCCGAGACTCGCGGTATTGCTAAAGCTGCTTTGAGAAACTCAGTAAGGTGTTAATGAAAACCCCATTACAATACACTGTGTAACATTTCTAAAACTCTTTTGGTACAACATGGAAAAGGAATATACTCAAGAAGAACTGATGCTTTCCACATCTTCCAGAAACGTTATGCGATATCGAGATACCCTTTTCATTCTATAAAAAATTCTTTACTGAAAACGCAGGAGCTTGACGCAAGAAAGTATCAAAATAACCTCCCTCGTGCATTGTAACTAGCTTACGTAAGGTAAGAATTTTACGAAACAATATGTTTATTATTAAATTTTTATTTGGAAATTAATTGTTCTTTCACACTAGCCGTGTGTAGGACACACTATGAAAGAGTAGAGGCAGACTGAAAAATTCAATGCCATAGCCGGGATTTGAACCACGGATCTTCTGGTCTCCGTCCAGCCGCTCTAAACCATTGAGCTACTATGGTCAATGTGCCAACATGACATTAAATTCTCCAACTGACTCATGTTTTTTTCCGGTAAACCACTAGGAGTTCTCATAAACACATGAGACAACTACCTTAATGGCGACTTACTATACTGCAAGTACTTTAAGGCCCAACTTTTTAGTTCGGACCACCATTAGCTAAAATTAATGTAAATTAATTGTTGTTTCACACTAGCCGTGTGTAGGACACACTATGAAGGGGTAGAACCAGACTAAAAAATTCAATGCCATAGCCGGGATTTGAACCACCGATCTTCTGGTCTCCGTCCAGCCGCTCTAAACCATTGAGCTGCTATGGCCAATGTGCCAACATGACATTAAACTCTCCAACTGAAAGTACTTATAGCATAGTAAGTCGCCATTAAGCTAGTTGTCTCATGTGTTTGTGAGAACTCCTAGTGGTTTACCGGGAAAAACACGAGTCGGTTGTAGAATTTAATGTCATGTTGGCACGTTGGCCATAGTAGCTCAAGGGTTAAGCCAGCTGGACGGAGACCAGATGATCCGTGATTCAAATCCTGGCTGTGGCATTGGATTTTTCAGTCTGGCTCTAAGCTTTCATAGTGCGTCCTACACACGGCTAGTGTGAAAGAACAATTAATTTCCAGAGATTGTTAAAATTCAGTAGGTCATGAGATGACGCAACATGCAAGTGATAAGATGTGAATTTGGATTGTGGAATGTCGAAGTGAACGGACTAAAATAGAAGTTAAACAGGAAACTTATTTTCAGAAAATTGAAGAAGTGACTCATGACTCTGGTGTTCATATAAAGAATGAGCCAGCATCTTTTGCTTCAGTTTATGTCCCGGAACATTACACTAGTGTACAGGAAAATTATGAAATTGACATAAAAAGCAAGATCAAAGGAGTATTACATTATTTGGAAACACCAAATAAGCAGATATCATCACCAAAATGCTGTTTCACAGTTCCTAAAAGATAGTTCTCAGTGTGTAACATCCTAAACTGTCCTTGTTAATATTCCATTCATTCTAAGCTTATTAATCATTTTTACAAATGTTTAGTTTTTAACATTTAACCAGAATTATAAAATAATGTATTATTTTACTGAGGTATTTATTAAATACTTTGTGTTTAGTTGCAATATCACCATGTAGTTAGGCGATTATAAATAAGGATAACACATTTGCACATAAATCCGGTTTCTAGTGAACTATATTACTTCTTATTGCTACTTCTTTGCCTTAGACCATAAGGATCCTGGAATTTATAATATAAATGTTCGAGAAAACCTGTCTCTACCGCACGAGATTACGCATGAAGATGTGTTCCGGGTAGGTTAGGAAACATTAATCAAAACTCACGCTGACACTAAGGCGACAGTGTACAGGCTTATGTGTGGACTCAGCCTTTTAAACCTATGTTGTAAGAGGCGGGGGGCAGAGTTCCAGTTCAGTGAACATGGGATGTTCAAAGATATAAATATGGATGATTTTTCTTTTATATGATTTAAATTTCCTGTTGCTCGGCCTCTAATAAGGAGACAATTCCATGAATTTTAATGAAATGTGCCTTTAAAGCCTTATGTATGCAAGTTAAACTCTAGAAGGATGTATCCAAATATGACGGAATAAATGAATGGGTGAATAAATGGTGTATTTCCTATTTGGTGATTACAATCATGGATTACATCTCTTAATGTGTTTTGGCACAACACTGATATACAACGAATATTTCACGTCAAATAAGATTAAAATATTTCAGAATTGCCCATAGATGTGTCCCTTATATTGAATTTCTTTAATGTGTCTTACATTACTGGATTTTTGAGTAACGATTATACATGCAGATCATACGTCTATTTTGATAAATGGGCAAAACCATGAGAAACTATGACTCAGTGTAAAAGAAACTGTAAATCAAGTCCAAAATGTTTGACAGCAAAGGCTTGAAAATAAACACTTCCAAAACATGTATCATAACACTCAGCACTCAAAATAAAAATTGTGTTAACATCTTAATTGACTCAATATCATACAAATATTAAAAACGTAGGTATCTATTTAAATAAGCAATTAAAATGGGATGACCATATCCAGTACATTATTAAAAACCTTAATGGTGATTGTTTTAATATGAGCTACATAGTGAAAATTACCAACACTATAACAAGAAAAATTCATTACTTCAGTTACTTTCCCTTCATAATCACTGATGGTATTATAATACGGGGTAATACTACTTGCTGTCAAAAAATATATGAAAGTCAGAACAAAATAATGCGCATGATGACGAAACCTAAATATCCTGCAGTTCTAAAAATACTAACTTTGCCATCACAACACCGGTATGATATATAATGACAAGTTTGAATTCTCAAATACTCCCATCATTTTGTAAAATACTGGAACCTTGCGAAAGTATTCTGACTGTATATATTGTAAATTGCATCTTCTATGTAAATACTATTAAATTTTTGACGAGTCACCAGTTTATAGAGCTTGGCTAAATAATTGTAGTTGTATGTGAAAACGAATCATCTTACCTTAATCTTAATTCCACTTGGGTTCGATCCCAGGCGACCGCAACGTGAGCTTTGTGGTGGACAACATTGCTCTGGGGCAGGATTTCTCCGGGATCTCCGGTTTCCCCCACCATCTCAGTCCATCGGTGCCCCTCTTCATCTTGTGTATCATTGCTATCACCGCTTGTGGTTCCGCATGTAGTAAAAAAGGGTGTTAAACACTACAGATTTCCTGGAAGAAATAGGAGTTCCGTGGTTCATATCCCGGCTAGGACAATGAATTTTTCAGTCTGGCTCTATTTATCCAAACCTTAGCCTACACACAGCTAGTGTGCAAGAAATTATTAATTTCTATCAACTTACTTGAAAAAATGTGGTTAAACTATGAAGCCTGCAATATGCTTCACCAGTATGGAGTCCTTATGCCACCAAATTTATTAAACTTATCGAAGTTATTCAGTACAAATTTCTAAGGTATGTGCTTTTCAAAACATTTAATTATTTTCCTAAGTTCATATCTATTATTCATAGCTTCATTTATTCGACTTTAGAAGTCTATCACATAGGAGGCATTGCTAGTTACTGCTTTTACTTTACATATTACTTCATAATATGATTGATGACCCTAACCTAAGACAATAGGTTTTTACGTTCCAAATGTTGCACCTAATAAATTTCGTCCACAGAAGGTTAATACTGATTCATATATTCACCAATGCATATAATGCAGTCATTATACAATAAATTACATACCTTAAACCTTGATATATTTAGTATGAAAATCATAAAATTTGCTTTATCCTGTGATTGTTTATTACCAAAAGAAGAATGATTGGCTTACTGCACATGTGAACCAATGTTACCAACTTGTTTTTGTTTGATTTTGTTTTGTTATCATTTATTCTTTAATTAATTGTGTGTTGTTTTTATACATTTTGCTCATATTGTAATTTATAGTGAATATTTTAATTAGGGAAACCTGTCATGTTCACATTCAATAAACAAATAAATAAACAAAACTAATACTTACAACACAGGAATTCGAAACAAAAAGGTGCGTATCTCACTGTATAGGACAACCCCTAGTGGTCTACCGGGAAACATATGAGTCAGTTGGAGAATTAAATGACACGTCGAAATGCTTGCTATAGTAGCTCAATTGGTTAGAGCAACCACACTGAGACCGGGAGATCCGCGGTTAAAATCCCGGCTATGGCATTGAATTTTTCAGTCTAACTCTATCATCAACTACACATTTAATTTTTAATTTTTATATCGTATACTCTCTTCTTGTTCTTCAATTCTCGGATCCATTTCTCTGTTACTTTTCCTAAGCTTCCTCCAATCATTTTAATCCTTTTTTTTCTGGTATAAATCACTATTATAACTCAGTGCGTAGGCTTCGGCGGCCGGTGTGCATTGTAACTGGGTCTTCCGGGTAGGACCGCGTCTTTGTTGTTCCTCTGGTCGACGTTTCGTCCCAACTATGTGGGGCTTCTTCAGGACTTCTTTTTGACAACTCCGTAGCTGTCAAGGAAGAAGTCCTGAAGAAGCCCCACATAGTTGGGACGAAAAGTCGACCAGAGGAACAACAAAGACGCGGTCCTACACGGAAGACCCAGTTACAATCACTATTATAAATGCAATTCTTTCTTACATAATTTCATCAGTTTTGCTTTTCATATACGTCTCTTCTTACCTTGCCCCATCACATTCTAATAAATAAAGGAATATTTCCTTTAGAACCTTGCACATAACAGTTTTTACTATATTTAAAACCTTCTAAAAACACAATATATCACCTTTTTGTTTTGCATAATAAGGTATTATAAACCTGCTACTTTATATTCAGCAACATTAAAGCGCGACGAAAATATTTCGCGATAATCCGCCAATAAAAACCACCCTCTCCATGGGAAAATGTTAGTTAATGCTGATATTCTATGAAATAACTGTAAAAGTTATAATATCATACATTTAATACACTATATCTCTTCAACCTTTTGTAAATGTCCTGATAAATCAAAAAGAACTTTTTTTTATTCTGTAAACTCTTATGCACAATAGATATCATTTAATGTAAAATTTTATTGTGGTATTAGCGATTTTGCGATATTACTCATTATTAGTTTAAACTGTTACATGACATACCTTTTTTCTGTGATAATGCACATAAAGAGATGGGAAGTCCAAAGCTAATCATAGTCATCCACTTTTAAGAAATGTGACTGTAACTTCAACCTATAGTACTCATTTGTATGAGTCCTAAAAGAATAACTTGTTACGTTTGTTTTTACATCTAATGTTTGTTTTAGAAATCAATAGCTTGAAACTTCTGAATCTGTATTAGATGGAGTATTTTGAATAAAAAAAAGTGCAGGAAAAAATTGGAATTTCAAATGATCTTTTCGCATGTATTAAATAAAACTGCAAAATAAAGTTTAAGGTCATAAGCTTTGAATATGTTGTCGCAAACTTCAATCTAATGTTTCTAAGACCTTTATCAAATTTCTATGTCTCATTCTTCCATTAATGGTGTGATTCATGTCACAGTTACATTACCGATTACATGACACCTGCGCTATACAAAGAAGAAAGGGAACTATGCAACTAAATGTACAAATATCATACCAGGAGCAAACATTCAAAACATGACCTGACCACTTTACTTGATTTTTAACTAAAAGAAAAAAAAAAACATACAGCACAGAAAGTATTAAATATATATTTTTTTAAAAAATAGGACTAATAATGTGCGGAAATTAATATGTAGCCTGACGCCTGAATAACAAATCTGAACATTTAATGTAGGCCACAATAGCTCGTAAAATGGGATGGACATAATACGATTTGATTGAAAGGATAGGACACGTCACGGTTTGTTTAAATAAGAAATGGACTTGTCTTTGAATGAAACAAACATGTTAGCATTTAAATCACATACAGTTTTCATTGCAAATACTCTAATGTACTTTACTAAATCTCTTCCCCTTCCCCTGCCCTTGCCATTGCCCCTGCCCCTCCCCCTCCCTCTCCCTCTCCCTCATCTCCTTCTCCTCCTTCTCCTCCTTCTCCTCCTTCTCCTCCTTCTCCTTCTCCTCCTTCTTCCTCCTCCCGTATTTCTTCTACAGTTCGGCCGCTCTATCTCTGTCTCTGACATTTCTCGAGGGGAAAGCAGGCTAATGCCAGTTCTTTAGCGGGAATTTCAAGCAGAGGAACATGCATATTTTAAATACTTTATGCATTTGCATATTCCACGAACCAGTAGCCATATTATTATAATAGCGATAATAATAGGACGTACGGACACCAAAAATCGGAATTCAAAAAGTAAAGAAAGTTCACCAGCGCAAGCAGCTAAGGCCACGTAGTTCAAACAAATTTAAGCTAGCAACACGGTGTTGTATTTGGAAGCCACGCCTAGAAGCAACAATGCCGATTGGCACTAGCAGACAGCTTTAACTTCCTGACCACCACAGACCTTCAATGCTACTAACAGAAGCAGCTAGTGTGCGTGAAAGTTGTGAACGAAATATTCGAATTGAATGGCGTTGTAATGAATATCTTGCATGATAATGAAATTGCAAGTTGGATTTCAGTGTTTTGAAGCTAATATAATTCGGAGAATGTGTTTTCCATTGCTTATTACTGTATGTTGGTACTATTAACCTTCCCCCCTCCAGCTCCAGCAACCGCAAAACGTCATAGCTGGAGATACAACGGCCGTACTGTAGTATTCTGGGCTTTCAATAAAATAAAGAAAGTTACTCAATTCCTTGCAGTTGTGCTTGAAAGGCCTTTAATCCCTTTCAAAGAACCACCAATGCACGGACAGCGCGGGCTTTTAATAGTTAGCTCTTCTGTTGCACGAGCTTTAATTGTTGAAATGTTATGTGATTTAGTAGTAATTCTCTGCAGCTTTCTACAGTTCTACTAAAATTAAACATCTTGCCTAGCATTGTTAATAGCTATATTGTTAATTTAAATTTAAAAAGCATAATGCATTTGGCGTCTAACAATGCATTCCAAGCTGCAATATAGAACATCAGAGTTCATCCTAACTTACCTTTCCATTTCATCAGTTTCACGTGCCGAAGGGTGTTTCTTCCTTTTCCTGGACCCTACCGAAACATCACCAACTGAAACTACTATTATTCAGCACTTCCAAATAAACCACAAAGTGCTGAAGGTAACAGTAGAAGCACTAAGGTGTTTGTAGCTCACAGCTTACTGACAGACACCTTCACAACTAACAACATTGTTGACACAAGCATAAAGGCAAAATTAACTAAATTGGATGAGTCAGGTTTGAAGGAAATGCCATGGAAATAAGTTTAGCATACAGAGTGACATGTCAGGTTTTGCTGGACATGACAGACTTTGAATGAAAAGCACTACTTTAAGACGGCATTTCTCAGGGACCTGATATGAGTTTTTAAATTAAATTAGACATGGGAACATGAAACCAATGCAAAACAAGGCGATTTCATATATAACTCATTTTTCGTTTGTGGTGGACATGTCAGATTTTTAAAGTTTGCTTCTAATACGTAAACTACATTGCACTTGAAAGAGTCAGGGGTAGAGCAAGGACTGAAACAGGACAGGTCATTAAAAGACACGGCTTTCTAGTCTGTAATTGGTGAGCATGTTAGCAGCATTAGCGTGAAACGTAAATGATTCAGAAGATTTCATAATTATAATTATTTTTAGATTATGTCTCACGTTTATTTCAAGATCACTTGATGTAAAAGTGGGCTTGGCCTTAAGAATACCAGCATTATCTGTTATTTTTAAATTTATAAATAATAATTAAAGACACAAATTTATGCAAAATGAGCTGGAACTATTCCTGCATTGTTGACGTTTAGTGTAATGGTCTTGGGGCGTAGAGATCATCTTAAACGCACCACGATCACGCATGAGGATCAGGTAGGAGGGTACAAGGGTCAGTTATTAACAAATTATTTAATTGCTCCTACAGCAGAACAAAATAACTTAAATAACCCCCTTGTAGACCGTGTTCCCGAATAAGTAGCACTTTTTGGAATATATAATGGTTTTAATAACAGTAATTGTAATAGAGGCTGTACCACCCTTTTTTCACTGCTTCTACCGTATATCGCCAATAAATTCTATCGGCTACCAATTATGAAACTGAAGAAGGCGCTTACGGACTGTTGCAATAATTTGATAATGACAGAAGCATGTAAAAAGAAACAGGAAAAGGACTAGCACAAGTTGTACAGTTGAGTTTAAATAACTCAAATTATCATTATATAAATTGGTCCATTACCATCTTTCCTTATAACCACTTCGAACTCATTCCGTTCATCCACTACCCTTGTTTCCATTCCTGGATTTCTCTCTCTCATTCACAGTTGTGGCTCCCTCTAACGACTCTAAAATGGCATAAGGGTTAGAGGACTACAAATGAACATGACTGCACTTTATACCAAGAGAAACTCTCTTCATGCTAAACTAACTTGGACATGGAAAGCATTTTCTTACTTTCATTTTCTCAATAATGAATGTAGTTTTTTTACGACCTCCAACTTTAATTGATGTTGGAGAATGAATGAAATTGTTGAAATGATGCTCATGTGAGACCAGGGTCGTTACCAGACATTCATATATTAGCATAAGGGAAAACCACAGGGAAAAAATACCCTTATCCAGATAACTCTCCCTGACCGAGATTGGAACTCAGGACCTCTTAACGCGTGGCATACACGCTATAAAAGTGAATCGGTTCTTTTTGAATGACCTTTACATGCTTGATACACTGGAAACAGATATGCAAAATAAAAAATGTTACGGTAAGAAAAAAAGTAGATGTTCCTAAAGCAAACAATTTATGTTTACTTTTTACCGCGTTAACCACTTCCAAAATATTGTTTGTTACTGGTTTGTGTTTCAAAATATTTTATATTTTTCATGTGGTATTTTCCTTTTCTATTGTGATCATGCAAGGGATATGGAAGCCATCACATAACATACCTGGTTTTTAAGTGTATCACTATTTTCTTTAAGTTAACTTGTGAAAATGAATTATTTCTTCACACTAGCCGCACATAAGCTAAGGTTTTGTATGGATAGTCAACATGAAAAATTCAATGCCATGCACGGGATTTGAACCACGGATCTCATAGTTTCTGTCCAGTCGCTCCAACCCATTGAGCTACCATGGCCAATGTACCGTCCTGACATTAAATTCTCCAGTTGATTCATATATTCCTGGTAAACCACTAATGGCCCTCATATCCAAGATACACCGTTTGTGGCGACTTAGTATCGTAACTTGAATCCCAAGCGTCACCATTAAACTCTTGTTATTTAAGTTAATTGTGTAAATGAATCATTTCTTCACACTAGCCGCGCATAGGCTGAGGTTTTGTATGGATAGTCAACATGAAAAATTCAATGCCATGGAAAATTTATTGTCAGGACGGCACGTTGACCACGGTAGCTCAATGGGTTAGAGCGGCTATACGGAAAACAGGAGATCCGTGGTTCAAATCCAGTCCATGGCATTGAATTCCTCATGTTGACTCTATCCATACAAAACCTTAGTCTATGTGCGGCTATTGTGAAGAAATTATTAATTTCCATCAATTTACTTAAATAATAAGGGCTTAATGATGAAGCCTGGGATTCAAGTACTTACGACAGTAAGTCGCCACAAACGGTGTATCTCGGATGCGAGAGCCCCTAGTGGTTTACCGGGAATATATGGGTCAACTGGAGAATTTAATGTCAGGACGGCACGTTGACGATGGTAGCGCAATGGGTTAGAGCGACTGGACGAAAACCAGAAGATTCGTGCTTCAATTCCAATCCATGACATTGAATTTTTCATGTTTTTCTTCAATTTTTCAATGAATTTTTCATCATATCCATATCACTACTGCTTTAAGCAAAAGTATCCTCTTTTGTCAATACCGTAATTTGTAAGTGTGTGATGATACAAGACGTTTCTTTGCCAAACAAGAAGTAGATAACCAGGCTTCGGGAATCAGTTAAGGAAAGAGTCAGAGAAAGTCCTGTGAATGTAATATCACATTTCCTTTTCACGTTCATACAAGGTGCATAACATTTCTAAGTCATCATATAGCGTTATTGTTTTTAAAAATATTTCACTTTAACCTACTGTGCTCTTCTATTTACAACAGAATATTTTTATGTATAATCAAAAGTGATATTCATAAATATGTGGATAAACGAATACCTATTTAGTTTTTTTCCTTGTTTTTGTGTTATTTTTAAATCTACGTCCTTCAAGTTTTGTAAAATAAATTAACGAAAGTATTAGATATTTAATATTAGATAGTATCAGAACCAGTTTGGTTACATGGTTAGATTTTTCTAATATTACTGCATTACATATTACTACATTCTTACTATTAAACAAACTCGATTCCGCCATGGGTGAGCTAGCTCAAACGCATGTTGGGAACCTTAGAGAAAACCTACATTCCTGCAGGGAACATATGAGTAGAAATAGCACGTACAGGCTAAGTCCATTTTAAACAAGTTAAAAAATTACACATTTGTTTATCAATTTAGATATTCTGACATGTTGCCTGCATATACCAACTGGTAGTTACATGGTTTATTTCAAGAATAGCATCTAACATTATATATTTTGTTATTCACGACTGATACTTTTACCTCGGAGATTGTCGCCTTTTTCTTCCACTGACTAGCATATTCGTTGATATACTGACACTTCCGTCCACGAGGTACTCATCCGTACCGCATTGTACACCTGCCACGCTACATAAATTGTTCCACTCTTTTCTGGAACTGGTATACAAAGTTCCGCGCACGGACGACTTCAACTGCAACTCTAATAATTACGAAACTTTGCAAAGAAGTTAATGAATTTAGAATAATCGAAAACCTGTAGATAAAAGTTTTTACCATAAACAATTCATTAAAGATCTGGTTGATGCGAGTCGTTTTGAAACTTCTTTGGCCTCTTTGCATAACCAGAAGTGAAAGAAAGAATACTGAAAATCCAATTGAGAAATGTCTTTGGAAAATTAAAATCGAATAACGAGATTTTCGGAAATAGTTTATTCAAAAATATGTTTAATGTAAATTGTATGTGTTAACTATAAATAACCTTTTATGAAGTAAAATTGTGTCTTTCTCTTACAGTTTACCAGTTATACAAAGTCCTTCAGAATGAAGTGATTATAGAGGCTGAAAATACAAGACAAATATTCCATTTGCTATGGAATACCTTAATGACATTTTAAGAAAAATACTAAGAGAAATTTTTGATATATAAATTTTTTTAGAAACATTCCATGTGAACAGAGATTTGCTGAGCAGATATTTTATTATCATCCAGAAGATGAACTTAACTACCAAATTGACATATAAAGAGATTTTTCGTTTAATCAATGCTTTCACAGACTCGCGAACTCTCACACGTGGATAAATGATCATGACACAGATATCTTTTTATAAAAATCTGATACTTGTCAGTAATATTGTGACTGCGAGGTTTATGTGGACTCGTAAATCAGGTTTGCAGAAATTTAGAACAACTTTTCCTGTAGCAAAAAGACATGAAATTGAAAATCAGCCCTCGAGGTTGACTCAGTGTTTTGCCTATACGAAAAAAAAAAAAATGAAAGCAATCAGTGTGGTACACTTCAATCGTCGACTATCGAAATAACAAACAATTGCCGCTCCTAACACCTTGCGGGTATTTATACCTCCCCAGCCATTGTTTCTAGGAAGCCTCAGGAATTTTAGCGGCTGCAACAATGGGCAGAACGTTATGGAGCTTCTCTCTGTCTTTTTCTCTCATGTCTACCGCCCGGCTCCGGCCTGTGCCAGCAGCACAACAATGCTACACGGTGACAATATGAATTTGTATACTCACTGTGCAAAATATTCTTACAAACTCTTGTCTTCCATTTACTTCATTTTAATCGAACAACATTTGCAAACAATTGTGTTTATTAAATATTTCCTAGTAGGTGCAATGGGAATACAGTAAGAATTGACGATATTGAACTCTTATAGGAGATAGTCACAATATAATAAAACGGATTACCAAAAAGCATTCGAGATGGTTAATAAATAAATGATTTTGGTGTAAATTGTGTGCTCTAACGAGTTCTTATTTTTTATGGAGTGAAGTTTTGTCTATTTTTCAGAGTCTATTTAGTTATGCAAAAGACATTCTTAATGAAGAGTACTTCAAAGGGTCTTACCAGAAAACCGAACACACAATTTCTTTAGTTTTATCATAAAATTTCTAAAACAGATGGTAATGTAACCAGAAACATTAACTATTTCTATAAAAACACTTTTTATGAACATTTTCCATATCAAGGGCAGTGTGAGTAGGGATGATTCGCTTGAAAGTTTTCATGGGAAAGCTTAATTAGGGAAACTGAAATGTCAGACACACACAGAAAGATATATCTATCACACATATGTCCTTTGCTGTAAGTTATCTACTAAGTACGTCGTAGATACATTAAAATGACTTTCGTTTCGAAGGAATAATTTCTAAGCTGCTGTCCCTGTAGTTGTAAGTATATGAACTTCGATTTTGAATCTATATAAAACAAACTTTCCTTAACTTTCGATTATCTTGTTTCGCAAGATTTGCTACCCAGACCACTGAGTAGAGTTTAAAGCATTTAACATTCCTTAGCAAGATAAATAAATAGACTGTCACAAAGAATAAGACTTCCTACTGTGCAGACATGTATTTTAAGCCAATTTATCATTCTTGAATCCATAGATACAGTGAAAGGTGTCGATACACAGCTGTCGAGTGTATATCTGTATTTGTCACCCAGGAGGCGGATAACGCCCTTCCAGAAAAACTAAACGAGCTTCCCATCAACAAACTGCCAACGATACTCTGGCGCCTTTGTTCTATCATTAACTCCTTCGTCTCAGGGTCGTAAACGCTTCTTGCCTGATGAAACTGCTTTTTGGACAGGACCAAAATGCAGAGCTCCAACTTAGTGAAACATCAATGTAGAACAAGTTTACCTTCGCTGTTCTTGGAATGCCGAATTGATTTAATGTAAATCTAGCTCTTTTATGTGTTGCTCGGTTTTTCAGCAAACGCTTTGTAACAGTTCGACAGGCCAATGTTTGAAGTTACACTCCAGGCAGACCATTTGTCGAAAATGTAACCTCTTTGTTGTCTGGCTTGTTAAAGCAGTACGAATCCTAAAATAATGGTTCAGGTCCTTCAGTATCGCGGGCCAGGAGTGGTAGCCAAATAAAACTGGTTTGTTCCTTTCACAATTTCCTGTGCTATGAAGTAGTAATTTAATTTTCAATTAATTGCCTGATCGTAAAAGTGCTAGCTTTGATTGAAGGAACCTTAAAACCTATTTAGGCTGTGATTTCGTTAAGTAGCTTTTGGGTGGAATGTAGTATCTCCCCTTCTTACTAAATTAGAAAGTAAAACTCATAACTTCTCTTCCACTACAAAAACTATTTATTATAGCAATCAGCAGCTAGAGTGTTGCAGAACACACCTTGAAAATTAAACAAATTATAATAAATACTTTCATAGAAAATAATGGATCCAATCTGGTGATTTTATATTAAGATAAATTACTTTTTAAACACTTTCATTATTGTAGTCTTTCTGTAGTTCGTTCGGTTTCCTCTCAAAGTGTTATGTATACAGTTGAATGTATATCTGTAAAGGTTTATCTCAATTAATGAAATAAATAAAAAGAGTTATTCTTTGAAAGAATATTTTATAAAAATTACATAAATATAAATTATTTCGGGCAGAGTACGGCATTGGAATTCCTAAGCAGCTGGCATTTGGTCTTATACACTAAAATCTTTGTACTACAAAGAATGCGAAACAAGAAAGGCTATTGAATAATAATTTAATACATTAAATAGTAGCAATATAATACAGAAAAAAGAAAAAACTATTAATCAATTATATCTATTATTTGGATAGTATAATAAATGAAATTGAATTATGTATTATCTCATTATTATGCTGGAATATTAACTGCATTTTCAAGTCGAGTTTGAGATGTAGCATTATATAAAATTATTATATATAATAATTGAGAATGTTGAAATAAAGATAAATGTTGATCCTTTATTAAGTTTTTCTTACCAATTAATAATTTAAATTCTTAATGAAGTTTATTAATAATTAAATTTCATAAAATTGTACTCCAGACAGTGGTATCTTTAAATACCAAAAGATTTCTGAGGAATGGTTGTTATCTATGATGTCTTTGCCTATAGTCTAGTGAGAGTTCAAGCTTATTTACTTCTGTCCCGGTTTTAATGCTTATAACTTCCTTTTTTAAGTCTTATTACTATAACATGACACTCTTTACTCCCTCTACAATTATAGTAACTAGTGTTAGTATTGTATTCCAGCCAAAAATTATATTCCAAGATTTCACCAGAAATATGTTTTGAGATTTCTTGAATCCAAAATAAAGAAGTTTTAGAAAATGACAATGTGTGTGCATATATGTGGGTTTGTTAATAAACAATATAACTTAAAAACGGAAAGTCGTTAACTACCAAACTTGGTATTCAAGTTCAGCACCATCCAAAATTGAAATTTATGTAGTTGTAAATACGTTACTATAAGTAAGTCAATGTTTCTAAAAGAAGTTAGAATTCCAATTCTGCCCGCCTCGGTAGCGTGGTGGTAGCATGTCTGCCTCAAGTTCAAGAGGTCCCGAGTTCGAATCTGGGTCAGGGTGAGTTACCTGGATGAGGTTTATTCCGGGGTTTTCTCTTATTCTGATAGACGAATGTCGGGTAACTCTAAGCTCCATGGACCCCAGACTCATTTGAGCATCATTTAACCAGTTTCATCTATTGTCTGATATGAGTTAACGTTGGAGGACGTAAATGAAAAAAAAAAAAATGTTCCAATTCTGGACTATCTTATGAACCAAAACTAAGTTTCACTTTTAAAACTTCGAGGGAAGGATATTCATTATAATTCATTATCAAAAATAAATGTTTCCTTGAACTATAAGGCACACATATTTTTAGTAAAACTGTCAGATAGAAACTCTAAAAAACACTTAACAGATTTGATTAAAGCCCCACATGTTTAAAATATTTTCAAGACAAATGAAAGACAGAATGTGATCCAAGTGGAGAATACTCAGGAGAAACGATGAGGCAAGAGGAGAAAGAGAGCGGCCGTCCCAAGGAGTCAACAATGCAGAGGGCTTTGTCCCTACCTTTTACCAGCTTGAAGCTCCATGGCCGCCCAGTAAAATCGGCATCCCACCCACCTTGGTCCCGAAATAGTCCACTAAGTCGCCTCCAAGTCTATTCTACAGGTTTATCAGCTAATATCCTCCTGCCATGCTGGGCCGACACTCCCGCCGACACTTCTAACCTGAAAGAGATTAAATGATAATAGAGATGAAATGGAGGGACAGAAAATTTGGGGGACATAATTAACCAACTCTGCATTCACCTGGTGCCTCGGAAAATCCCGAACTAGACCCATGAGTCAGATAGGCCGGCCACGGGAATCGAATATGGACCTTCGAAATGTGATCCTGAGCCATTTCGCTCGGTAAATGAAACGTATCTGTATCTTGAATTTTCTAGAAATTTTCTCAGAGGCTCCCTTCCTTCTGAACGACCTTTGCATACTGGTAAGCCGTAAGACAGACACATTTTTGATAGAGTCAACATGAAAAATTCAATGCCATGGCCGGGATTTGAACCACGGATCTCCTGGTTTCCTTCCAGTCGCTCTTACCCTTTGAGCTACCATGGCCAACGTGCCGTCCTGACATTAAATTCTCCAGTTGACTCGTATATTTTCCCGGTAGACCACTAGGGGCTCTCGCATCCGAGATACATCGTTTGTGGCGACTTACTATCGTAAGTACTTGAGTTCCAGGCTTCATCATTTAACTCTTATTATTTTAGTTACTTGATGGAAATTGATCATTTCTCCACACTAACCGTATATAGGCTAAGGACTTTGATGGATAGAGTTAACATGAAAAATTCAATGCCATGGCTGGGATTTGAACCATGCCCGGTGTGGAGAAATGATTAATTTCCATTAACTAACTAAAATAATAAGAGTTAAATGATGAAGCCTGGAACTCAAGTACTTACGTTAGGAAGTCGCCACAAACGGTGTATCTCGGATGCGAGAGCCCCTAGTGGTCTACCGGAAAAATACACGAGTCAACTGGAGAATTTAATGTCAGGTCGGCACATCGGCCATGGTAGCTCAAAGGTTAAGAGCGACTGGACAGAAACCAGGAGATCCGTGGTTAAATTCCGGCCATGGTATTGCATTTTTCATGTTGACTATCAAAAACTTTAGCCTATATACAGCTAGTGTGGAGAAATGATAAATTTCCATCAAGTAACTAAGAGACATTTTTAGTGCACAAAACTGAGTGTTCTTTAAACACGTAATATATCAAATACATCTTTTGCAGAGTGAACCATTTTCTCGATAAACATTGTCGCTTGTTTGTATTTTTCAATAACACTCTAAAAGTGAGGGACGTTATTAGTTTCTTCATATTTTGGCCAAGCAAATAGAACGGAATTTCAAGAGCACTACTAATCTTCCAGATGTTAGAAGATTTGATTATCGTTTAATGCTACTGAATTCTCTTAATCCCATTGAACCTTGAAGGTAATCTGTAATAAGACATTTCCTGTAAATGCGTATCTCAATTAACAAAGCTTATATGAAGGGTTTCTACAATAGTAGACAAATTATTGTGTTTTTAAAAGATTGTGACTATTAGTACTTTTTAAATGTATAAAGGCCACTTAATTTGAACAGGCAGGAAAATAACTGTACTTCACCTCGTATTCGGAATGAACATTTATGACTATTATTTCTAGGGGACCTCTAAACTCATTAATCGGTGAAATATTAAAGAATTTAGTCTGGTTTGGGTGATGTTTCAAACGGCACCTATATTTTAGACCTTCAAACCCCATTTTATCTGCAGTTCATCTCATGTTAGGCTTTTTCCTTAGCCGAGAGAACAATTTCTCCAAATTCTCAACTGGGTCCCAGCGTCATGGATGAGAGCGGAACTTGGCCGTTGGCGAGACACTATATGTAAATTGGCCGCACCTCCTCTATTTCTATTGATGGGTTAACAGCAAATTGATATGGTTTCGCCGCCGTACAGGAAGTCATATATACATCGCAGCCACACGTTTTATTAGTTCACATCACTTAGTTGGCCCAAGGAAATGAGGGATGGAGACAGGTCTTGAATATGCCCTCGTTTTAGAAAATCAAGTGTTTGTTGTTGGTGTGAACCTTTGAATGTAGGAAGTAATTATGAAACTATTTAACTAGGGACAGGATGTTATAAATCAGCTGTCATTTTAAAGGTATGTGTAATCTGAATTACAAATCTATAAGGTCAGCAACAGCAAACAATGATATAATTGCCACCAATGTACGTTTAATTAATTGGAAGAACAGATACAATCGTAATTTCTGTTTTAAATACTTTTCATAAATCTGCAATGCAATTGCTCTCAAATTTCAATGGCCTATAATTGGATAGCTTATTCCTTTGCATTCGTGTAGATTGGAAAGATTTTGCATAAGTCAAAACCATAGAAATATTGTAGTCACAAACTAAAGTAAGCCAAATAGGCTTCCCCTGAATGTATTTTCTGATACATACATCTTTATATAATTGAATAGAAATCATATAGAAACCTACGAAGCCAAACAGACAATTGAATGCGTCTTTGCGGGGCGAAGAGAAACAGGGTGCACATGAGCCGGCCACCTCGTGCACTGCACTACAGGAATCTGTTGGGACTGTTGCTCCCCAAGAGGGAGCAATGAAATGAAGGGTTACAAACAGCTACAGGTTACAAAGAGGCACAAAGATGCACATACGAGAATGATCTGAAAAGTTTCCGAGCTCAACATGAAGATCGCAACACTGGTAAATAAAAGCTAGTAAATTTCGTTGTTCATCTGTTGACAGTTACTCAGCAAAGTTTCAGCCATTTTGGCCGCTCAGTTGTTATTCAACAGTCGTTCGAGTTGATGCGACTGTATCGAGCTTTCATTAAATATTTGTTCTTGAAAGGTAATACGCCTACGCAAATGAAAGATGAGTTGGACCCTGTGTATGGGGACTCCGCATCATCATTTACCACAGTGAGATTTTGCACAGCTGAATTTAAACGTGGCCGTAATAGCATGCAAGACGAACTTTCGGGACGTCCAAAAACTACAACTACCGACGAAAACATTGCCAAAGTTCACCAAATAGTGCTAGAAGACCGCCGAAGTAAAGTAAGAGAGAAAACAAATATCAAAAGAACGTGTTTGCCACATATTAAATCAACATTTAGGCATGAGAAAGCTGTCCGCGCTTTGGACACGTTAGACCAAAAAAGTGTTCAAATGAACATTTCCAACGCTCTGTTGGCGCAGTTTAGGCGCAATAAATCCAAGTTTCGGGACCGATTAATTACTTTAAATGAAACTTGAATACACCATACGCCTGAAACAAAAACACAGTACAAACAGTGGACTGCAAAGGAGGAAACGGCTCCAAAAAAGAAGCAAAAGCTGCTTATCGGCTGGGAAAGTAATAGAGACTATTTTTGGGACAGTCATGGAGTTATTTTTATCAATTATGTTCAAAAAGGAAAAACCATCACAGGAGCATACTACGCATCATTACTTGACAAGTTGAAGATAGAAATTGCGGGAAAACTTCCACATATGCAGAAAAAGAAACTCCCGTTGCATCAAGACAACGCACCGTCTCACACCTCAGCGGTTGCAATGGCGAAAGTCCACGAATTACGGTTTGAACTGCATGACCATCCGCCTTACTCACTAGATCTATCTCCAAGCGACTTCTCTTTGTTCCCTCATCTGAAAATTGAGTTCAGAGGACAGGAGATTTTTGGCAAATGAAGAGGCAACCACCTTCGTGAACAATTATTTTGCAGAGAATAACGCCGAGTACTATTTGGACGGATGACAGAGATGGGAGCATCACTGGGAGAATGCAGAGAGGAATGTAGAGGTGTGTAGAGTTACAAGGAGAGGATTTTGAAAAACAAAGAATAAAAAAGTATGAAAAAATGTCTTGTTCCTTTATTATGTCAGAAATTTTCTAGGTCCATATCAGGCGCAAAAGACCCCATTTCCATGAAGCAGGCTGGATGCTGCAGCACGATAGTGCGCGGTCGCATATTGCCAATGTTGTTGAATATATTGAAAAAATCAACATGAAGTGCATCTCTCACCCTCCCTATAGTCCAGATTTAGCCCCATGTGAACTTTAATATTCCCTAACTTGAAGAAATGCATTCGAGGAGGTATTATTCATCGTCAGAAGCAGTGGTGGAGGCTGCGGAGGCGATTTTGAAGGATCTCTCTAAAATGGTCTCCAGCATATCCTTGAAGACTGGCAGAAACGCTAGGACAAGTGCATCGGATTCAAGAGAGACTATTTTGAGAAGAAGCATCAAAATTTATGAGGATGAGTAAAGCTACGTTGTCGAAAAAAGAATTGTGATCATTCTTTATTGAGCAGCCCTCGTAGAACTAAAACATAAAGCAAATGTTGTTGTTAAATGATTTTCAACGCATATTCAAGTTCTACAGTTATAACTATGAGTGCCGGTGGCCCTGCTTCATCGTGCAGCGAATGATCACCGCGCAACATCCAGCTGCAGCACGCATCAGGGAGGCAAGAGGAGAAGGTTGTACACATGCGGTATAACTGATTACCGAGCCTGCTGGCTCTCAGCACGTTGACGTCATGGATGCATTCCATTAGTTACGCAGGCGTTTTCCACGCATCAAGACTTCATTACTGTTTGTACTCGATTTCTTATACTTACAATAATGCATTGTTATTAATATGGTATTTTAAAATATCTACAGTGTAATTTATAAAACAGAAAAGAGCGTGCTGCAGCACTCCTCACATCTCAGATCACATAGGCTACACACGCAGTTCTCGCCTGGTTCGTGATACTTGGTACTTCTTGGTGTTCTTACAAACCATGTGGTGGACTCCATGCGTTGCCAACCTTGTAGCCAGATGTCGTAATTCTCTATTTGCTTGTGTCCAGTCTTTATATAACATTGTATCTGTGGTATAGAAGTCTTGCCAGATTCTTACTTTTTTCTTCAATTACATGTTGGGAGTTGATTAAGAATGGTTAATTCTGATTTCCTCTAAAAAGGAAAGTTCTCCGCTTAACTCATATGCTAACCTTGAAGGTGTGTTTATCGGTACCTACCTTTAATTGTTGAATATTTCTAAGATTGTAATTTTTTTCCAGATTATTTCGAAAGCATATGCGATCATTGGGAGGTTTGATTGTATTGGAACCATGCGTAATTATGCTCTTGCCATTTTAGAATAACTAATTATGCAATATTCCTTCATTTACTTCCAGAATTTTATCATCGTTATTTGAAACTTAAGTTTAAATAGTCCTTTTCCAGATACCATACATAATTTCCGATTTGAGTCTTCAATAAATCAATACATAAGTTATTTTAGAAAAGAGAAAACTTATAATTTTTCATAAAACATTGTTTATGTTATACAATATGAAATATTTGATTATAAGCAGATATATACGAGGAATAAGGTGCAAAAGTTTCCGTCATGCTGTTCAAATAAGACAATATTCTTTTTTGTAAATTTGCCTGTAAAGGATAATGATCATGGATTTGATGCTATAATTATACTGAAAAAATCTGCAATATTAATCACAACTACATTTGTTTATCTTTACATATAATACCAAACTGAATACTGAAAACAATTAACACAGCTTAAGGACATGTTCGGATAAAACCAGAGCTTCCTTCAAAATCACTGGGCAAAGTACTAACCGCTTCCGTGAGGTTTCCAATCAAATTGATATTTAATTATTTAAAAAGGCTACTTACCAAACGAGGCCAACCCAGAGAACCTGTTTAATGGTATGACGAATAGGCTATTAATCGTGTCCTCCAGCTGTTTCTGAGGACCTTACACAACCACACCCACGCATCAGCGCACCGATGTATCTAATCTGTCATGGGTATCCAATACGAAAGCTCTCCAATGGGAGGGCCTCTGATGTTCGAACTGACTTGTAGTATGGTCACAAGTACTAAGGGTTGGCAACGCCCACAAAGCTCAGGACTCTGCTCCCGCAGGAGATATGGTGCTCATACACCTATTTTGTTTCGCATAGAAAGGGTATAAAAATCAGGGGTGTAATGAAATATGTAATATACAAGACATGATAGGAAATGCTGCCTTAAATATGTGCGTCAATAAAATTGGAGTACGTTGAATACAATTCTAAAATTTATATGAAATGCACCAATAGTTGTCTAGAATGGGCAAAAAAATTTGATCGCATATCTCAGGCACAACTCTAAGGCACAACTAGCCAATAGCTACCTATCGATAACAGCTAGAAGAAACGGAGGGGGTTAGTCGTCAGTAAACAGCGATAAACACACAGGAAGGTCAAAAGGGGGAACAATTGCAAGGAAACCAGCAAAGAAGCAAGGGAAAAAAATAATCTGTGCAGTCAAAACAAATAGCTGACAGAAATATTTCAACTTGTTTATAGACCTCGCTCCACTGCGCAGAATATAATCGACAGATGTTTCTATTTTAAAAAGGTGCAAGGCAGACATCAACTGGAAGAGCAAAGTTGTTGACAGAGCAGGATATATGAGGTCTGATCCGGGAAATAACAAAGGGTTCGAAAAATTAATGCTGTGAAGTTGGCTACGAATCTGAGAAGACTGGTGTTAATATTTTTTTTTTTTTTTAATTTGTTGCATTTATAGCCTGCCTTTAACTGCAATTGTCATATCGGCGGCCGTTCTCTTTGGAACATCTTGAAGCTGTTAACTCGTATTCGCTGGACCGCACTCTTATTCATACTTCCAGACTCTGGGGAAGATGAGGAATAATCTTGATCCGAGAAAAACACCCATCGGCACCGCCGGGAATCAAACCCGGGACCCCTAGTATGGCAGGCAGGGGCCAGCCGGTGTTAATATTGCCGACAGTATGTATGCAATGTTTATCGAGAAACCGCGTTTCATGGTGGAATACACTCTAGGAAGTTCTGGGTCAGCAAGAGAAATAAAATAAAATAAACCCTTTAAATTTCGCAAAAGAGCAGTTGAATAAAGCCCAGACCTCCGCGAAAGAATTATTTTTTCCTACGAAAGTAAGTTTAGTCTTTTTGCCTCCTATTAAAGACGTATGATCTGACGCAAGAAGAATATCAGATAATTCCAAAAGATCTAGTGCCCGCATTAAAACGCGGAAGTTGCTCAACGATGGTCTGGGGATTTATGAGCGCTTCAGGTGTGGGTCGCCTGCACTTAATCGATGGAACGATGGACCATAGCGTGAATGGAAATTTTAAAGCAAAACCTTTATGTTAGAGCTCAGAAACTAGGTCTTGAGGACAACCTTACTTCTGAGCAGGACAACGACCCCAAATATAAGGCAAGAAACACATATCAACGTAACTTCATGCATTACTTCAATCGTTAGACAAACCTTACAGAGCACCTGTGATCTATTTTTAGAGAAGAACATCAGAAAACACATGTTCCAGAAGAGGAAAAATCAAATAAAATGGGATTTATTAGAATTAAGGACCACACACAACTAGTTCAATCAATGCCACAGAGATTGCAAAGCTTTCAAAATAAATAATTACGGTATATTTTTAAAGTGTAAACAGAACTGTAGATTGAAAGGGTAGACCCAGAATGAAAAATTCAATGCCATAGCCGGGATTTAAGGCCCGAGCTTTATAGTTTGGACAACTATTAGGTACAATTAATGGAAATGAATTGTTCTTTCACACTAGCCGTGTAAAGCCCGGGCATAACGTACTTACAGCATAGTAAGTCGCCATTAAGGTAGTTGTCTCATGTGTTTATGAGAACTCCTAGTGGTTCACCAGGAGAAACAGAAGTCAGTTGGAGAACTTAATGTCATGTTGGCATGTTGGCCATAGTAGCTCAAATGGTTAGAGCGGCTGGACGGAAACCAGAAGATCCGTGGTTCAAATCCCGGCTATGGCATTGAATTTTTCATTCTGGCTCTACCCTCTCATAGTGCGTCCTACACACGGCTAGTGTGAAAGAACAATTAATTTCCAGAACTGTAGATGTTAAACATAAGTAATTTGTTTATATTAAAGGGAGATTATTAATAAATTTGTAAATTTTGCGTGTTTTAAATGAGAAGACACAACAAAATGCTTAACTGAACTATATTAATTTATGGTCGTACTTGCCTGACATTCTATTCCTTTTTCCTCCGTGTATTTTCCTGCAATTTCCTATGTGTACGAACTTTTCCCCCCTCACTATATATAGTATGATGAAGTAAGAAAACTCCGCAGTGATAATTTAGTGAATGACTGCTCCTCATTAACTTTTAAACTAGGACAGTTACATCGATAGCTGATCCACCTGCTTGAGATAAAATGACTTGCAGTTTCTTTATGTTACAGTTCCACTCCAAAACAGCTTTTGCTCGGTTTATGGATTCTCGAATTCCCAAGGCTTTTCGGGAGGACAAGCTATATACCTATCGAGTGAGTGCTGTACAAATGATCTTTCACTAAAGAACAGCAAGCTGGACTGCATTACATTGGAACGAAACTGAGAAGCCGACCTTGATAAAGCCTTGATTTTGAAGAGGCTCCCTGCGCGCCTCCAAACTTTTCAAATACAAGAGATTACAAAATCAAGGTTGCCAACTGAAAAACAGCTGTAAAATTGGAAACTTCTATCAGGCCGTGAAGCAACAACCTACTCAGCACCTACATTCTTTGTGTGTGACATACATTATTTTCCATCCTCGTCTGCTTTAAGTATATTTGTTACTAAATTTTAATCGGTTTTTGGCTTTTAGCCACAGTAAACCTTTCTCATAAGCTTCCCTTTTCTACATTGTTGTTGACCGAAAATTATGGTCAGCAAGATAACCAGAGCTCTGCGCCAGGTTTCTTTGAGATATAATTTTTTGTTTATAGAATTTGAATTAATTAATATCTTACAGTGAAAGATCAAAATTTCGGAGTATATTCCTTTAGACAAGCTTAAACCCATTACAAATATCAGAAATTAATAACATATAGGTATTTTTTATAAAACTATTTTCGGCGGAAGATAATGTGATCCAAAGCAGTGCCCGCCTCGGTGGCATGGCGGTACAATGTCTGCCTCACGTCCAAGATGTCCCGAGTTCGAATCTCGTTCAGGGTGAGTTACCTGGATAAGGTTTCTTCCAGGGTTTTCCCTTATCCTGAAAGACATGTCATGTAACTCTAAGCTCTATGGACCCTGGGCTCATTTGAGCATAATTTCACCCACTCCATTCATCGTCCGATATGACTTAACGTTGGAGGACGTAAAATTACAACAAAATGCAATTTATTTTTGGAAGTGGATGATTTAGAAAATTATCTCATTTCCATAAATAAACATAACATTTCCATAAATAAAACTCTTAAACATTCTCTTTAAAAAACTAAAGCGATAATTCCACTTCCATACTCTACATTAAATCCCCCCTATAGCAAAATCAAATGGGCTCCATCTACTTCCCGCTCACGTTGTGTAAAGTTGAAATTCCTGCATTTCTTGTTTTGCATTCAAGATCTATATTTCATTTGAAAATATCTTCTCACGGCAGAATTCACCTGGCTAATAGCCCGAGAGAAATTTTGATATCACCGCCAAGAAAGTTTCAAGTCATGGTTCTACATTTTAGTTGTCATAATAATTTCTGATCTTGGTAGAATTCACCTGGCTGGTAGCCGAAGAGAAGATATTTTCATATCGTCCCCAAGAAAGCTTCAAGGCGTGGTTCTACATTTTATTTGTCATAAAAATATTAATGGTTTTTAATTTATATCTCTTAATCAAAATCGTCGGAATCTTTCTTGAGAAAATCAAAATTTTCGAAAAATACTCCATGTAAGGAGTAGTTAGTCTAGTCTACTAGTTAGTCTAGTAGTTAGTCTATAATATTGTAACAGGAGCGTTGGAGCACCCTGTAACCACCAGTGTGACTTTGTGGGTTCGTGAAATGAAAAGTCCAATTTCACCACTCAGAAATGTTCTTTATTTCCACCGACTTACAGTTAAACACTTGCCAATTACACAAAATTACGTAATGCACACAATTACGATTCACCAGTTCGTCCGTTATCGTTCCGATGCACGTACACGGCGCTACTTCACTAGCACGTCAAACACTAACTGACTAACTGTCTCTCTGAAACCCTTTTTATATCGGAATATCGCCGGTTTCTAGTGACCAGGAGACTGTTCCAGTAAACGAAAGATCGAGAAACAGGTGGAAGGAAAACAGACGCACAATTATGTTTCTTTCCGACCACTGGCTGTCACCACTATAAGACAAACGAGGGAGAGGTGTGGCTAACGCGGTCCTCCCCTACCTTCCGTTCCCAGGTTCGTGACGTCATCCCTCACGTCGGCCAACCGTTCCTCGAACTTTGCGGCGAAAGCCTCGTTCGCCACCTTCATTTCGGTAGCCGGACCGTCATTCGCTGCTCTCATTTCCGTGGTTAACTCGGCCTTCACTTGTTCCATCTTCTCGGCGATGTTGTCCCTAGCCGTCCTGATTAGATTCAGTTCCGCGGCCAGGTTATTTCTAGTCTCCAGCTTCTCTGTTAATTCGGCCTGCATTTCTTCCATCTTTGCGGCCAGGTTGTTATTTGCCGCTTCTATTTCCGTTGTTAATTCGGCCTTCATTTCTTCCATCTTCCCGATTAGTTCGGCCTTCATTTCCATCATCTTCTCCAAAAATTTTTCCAATGCCGCGTCCATGGTTGTAATGTTCGGTGATGTTAGAGACTTCTAGAAAAACACTGACATTCTTATAAAAAGGGTTTCAGAGAGACAGTTAGTCAGTTAGTGTTTGACGTGCTAGTGAAGTAGCGCCGTGTACGTGCATCGGAACGATAACGGACGAACTGGTGAATCGTAATTGTGTGCATTACGTAATGTTGTGTAATTGGCAAGTGTTTAACTGTAAGTCGGTGGAAATAAAGAACATTTCTGAGTGGTGAAATTGGACTTTTCATTTCACGAACCCACAAAGTCACACTGGTGGTTACAGGGTGCTCCAACGCTCCTGTTACAATATTTTCAAGTACGGTATGCGTAATTTATCTTGAGCGTTCGTCTCCCAAGTCCTCACTCGGTAGATTTCGGCTAACTCCGTAAACAGAGATGACAACTTAGAAACATGAAATGTGCTATACTAGTACACTACACTAATACACTACACTAGTACACTGACATCTAGTGACTAATATGCTAAGCTCTTACGTGCGCTCTTTGTTTTCTCTGTGCATTCGTTTTGTGCAAGTTTGAGGTTAATTACTACAGTTAAACCAGTTTGTAATTATGGCTGAGGGCACACCAAACTCATCGTCATATGTACCTTCCGAGCAACGAACTCCGACTCGGAAACATGCGCGTACAGTCGTGCATAGTGATGGGCGCAAAATAATAGCGAAAATTGCAGAAAGTTGCGATATAAAAAGGATAACAATCAGTTAATATTTCCACTCAGCAAATCAATAGAACGAGCTGCTGCTTATACAGGAAAAAGCGTCAGCACTGTCAGGCGTATTAAAACGTTTTGTACATCTCATCTCCAGAAACACCAGGAAAAAGCAGGTAAGGCTGTGATCTGTGTATGGTAATAACTAATAGAGATGTTTCATTTCTTTCTTCTTTTCCCTTCAATCCTTTCCTTTTTGGCTTCCTCATTTTTATTTATATCTTGCTCTTTTACCTTTCTTTTTCTCTTGCTCTGAGCCCTTTGTATATTTCTACATAGCTTTCTATTTCCCTCCATTACCAAAGCTACACCGGTATTTATTAGAGGCCAACAAAGCTAGGAGCAAGACTTACCTATGTTGTGGATGTTATGGTTCTCGAAAGGGGACACAATATTATTTGTTTACCTCCGTATAACTGTGACCTGAATGCAATTGAACTGGCGTGGGCAAAAATAAAGAACGTTTTCAGATGACACAACGTTACTGGTGATATGTAAGCCACAAACCTGCATAAACTTGCTATAGAAGCATTCTCTTCTGTAATTGCGACGGATTGGGGAGCATACTGCAAGAAGGTCCAAAAGCTGGAAATGAAGTATTGGAGAAATAATGGTGATTGTTGAAATTATCAACACATAAGAAGATACTAGCGATGAAACTGATGCAGTGGGTTCAGAAATCGAAGAACCACAAAGCGAATGAATGAGTATTTATAACAGTCATAATATTTGTTTACTGTTCTTATGCGTTTCATAAATAGTAAGTATATAAATATACAGCTTATCGGATCGAGTTCAATTTAACGTTTGTCCACAGTTCTCACACCTTCGGTGCATATCTTCGCTTATCTTACACGCTATTTTACAGAACTGTGTTTTTCAAGGTTGACCACACTGCAGAAACAAAAGAGTGTTAGCTCCCGCAACTTCCCCTCTGCCCGCACTACCTCATAAATCCAGGGCTCCTCTTATCTTGCGCGTACTGTACTCTCACCTGATGTTTATCAGTTTATTCCTTGGTAATTATGGCCCTTGTTGATGAAGAAATGGATAAGGGTTTAATGTGTTTGAATTATGCTTAGAAACATCTAAGAAATAATAGACATTTTGACACTACTTTATGCTTTCATAAATATAAGGTTGCCTATGTACGAAGTATAGGCGCAAATCATTAATATAATAATTTTTGCATAATTTGCTTGTGAAGAAACTATACCTTGACAATTTCACTATAAAAAACAAACTACAAAGCAAGTTGGTCGAAGATGAATTTCTTAAGGTACTGAGCTAGAAAAGTTGAATCATGGCTTCTTAAAATACATATAGAAATTAGAGTTTCACTAACAAATGGAGATATTTCTGGTCGGAAATATGACTAATTTTGGTCATTCTGTAGCGTACTTCCACATTCAATCTTACCCAGTGTAAATAAAGAATATAAAAACGTAGAACAGTAAGGTCATATAAGTGTAACGCTAGCAATATAATGTGGAGAATGACATATCGGGTACTTACAATACAGATAACTATACCTTTGTGTGTTAGTCCATCTATAAATTACAATGTTCACACTGCATGTTTTAAAGCAATTCTATGCAGATATTTGTATCACTTAAGGGTTTAGAGGCCATGTTTTGTAATTCATGAGAGGAATGTATCCTCAGGCACGTTTCTTTTTAATTGAAAAAGTTGTTGGCAAATAAAATAAATGGATACATCTCCACACGCAGGCATAGAATGTGATTCCAATTTAAAAACAACTTAACGTTTACTTTTAAATTCCTCTGAAAGTGGGGATTTTAATTAACGGATGTTTAGTGGAACTTTAATAACTAATAGGATAATAAAATGGATTTTTCACTTGATTGGAGGTTCGGGTTACTATTTCTAATAGCTGTTTGTTTACTACTAAAAGCGTTCTACATTTCCTTATCAGTGTAGGAGCAGGTTTTCTCATTTGCCAATGCACTGGGTTACAGTTTGCTGTAGCACTAAAACACTTAGATAAGTGTTATTTTAGTATGTCTACCGTGAAGAGGTTATGTTGCTTCTACCTTGAAGCTTTTCTGATACTACAGTAGTCAAAATCAAATTAAATTATGCAAATAGCAGTTAAGCCATAAAAATGGTCAAATGCCAACTACAGCTGATATTAAACTTCTACCATTAGTTTCTATTTTGCTTTTAATGCATACACCATGTTCCACTTAAACAAATAATTTCGTCGGATGAAATAAAGTATATGTGAACACACTCATCTGGAGATTTACGATGTTCGCCCTTTTACATTAAGGAATGGATTAAGAAATGTGTTTATTGCGAAACACAGGTTTATATTTTCCCAAATCTTCTTCTCTATGATTTGTGTAATAGTACCTCTTTCTGGTATCTAGTTATCATTCTCATGAATCAAAAATCTTAACATTTAGGTGACTGCTGCATTTGATAGCTTGAACTTTCCAATGTCTAATACCAGCTAGAAAAAACAATGAGAAAATCTTATTTTAAATCTTAAACCAGTAACAGGCAATATCTTGAAAATGGTTAATCCTACAAAAAATTGCATTTGACATAGTTTGCGCATTAAAGACATCGATGGTTTCCCAGTTAAACTAATACCATTCAGAATGGAGAATATATTCCCAGAAAATTAAAGATATACCTGTTATTTTTCAGAAAATCGTTTACATATCTTACGTATTAATCAAAATTAATGGCAATATTATTAGCTCATCGACGTTTTAAATTTTTTTATACAAGCAATGTGTAGTGGATGTTTCTAAAACCTTCGTGTTGCATTTCTCAAATATGGAGAAGTTAAATAACAAGTTTAGTATTAAACCGAATGTTTCTTAAAAAGTTATGCCATTCACACATACACACATCTCTTTCTAAGAAGGTTTTCTCTTCAGCGGCTCTCAGAACACACATTTTCAGTGAAATGTTTGACACCTAATACGTGTATAATGAAAACGTTCAATAAAATAGCAAAATATAGTATGCAAAATATGTTTTGCAAGGTAGAATATAAAAAACGTACAAACTAATTATCGGTTAAACTGCAGCATATTTTGAGGATAAATCCAAAACAATATTTTGTAAGGATTTGGCATTACAAATGTAATGATTGAATTACCAATATTTCTATTTACTCAAAAGACAACTGTACTATACACTGGTTACATGTTAAGAGTTCTTTTGTTATTAATTAAACCACATTTGACATTTTCCCAAAGTTTTACCATTTTCATAAGCTGCTTTATGTGTAGCTCTTTTTATAAATCATCATATTGCCAATAATAATGCTAAAAAGAAACATGAGGCAATCACACCTCAACACGAACATTTTTGTTGTTCCTTTAACTGCAATGGTCATATCGGTGGCCGTCCTCCTTTGGAACATACTGAAGGTGTTAACTCGTAATCGATGGGTTGTATCATTAGATCATGCACACATTCGCACTCTTATTCATGCTTCCAAACTCTGGGGAAGGTGAGGGATTATCATGGTCGGTTAAAGATCCCCCCTCCCATCCGGGGATCAAACCCGAGAGCCCTAGCACGGTAGGCAGGTACTCTACCAACTGAGCTACTGGGCCAGCCATGGTGAACATTGCAGATACAAGATAAGTCAAAATAATATGATTAATAATCTACTTAATATAATTTGTGTATAAACATTTATGGTTGTCTAAGAGTGTAGTGTACGACACACATGTTCTAGGCAATGTTACTTTGCTCTTAGTTTAAAATATTGCTTTCAATTATTGTCCCATAAATAGAGAGTCCACATCAAGCTACTGAAAAACACGAAAATAGATTATATCGCGTTTCGAGACTTAAGGGCATAGGGAAAATTGCGAAGAGAAAGGTCTTTACCTAATTATTTAGACATTAGCGCCACACAACAATGCTTGATTTCAGTGTGTTGGGTTTTATTAGCACAAAAAGTGGAGCAATTTTAAATGCTGTATTTTAAACGTGCATCAACTTTAGACAAATTTGTGTTTATTTAATCGTTGTAAGTCTCATATGTACATTTCAGCACTGCAGTTTGTGCAAAGATATTTATTACTTTATTACGGTAGAGTTAGCAGGCGCGGAAATAAATATAGATCTCTCATCCTAAAGATTAATGCGAGTTATTAGTAGAAGTGTGACCGGCAATTAATGCTCTTGTTTACCTTGCTATATCGCTTCCAGCTTAAAACCTTCACGTAGACATCCTTTTTGCTGCCGAAAGGTTTCTATTTTTAAGGAAAGGAAACTGTTTATCATCGTTTTGAGTACATGTGTAATTAAATTTTGAAGGATTTTTCAACTCTCCTATCCTGGCAGAAACAGGGAATATACTTCTTATTTAGGAACAGAAAAATTTATCTTTGTAATACACAGAAACTACAAATCCATTAGCTGAAATAACCGGCGTTTCCTTACTTGCTAATAAATTAATGACTTTGTGTTTCTTTGTAACCATTTAAAAACATAGCACCAGATACTTAAAAGCCCTTAGGACACTATGTATATATTGTAACTTAGTTCGGTACATCCACGTTGTCGCATTCCAATTTCCTGATCATTATTTATAATGGAAGGCCTAGCGAGAAGGAAATAATAGTTTAAGAATGCATATAACTTTGTTTATTCTCAGTAATAATATAAAAACCTACTAAGGATACCCTAGAATCTCAAAAAAGGAACTACCAAATTCGATTATATTACTCTGTGGATATCAGAGTGATTAATCACTGTCATATGAACGCGATGGTCCTTTGTTACTTGCTGACATCATGATGTTTGTAATCCACCTTACTACTACAAGCTATTATGATTATTAGTTATAGACAGTTTTGTGAGCTCTTGTATCCCTTACACAAAATTAAATAAATAATAAACTGTCTGAAAATGAGTGAGTGTCAAATTGTAGGTAATGCAAGAATTTTCGCCAGGTGTCAAAGTTTATATACATTAATTTTAGTCGAAATCGGTATAATGTGTAAAGTATAGATCATATTACGGTTACAGGGCAATATAACAATAATAATCACAACAATAATAACAATAACCAACACTACCATCGTCATCATCATCATCATAATCTAATAATCTATGAACCAATTATGATAATTCATTACTGTAAAGCTCTGGCTTCTACGTATATCCTATAGGCTGACAAAAAGGTCCAAAAAGTTTAACTGGACGGTGGAGAGCTTTACCAGCTTCAGTCCGATTTTAGTCAATACGAATATGAAAGTTGTTTTAGCACTGTATTGCGAAAATTCGAAATTCTATATAGGCAAGTGGGTACATTTTAAACTTATGATATTACAACGAAAATATATATCTCATTTTGGTATCAACAAATTTCTCTCTTATTTTACGTCAAGGGTTATTTACGTCATGGATTTACAATATGGGCAATACTGGTACTTTTGTGTAAACCTTGGCACACAAGTACAGATGTATTATTTTATCTTGACAGGAATCCTGCGCGGTAGGGATGAGTAGCAATTGTGGTGGGAATAGTGCACCTATCGCCACAATGCGTCACACGCGTAAGATTACGAGAGGGGAGGTCAGTGTATAAGGTGGCTAAAAACAAATTTCATTCTCGAAGCCAGTTTTGCAGCTCTTCTAAACTAAGTTGAAATTCTTACTATGGTAGTAATCTCCACGCTAATGTTGTATCTTCAATAGTACATAGGCATTTGGAACAAAACTCTGTGCTCCTCCAGCAGGCATGATAAACAACTGTCGGCCTTTCAACATCGCTGCAGAGTCCCTAACATATTTCACAACAAGCATATGGCCCAGTATGTGCTGTATTTATATAAGTTTCATTCATATAAACTATATAAACTTTACTTCGATATCTCTGAATATTTCGTAAATACTTAAGCCGTTTTTGCACGTATAGTGCCATGTTTGATTAAAATTTGTCTGTCACGCTTAGTGGTTTTTTTTTTTTCAAATGATCCTAGCTTCAAAGGAACTCTTCTTAATGTTCAGACACTGCCTTGAAAGTCAGTAGAATTTTTAAGCTTCATAAGCACTTTCTTCAAAGTTGGTCTTTGTTTTTCTGTGCTTTAAAAATTATGCACAGTTCGCCGATTTCTGAATTAAAACATCCAAATTAGATTTTGTGCTTGTTCTTAATTTTTGTTTACTTGGCATAGAGAAGGACGTTGTTGGACTAGCACCAATGGCTTTTCTTTCCTTAATAACTCTCCTAAACTGCTTTCAGACACAACTGTTGCCTCAGATACCCTTCCACAGATTTTTATAGCTGACCTAGACCATTGTTCCTTTTTTATAAATCTATAGATATTGGTTATTACTTCTCGTGTTTTTAAACGTAGCACTTTATTTCCTAATGTGCTGCTAGGAGGCGTCATTTATAAATGCTCTCTTGGAAACAGGAGACAAGCACATTTTGAAACAAGCTTTAGTATTACCGAGTAGCTCTGCACGTGTTTACTTGCTCACAGCTGGTAAGCAACTGACCTGCCTTCCCCTCCAGTTGCAACCGTTCTGAGGTGGACTCGTCCAGATACCACTGCGCATCGCTTTGCACTTTTCAAGCTAAAAAAACTACATCTGTACATGGGGAACTTACAAATAAAACCAGCTACCTGACAAAATTCTGATATTTGTGTAATACTTGCTTTCAAACTCTCCTTTCAGTTCTTAATGTACAAATAAACATTTTATGTAACTAAACTAAACTTTACAGACTTATAACACGTCGAATATTTTAAGTTACTTTTCGTACAACTCTCAAAAAGCACTTCTTGCATATGCAGAATCCTTTAGTAAGAAATTCGTACTGCGTTCCAAGACATGATCTGTTTTATTATAATTTTCGCAAAAAGGCATTACCATATAACTTCCAAAAAGACAAAGTTTTTTTTTTAATTATATTGTTATACTGCCCTCTAATGCACAAGAATCTAGTAGGAAGTGAAAGCATACCGGGCGCTATTTCTTATCACTTCCACTGCCCATTTGTTCTGCTCCACCCACTTGCTAAACTCTTAATATTTTAAGATCTACATTATCATTTATTTTCAACTACTTTACTTTGCTTTTTCGGTCGGAATACACTTTTGAATACCACGTACTTTGTGAAACTAATAGAAGATCATGCACTTCAAAGAAATTACCCTATTGATATTTTAATCCTTAGGCAAAAATGCCCAAAGGGACAAGCTTTCTTCATCTAATCAGGAAGTAAAATTGCAGGTACCAAAAGCTGCATAAAACCATGTATATTTTCAGCTCTAATAAGAGATATTCGTACAACATCGTGAAGTAAGAAACATGTTGGTGTAATTTAGGAAAATACCATTTAAACTCTATATGCAATAGACATGTTAAATGTTAAACAAAGCTCTACTCCATACGTCCGAAGACGCCGGTCTCTGACTTCCGGGAGACGATGAAGGACTCGGGTGTGCTTTCCGTTAGGACAACACCTAGGGTCATGATTAGCACATGTACTGTGTGAACTGGGCCTACTAACCTCAATATTACATGTGGTTTCATTTTAGATTGTATTTATATTTTCTACATTTACTTTTCTATGTTTAGTAAAACGATTGCCCATAAGCTTTCTGTTTCGAAATGTTTTTGGCCTATCCATATCATACATTCACCAATAACTATTATGGGTTTCAAATCGGAAGGGTTCTGGAGTCCAGCTAATCAGATGCCGTATTAAACTCAGCGTTATCCCATTCCTTTTATATTTCCCTCCCTCTAGCACACTCATACAATATGCAGGTCTGCTTGGCGCAGACGTAAGCGTAAGCAAATTATATTTTACAAACTTTTACAATGATGCAGCTATCAAAATCAAAATTTGAAGAAGCATTTTCGCAAATTACGTATATTCTAAAATACTATAATTATAGTTTATGAATTACCTGATTTTGAAATCCAATGGAACTGCCAGCGGCTCATCCATATCGCTGTCAATGTCACTTCCGTTAAGAGACAATTCGTCGTTGTCACTGTATTCATCGTCTTAGTGTTGAAAATTTATGATTATATGTTCTAAAATCTCGTCACGTGCTACTTCTTTCTTAAAATCGTCTTCTTGAAGGTTTTCTGCATGCCTCACGCAGTTTTCTCAGTCCTGTTGTATTACCTTGAGAATTTCTTCGTGAACAAGTCTTTCAACGTCCGTCAGTTTAAAAGAATTATTTCTGTTTGCAATACCTCTTTTTATTTGAGCCCACACCAACTCAATTGGATTATATTGGCAGTGGTAGGTAAGGTGGGAGGCGAATTACCTCGTGTCCCGTTTCAATTGCAAGTTTATCCAGCTAATACGCTTTTTCCGTGCTTTTAAACGGAAGTACTCTTTGCAATAATTCATTTTTTGTTTCTGTTTCCGAAAAATTGTTGAAGAATGTGTACACCTTAAAAATAATACTTCGAGCATGACTTCGCAATACCTGCCTTTTTGGCTCGCCACTAAATTCACCGCAAGAAGCCATTGCACCATTTAACTGTTACTCTACTATTGTGTAAAGAACAAGTGAATGATACTGATCTGAACTCTCCTGAGTAAATAAACACTTATCCAGAATTCATTCATAAACATAAGCATACAGCAATTCACAGTAATTCTTTTATCCGTCATGTCAGTAGTTTAAAGTTCAGTTCTGAGTAATTAAAAGTATATGTACATACATACACACCAACCACTTTGAACTCTCTAGAGTACATAGAGAGTACGAATCATTCATAAACAAAGATATAATGTGACCAGATACGTTCTGCCATGGCAGCAGGAAATTTACTGTTTCCTCTCGCTCGAATTGGCTTATTCAAAGTAATTCTTTTGTCACGTCATGTCAAACATTTACGTTTCAGTTCTGAGTAATTACAAATATACGTACACGCATACATGCAAACCAATAATGATATTCATACAGTGCTTACGTCACGATTTATTGCTATAATACAGGTAATCGTGGTTTATTTATTTGTATTAGAAAAACTATTTGAGCTAAAAATATGGAGTTTTCATGGTTATGTTAGATACATTACTCTCTACCTTCCACATGGATCAGTTTTGGCAAAATCTGAAGTTTTTTTAGCCGAATAATATTTCATACAGATTGATTAGGCTGGCGCTGGTCACACACCACTTAGCGGGAATGCAATACGACAACACCGCAGGACTCCGATTGGTTGCTCACTTAGTAGCGCTCAAGGACAAACACATTCCCATTTGAAACACATAATAGTACAAAATATTATTCAAAACAGACAGCTGTACAGCTGCACAGCCAAAGACAAACGAAAAACTAGGATCATTGGAGATAGAGTGGTACCATCAGAACGCTTCGAAGATCCCTTACAAAACAAGGCTTAGTTCACAAGTATCTGTTCAGTATTATAGAAGTTATGATCGATTTTCTGAAAGCTTACGAAAAGGGGCGTAGGAAAAACTTAACACCAACTGATGTAATTAGTAAATTAGGTATAAAATATTGCTCCAATGAACTTTTTAAGTGTATGTTTGTAATCTAGAGGGATGACATTATGATAAAATGTAAAAATAAAAGAAGTGAACATTAACCCCAAGTGCAGTACCTTCTCACCTTACGCAAGAGAACTGAAGGTTATTTTTAGGGACGAAGTGAATGTGTTCTTAAGTGAGGTGCATAAATGTGTATAAATATCTTATGATAATTTGGTATACCTAGAGAATGTAGAAGGGAAAGTTGTATTCACTGGGAGTGCCTGATTAAATAAAAAATAACGTTGGCGCATATTTGTTGTTTTATGATCAAGTGTTTAATTTACAACCTTGATAAGGATAGTATGACCGGTCACTGCCACCTAGATTTTGTTTATTACACTGCTAATGCTTTCTATGACGACTTTAGCGGCCAAGGCCACCTAGAGTACTATCTGTCAGATTATTAACAGTCCAAGAGCAGTTCTTTTAGAGCCCTAGCACCAAAAGCGTAACTATTTTCCCTTATTTTACATTAAAAAAAACGCTAAAATTATCACAAAAGAATTCTGAATAAGCTAACTTTTCTCTTACGCGTGGAACTTAAACAATGATAAGAATTTTAGACATGCAAACTTCTTGCATGAACCAATTAGAAAGTTATTCAAGGATATTGGTAATAATGAATAACCAATAAGTTGCTGTGTTACAATTAGGTCGTGAAAGTCAAGTCACGTTTGGCACCTCATTCATATTCGTGCTGCTACGGCATCTTGACGTTTTGCATGTGAATACGACGTAATTCATGGGTGTTAGAATATCGGAACAGGCGGGAGGTACAGCAACATGAAGGTTGGTTAATTATCTGGCAATCTTTCTAACGATAGAATGCTTATTAGAGAAGAGAGGTGCTCAGGGATACAAGCGCAATATACACTGGTAACCAATCAATAATATCTGGAGTTAGGAATAGGGAAGTTGAGAACGTTGCGTGCATGTGTGTTGTGCGCGTTGCCTATAATTCCAGGGACTTTTCCACTCTAAATCTCTTACTTTACATACTCACGTAACACGAATGTTTAGCCTTGCTATGCTTTTGGATTCCGGAGAATGTGGTAAACTGATACAGTATAATTGCGTTTTTAAATCTATTTAAAGCTACAAAATTATTAACGTTGAATTTAAAATATTAATTATATACGAGGGCTGTTCAATAAAGAATGATCACATGTTTTGGACAACGTACCTTTACTCATCCTCATAATTTTGATTGTCGTTTTCAAAATATTCTCCCCTGTATGTGAAGCACTTGTCCCAGCGTTTCTGCCAGTCTTCAAAGACATGCTGGAAACCATTTTTGAGAGATCCTTCAAAATCGCCTCCGCAGCCTTCACCACTGCTTCTGATGATGGATAATGCCTTCCACGAAGGCGTTTCTTCAAGTTAGGGAATAGAAAAAGTCACATGGGGCTAAATTCGGACTATAGCGAGGGTGAGGGATGCACTTCACGTTGAGTTTTGCAAGATATTCCACAATTGTCAATATGCGGCCGCGCATTATCATGGTGCAGCATCCAGCCTGCTTCACGGAAATGTGGTCTTTTGCGCCTAATATGGACTTGCAATGTTTTCAGGATATCCCTGTAGTATTGTCCAGTTACTGATGTGTGTGCAGGTACAACATGCTGATAAAACATTCCATAAATATCAAAGAATGAGATGACCATAACTTTCCCAGCAGAAGCGACAACTTTTGCCTTTTGGGGGTTTGGTGATGAAGATTTCCACACTGAGCTTTGCTGTTTGCTCTAAGGATCAAAATGATGTAGCCAAGTTTCATCAGCAGTGATTACGTTTGAAAGAAACTCCGGATCTTCCTTTAACATCAACTTTAACTGCATGCAGACCTGCATGCGAATGTGCCTTTGTTTGGGAATCAACGGTCTTGGAACCCATCACGCACAAACACGTCTCATTTGTAATGTTTCTGTCACCAATGTGTAGGTGGCACCCAATGAAATGTACAGTATTTCAGAAAGTGGTCTTAAGGTAATTCGTCGATTCTCTCTCACAATGGCAGCAGCAGTGTTGATGTTTTCTTCCGTAAGAACAGTAACTGGATCACCGGGTCCACCTTCCTTTGAAATTGATTGTCTTCCCTCTTTAAACATTTTAAACCACCTTCAAGCTGCTCTGTAGGGAAGAACAGACTCTCCATAGGCCTCCTGTAACACTGTATAGGCCTTAACTGAAGATTTGTTGAGACGAAAGCAGAATTTCAAAGCCGCATATAGTTCCTCGCATGTTACCTCCATTGCAGCGGCAGGCGATACTGAACATGTCTGAACTTGCTGGCTCTCACGGCGGGAACCAGGAGTACCAAAAATGACACTGCTACGGAGTGTTTGTTTCACATTAAGCTAATAGAATATAACACGACTGAATTTTAGTGCGAAAAATTATGGCCATAAAATATATGGTCATTCTTTTTTGAACAGCTCTCATACCTGTAATCTGGTAATCGTAAATTCAAAAGATAAAACAAGTAGGCGTTCTTATTTATATTTTTATTTAAAACAGAGTAGTTGAATACAAGTATATAAATTGGGAAGTTTGATAGTCGGATGAGATATTACTTGTTAAATAGTTTATATATTTAACACATTTTAATGTTGTATACCTAAAGTATATGGAAATGCGTAGGTCGGCTGTTAGGTCCTGGGCCTCATAGTAATATAAAATCTTTATTTTCTTTATTTCACAACATAATCTCCATAAAGATTAATACGTTAGCTATATCTGTGTTCCAATTTAATTTAACTATATCTATAGGTGATTTTCATGGTTTCAAAATAGCCGTTTACCGCTTCAATGACCTCCTCGTTGCTGTGAAATCTTCGTCCTCCAAGAATTTTTTTGAGGTTTGGGAGCGGGTGGTAGTCACTAGGTGCTAGATCTGGTGAATAGGGTGAATGTTCAAGAAATTGGAACTTTAGTTCGCACATTTTTCCTACTGCAACGACTGAACGATGGGCCGGAGCATTGTCGAGAAGAAACAGGACTGCTTTGCTTTGCGAAATCAGGTCTTTCTTTTCATCTCATCGCTCAAAATTTGCTGTAAGCTTACGTAGCAATCACCAGTATTACCTTTACCCTTACCCAAGTAATCAATAAAAATATTTCCCTATGCATACCAGAAAACACCCGCCAAAGCTTGTTAGTTGACAAAATTTATTCTGCCTGCTTTGGAGTTCCCTCACCTGACGCAATCCAGAGTTTTAGCTGTAATTTACTTTCTGGAGTGAAGTGACGTATCTAACTTTCATCCGTGGTAATAAGGCGTCTCAAAACTTCACTGGGAATTTTACGGTAGAGCTCCAAATTCTTAAAAGACACAATTTTTGGGCAACTTTCGAACAGGTTTCAACAAATGCAGGGGCATCGTCTTTCAAGGTCTGTCAATTTCCTCCTTGATTTCTTTAAGCGTTAAACTTTTCAAATGGAGTTATTTAATCACTGCTCGCTTTTCGAAATCCTGCATTTTCGTGAAACCTCTACCTTGTCTTGTTTAAAATGCTGCTCAAAATTGGACAAGCTATTGTCCAGTAACTATGGACACAAGCTATTCTAGAGTTAAACTATATGACGCTATGCATCAAAATGGCCCAGTGTCGCCATCTCTGAGGACCGGGACTTACCAGCCGACCCTCGTATTACTTATACAGTTTGAGATTTTAAGATAATGGTCGTATGAAATAGTTACTGGATACAGCTAGGTGTAATAGTAAAATCCACAACTAAAATTCTTTTTCAAATGTTACAACAAAGAGTACAGACAACATATCACAAAATACGTTTATTCACAAATTAATGCCACCAGATACTTAAATGTTTACTGAAAATAAAAAATGAGCTTGTAAAACGCACTAATGCAATTTAAATGAGTAAATAAAGATTTTTCACAAATCGCTACATCGAACAGCAAGATGAATTCGTGATGTATGGAAAGAAAATCACCTTTTTTATTTAATACATTATTTAAATGTATAGTTGCTTTGTCCCCCCCCCCCATCAGATAACAGGAGTATAATAAAAGATTGGGATATCAGACCAACTAACTTACATAATAATAAAGTGACCGATCATTTTCATAGAATTTCTTTCACTATTATTACTTCCCAATAAAACAATTTATGGTGCCATACTTGCAAACTCAAGAGTTTTTCTCCAGGACATTTCTGAATTTGGCTTTCACACCTACAGCAGAAATGATGAGTCTGACTCACCTGGTGTCTGTGGTAATGCAATCATGATGTGAAGTCCTAGACATTTCTGTATCTGTTACCTGCAGATGGGGTACCTTTTAGAGTATTCTTCTAACGTTCCTCATTGGATAGAAAATATTTCAGTAATTATTCTGAAATAAGAGATGGCTCATAGATAAGCTGACGACAGATATCCAATCTACGTTCAGGCTGTTGAAGTGTAAGTTCATGATGGACAGATCTGCAGGTTTTGTATGATTTTCCAAGTGTCTTTATGTGTCGATGTTCAGAATTTTTTGATGTACCAAGTTCTTCTGAAAGCCTAGGGCCATTTTGTGCAGATTTTCTCGCAAAACTTGGCGGGTATTCTCAATATTCCATACTTTAGGTCTTCTATGATGTGGTAAATCTTTAGTGCTTTCGGCTCCATTGTTGAAACATTGGACCATTATTGTGTCACACAGTCCCTAAGGAAACCTCTTCCTTCCACTTCAGATATTCGAGCTGCGGCAGGGTAATAATCTTGTTTGTAGTAGTGGTTTAGAAGGTCTGTACGTTCTAACTTTGTTATCTCCGTTTTGTGATTGTTTATTAACAACTGAAGACTGGTACAGTTCAATTTACTTGAGGTGGCAGCTGAGTAATGATGCGTACTAAAAGATTTAAACTGATACTAAACCTGAAAGAAGACTGAAGATGATTTATACATGTGGAGTAGTTGATATATGTACCATCAATAGCTTCACATGTATAAAATCATCCTCGGCCTCCTTTTAGGATAGGTCACAGACTAATTCTTTTAGTGCGCATCTTTACTCAGCTGCCACCTCAAGTTAATTGGAGTATACATGCTCGCAGTGTACGCAACACTAACTATGCCATCCTGTGAATACCATTGTCAAACAAAAGAAACACAATACATTTTCCAAAAGAGCAAAAGAAGAAAACCAACAGTACTTATGGGACAACATAATAAGAAAGCCAACTTTTAAACATCCGACTTTCCATTCAATTTCGTGTCTCCCGTTTATTTACAAAAAAGTACGCAATAAGAGTTTCTGACCTATTTTCTTTATTTGAACTAACGGAAAGCAGAAAATTAAACTTTCATAAGAATATCATATACAAGTTATATAATAAAAATAAAGATAAGGCAAGTGTAACAGATTTTAAAACGGTTTTTGGAATTCCAGTCAGCCCATTAAGTATGCAAAGTCGAAGGTGGGCTGAAACATTTCGCCTATTACGATTTTAAATACCTACGTTGACGATAAAGGACTCTCTAATAACTAAGATTATAATTAATCCTTTATTATAGTGTCAGATATCGTTAAAGTGAGCGTGGCTTGTTAGACAAGAAAATTTTTCGAAAGTATCCCCACGTGCGTAGAACATATTGGCCTAGATAAACATTTGACTTGGAACTTTCAAGTGATTATTCATTTATTAATAGTCGCAATGTGACATCGCTCGAGATTTTGAAAGCTCTAACCTCTTGCCTGTTTCCTATTGCTTGTTTTACCTTGAAATATTGTTCATGAATATACCAATGCGTATTTATTAAATACATGACTTGAAGGTTTGTAAACGAGTATAATTTCTTATTGTTTCACTGGTGTAATGTTTCGGCATGCAAAATCCATGGCCGTCTTCAGGAGCTTATGATACGTTCCAGTATATAGAGGCCTTCTTCAACCCGGGAGCAACGGGTAACTCCGGGGGTCTTTCCATACGGCAATGCCTGATTTCTTAAAAAGCCCCCCTTTGACAACAACGTCAAGATGGAAGTGGATACGCCACTTACGCGCGTCAACTCCGCAGGGAAGACCACCGAAAACCTCGGTGGGGCCGTCTGGTGATCTAGCACACCTTCTACTAGCTCTGCAGGCCAGTACCCGGGACTTATGAGGCAACCCTCTACCCCTCCGGGCGGCCGTACCCTGGCCGGAGGTACCCAATTTCCCGTGGGTGTCGGGAACACACTGCCCCCTCGAGTCCAACCCAATCCGAAGAACTCCCCGATGGAAGGGGCCCGGCAGTTCGGCCCGAGGTTCCTCTAGTAACGTCACAGGTACCACGAGTGCTAAGGGTCCGCAGACGTTCCACTATACAGGGTGTTAATGAACTACACCGAAAAAATTTAAGCGGCTGTAGACGTCACTAATATAAGTAACTTGAGATACGCAAAGAATCTTCCGCTGCTAAAAATAACGGAGTTAATTGCGTTTAACTTAATTGGTATCAGGTACTGATAAATTGGAATTTAAATAAGTTTGGTGACAGTATTGAATTAGAATGTTTTTAAAACTGCTTTCAGAGGATAGACATATCGATTTTGGTAGCACGTTATTGGTGTTGAAGATTTAATGCCTCAAAGATTTCTGCAAATTCGAACTCATCACCTGCCAGTGCGACACTGAACAGCAAGTAATTGTCTACTTGCATCATGTAGCCTACTCCCGTGGTACTCATCTAACTGTTGTAGTGGCCTACCGCAACGCTTCAAACTACTGTACCTAAGGTCATTGGTTCGATTTTGTAGTTAATTTTTTTCTTCATCTTTTTAATACGTTAATTCTGATAGTGTTTCTTAATTAGGGACGTGAATCTGATTGGCCAGTACAAGGGGGGGGGGGAGTCCAACTGAGGCTTGGCCAGCACGCTCTCCCTATCTCAATCCAATTGCTTTCTTTTTCTAGGGTGATCTCAGGTCTCTGGTGTACGAAGCACCTCAAAAGAGGACCTAACTGTCCGAATAACAGTAGCATGTGAAGTTATTCAACACACGCAAGTGATTTTGGACAGAGTACGGCAGTCATTCCTTTGCCGCTCTCAACTTGTGAAAACGCAGGTCGCTATTTCGAACAATTCCTATAAACCTGACGTAAAAAGTTGCATTTCCTTTTCATTTTATGGAAGTTCGTTCACCCTTTATATCACCTCCACATAGCTGTATAGCATGTGAAAGTATTAAGCAGGAGGAATTGCAATTAATTGTACTGACAAGGTTAAAACACAGCGTAAAATGCATTCGTTTATACAAAAATTAAAAGGTTAGACAAGATATAGAAAAAATAGCCACAAAATAACCAAAACAAAATCATGAAAACTCCAACTAGTTAGCTTTTGACTCGAAAGCTTATGTCATAAGTCCCGGATTTTGATGAAAAGTCATCTTTTTTCTGAGTAGTCAGAGACGATGCTTATTGGAATGTAAGTGCATTCTAGAACAAATACGTCAGATATATATGGTTCTTTTAGGTCATCAAAATGCATTTTTCACATTTTTATAATAAAGTCATTTAACATTTAGATGCACTTTCCAGACATTTTCTTTCTTTTTCATGAATTTATTGGGAATTACCTATAGCTCGCATTCGGGAGGCCCCAGTTCGTTTTCCGTGGCCGACCTGACGCTGGCCTATGGGCTTTATATATGCAACTGCATGCATATACCACTGTGACAATTTTGAAATAGTGAGAGAAGTAGTCAATAGCTTTGATAGGGTACATTCTAAGGCAATTGAGAGGGCACAGGATCTGTTTTCTGATACTCGAAATCCTAGGTAAATTAGCTTTAATTAAATCAAATTTTGCATTTTATACGAATACCATAACCCGCCTTGAAGAATGTGGCATGACGTTGGATAAGTCGATTGAGTTAGTAAGCATTGCGGAAGAGAGGATACACAATGTAAAATGTGAGATTGGGGACAAAATTAGACGGATACTAAAATTTGTGTTGAACAAAAATAAATGATACCAAACAGTTTGTCCAATTGCCAATATCTTGTCAGGACAAAACTTCAGAATTGATACTTTTGAACAGGATTTAACAGGCAGTAACAGTGTTTTTCTTTAAATATGCACCTATAACATCTGTGGAAGTGGAGAGAAGTTTCTGAAAGTATAAAACAGTTTCAGCTGACAACCACCGTTCCTTTACTTTTGATAACTTCAAGTAACCATGGTGGTGTACCGCAACACTAAGTAAGGTATGTTTTGGCTAATGGTAACTTATTTTTCACACCTTATAAAATTAAAAATTACCTAATGAATATTGAATTTATCTATTGTTTAGTAGCAAGAACTGCCTTATTTACTAAGAAAGTTAATTTTCAAATGTGGTTATTCGAACCATATATTCATTATTTGTCTGACAGTTATTGAGGTATTATTATGAACGAAATTGTCAATTTTTGCTAGCTCACTTTTTACATTTTATGTGAATTTTTTATATATTAAGGGAATTCTATATCTCATTTTTAGCTCAAAAAGTTCCGGGCCTAGTCTCGTCTCCTTATTTTCGTGTGTTGTGCACTTAAGGATACTGAACGAAAACTGGTCTCCCTGAACTAAAAACCCCAGCTTTTTAAGATTTATAGCACAGATGCAACTTCGTGCAAATATGATACAGTTTAAATTTTAAAATTTTCAAATTGATAGTTTGGAAAATATTTTCAAATTTATTTATTTTTAGTTAGGTCACCAAAAACGTCCCTTGCGCAAAATATCTTAAATTTTCATCTTGCTTTTTTTGCTAAAAAATTTCAATTTTTTAAATTTTGAAGTGAAGAAAGTGTTTAAATGCATCTCACAATAAATACCAGGGAAATTTATATTCACTGTATCTCTATGAACGTGTGTAGCAAGTCTCATTAGTCTAACACTAAAATTGCGACGGATGGAGCATTTTAAATGATGAAAAATGCCGAAATTTTCAATAGCAAGAAAACAATAATAAAGATATGGAATTCATATGTAACACTGTTTGCGTAACTTTGAAACTATATTAGAGCACTTAAAAATGTCAGTAAAGGGATGTACTCTTTTAGATAAAATCCCAAATGACAAAATAAGAAGATTTAGAAATAAGTTCTTTATAAGGAAAAATAGTAAATTATAGAAATGAATGGAGAGAGCATATTGAGAGAATGCCGAGAGATGGGATCCCAAGAAGAGTTATGAACTATAAACCTAGAGGAAAGAGACATCCAGGAAGACCACGAAAACGATGGTCAGACATGTTTTAAGCCAGAACAGGCAGCATTGCCTAGCCCTTGGAGTAAAGAAGAAGAAAAATGTCCTGCGGTGGCCGTTTAAGGGTTATTTGGATTCAGGAAGGCTTACACTAGTTTATATACCAAAAAGAGGAAAACTTGATTTTTTGAAAATGTTCATGAAATTTCATTCATACATATCCTTGAGTGTTATCAATAGTATTTATGGACTTTAGAATCTTGTAGTTGTAAGTTCCACATCTGAACCAACAGGCCATAAGTCTCCTACCTCAAATTACTTGTTTAAGATATGTCCACTTGCTCTGAAAATATTTAAGTATAGTTCATTAGCACCCTGTTTTTACAAAGTCACAACAGGTCTGGGAATTTAAAATTAAATTATACTTCTGCCCTCACAAGACTTACAATAGGTAAATAGATAAATAGAAAAAATAAAAACTCAGAATGCGATTGCTAAAGTATATATTTTTCAAGATCAAGCGACGCTAATCAGAAACTTTCTGTTCTATTTCTGAACACTACTTGACTACTTTGCTAAATATGAATCCTAAATAGGAAAAGGCCAGAGTATATGTTCAAACAGGAGACTTGCTACCTACCTCACACCCAAGTTGGACCCAGATAGGGTGTGTTATATTAAAAGGGATTTTCTCCGATGTTTTCCGTTAACTTAAAGCATGCTGACTATAAGCTTTATGTACCCGGTCAGACTGAACCATCATTTCAGGGATTTTATTCATTTTAGGGTATGACAGTTGTTTAAGGACGTTAAAACGTTTCAGCAAGATCAAAACAACCATTTGTTTATAAGGTTTGAGTTTGATAGTCACCTTGAAAGTTCAAAGTTAGATCAATATGAAGGACGTACGTGGCGTTACTTTCGAAAAACATTAGAAGGGATTCGTTGTTTAATAACTCGCACAGGTGTCTGACATTAATTAAATCTTGTGCAACTATTTATACAAGCGCCTAAGTTCTGCTTCATATTAATGACAAACAGTTGCAGAAATTTTGTTTGTTGTAGGAAATGCTTAAGTCATATCTAAATTTTAAAGAGCTGTTCGGTAAGCGATTGGCTTCTAATTCAATTATCTTTTCTTGCCACAGATGTACAAAGGCCAATGACTTCATATTTGAAATACGTATCATTACAGAACATTTAAAAAATATAAAATATATGTTTTGGAAATAATTTACTCCATATTTGATATAAATTGTGTGTTTTAAAAGGCTCTTGATTTTTGTATAGTAAGATTTTGTCTGTCTCTCATCGTTTGAGAGTTCCTAAATGTCATCCAGAACAAAGCAAAGTTTGAGAAAATTGAAATAAAATTAAAAAAAAAAAAGCTTTTTGACAAAATAAAATAATAAGACATAAAATAAGAAACATTCCACGTAAAGGATAGCCGAGAATGGTGATTTTCTTAAAAATCTGCGCTTCGAATCAAGATGAAAAGACTGTAAATCCCTTGAGGGCAAAGGCCACATCCGCACAGGGAGGAACAATTGGGAAGCTTATTAGGGTTATAGCTCCTAAGTGCCTTGTGCAGTTGCTGCGATCCAGTAACGGCGTACTTTCGTGTCTTAAGCACTGTCACTGCTTACTTCAGACTTAAGACGTACACCGTGGTTGTAGATGTTTAGCTATGATACAGACACACACATACACACACACACACACACACACACACACACACACACACACACACACTTACACTTCAACTTTGTAGCACCTGGGTAGCCATTTCATCCAGTGTACTTATAATTCTGTTCTTAGCTAGTGTTGACAAGATACTGTATTTAAAGAACAATTTTGTATTTCTCTTTCCGTTTTTGAGTTATATTGTTTACAAACACACACACACACACACACACACACACACACACACACACACACACACACACACACACACACTTTTGTTAAATATATATTTTTTGTTAAGACTTAGTGGGTAGTGGGGCAATACATATATTTAGCATGAAACCTCTAGATTTATTTTTTGGGGGGAGGGGTTGAAATGGAATAGGTGTCCTACTTACTATATCATTAGAAAAAGTGAAAATTCTTTGACTGGGGAGGTGGTTTAGAGACTCAAGCAAACTTTGTATATGATGAAATCTCAATATGAATTTTTGGGTGGAATGCAATATTTACCCTTTTAACTATACGTAGTACACAAAGTAAACACATGAAATTAAGAAGCACTACATTTCTTAAGAAGCATATTGTGTTGTATTAGGTCAATTAAATATTATGGCCTCTGTTTACTTAGTGTTTATATAAGAAATTAAGCTGAACCCTCTAAAAGATATGAGCCATGAAGTTAGCAAAATATTGACATTAAGGGACTTTTAATCCCACCTCAAGACGAGAACAAATGACATAGGTAACAAGCATTAGAATTTGAAATATGGACAGTGAAATGGAAACATGGGGTAATTTAGCAATTGAGAAAGAAACAAAAAGCTTCCTGTTTCCGAAAATAAATTTACTGTTGACATTGTCGGAATCATCAGTTTTTATAAAATGTAGAGAATCGATTAGACGCCTCAACTTGTATAACAGCTGCATGCAATAAACAATACACTTGAAGTAAAACTTTTTCGCATCAAATTAATGACAAGAATTTTATAAATGTTTTAAACCCTGCTTTACATTATAATAGAGAGGCCCTGGAGAGAGAAGTATCAAATATTTCGGTTTAAGTAAAGTCTCACGGTAAAAAAAAAAAAAAAAAAAAAAAAAAAAAAAAAAAAAAAAACCGCAAGTGTAAGAGATGTTAATTTATTTACATTTGTAGCACAAGGAGAAACCAGTGTTATACGAGAAACCAGTGTTATACATGTTTACAAGTTTATACATCAGGTTCTTGAATACTGATGTAGAGATATGCATTTCCTGTGTATGTAGCTTTCCCCCTGGGTTTTATTAGAAAAAAATATCAGCGTTTTTATCTGTCTGTTCTCATTAATATGAAATGACAAGGAGATGTAGTTTCACATTTTAAACCTTTTCCATATAGAATTGAAGTATTTTTACAGTGAACTTCAATGTGTTGAAACAGTGGATCCATTATATTTCTCATTATGAATATTAACTATGATTAGGTGTGTGTGGGGGTATTTATTATAATATAATTACTTATTGTTACTGCTGTCAAAGACTGTCAATTGTTAAGATCACATCTGCACCACCGGTGTAGTGGAATTTGATCCCGTAGACGTTCTTTTACAATCCAGTAAATTTAACGACATAGCTCACATTTTTGATGAATTTTTATTTCAATTGCTCAGCACAGTGGTGCTACATAAATTGTGGAGCTATATACATAATAAAATTAAAGTATACAAGGATAGATGATACTCATATTAGAGTCCTCAAGCAAACTGGTCTGATTAGTGTGAGTATAAATTAAATAACTTCTTCAGAGCAGAATAAATAAACATCATAGAAATAAGATGCCCTGTAGCAAGTGTGCCTTCAGCCTTGGTGCTGCATCAAAGAGACGTCCAAGTTCGAAGAATAAAGCACCTGTTACATAAGGAAGGTGAGCAAAGAATCTGCTTGTCGTTGTAGAGATGTACTCATTAATGCTGACTATGTCCAATTCTCTATGCAGCTGTGCATTCCGGATGTACCACGGGGCGTTCACAGACAATCGTAATATTTTGTTTTGAAACAACTAGAGTTGGTGAATATGAGTAGGTGAAGCACATCCCCATATAGGACTGCCATATAGAAGAAGTGGTCGTAGAATACTCTTGTATAGTAGCAGCGTACATTCAACTCGTAAAGAGGATTTGCGGTTGAGGATGGGATACAACTTGTGAAGACGAGCATAAGCTTGATTTAGTTTCCTTTTGATATGTGTACTACATGTCAGCCGACGATCAAGATGCACGCCAAGATATTTGACTGCACAATCAGGAGGTAGCCAGGGGACTTCAGTGTTATAGAGTCGTATATTTGCCGGAGCAGCCGGCCTACGTAAGGTGAAAAGCTTAAGAAGACATTTGCTTGGATTAAGTGTGATACGCCAGCGAGATAACCGTTGCAGGAAACAGTCCAGGGAAAATTGTAAAGTTGCAACGGCAGTTTCAATACAGAAATGCAAGGTAAGTATGACCGTAACGACAGCAAACAGTGCGGTAGTTGTTGCAGGAAGTTCAGGCATGTCAGCAGTATACAGACAGTAACGAAGAGGCGCAAGGACGCTACCCTGGGGCACGCCGGCTAAAATAGTACGGGGTGAGGTTTAAAAGCAGTAATTCTGGGCCACGTTTGAGCCTACAGCCATAGGATCAGTAGGCTGTCACCTAACCGACTGAGCCATTCCAACCGACTGCGCCATTCCAACCGACAGGTCTCAGCACTTGACCACCAGTATATCTTCTGTACTTTAGGAAGGTTCGCGGTGATGAAGGGATGAGGTGACAGAACAGAGGGTGGTCACGAGAGAAAAGAGGGCAAAGTCGTCCCTATAAGTTGTCGTTTGATTTTCACAGTACAACCGGCTTCCCCAAAGCTACAGGTTTTCAAATTCTACTATTGGGTCGAAAAGTCAGACTGCTTTACTGGAAAATAGTATACACAGAATTACTTTCCTTTCACCGCCGGCATGTTGCAAAAGTAGGCATTAAACTTTAGTTAGTAACATTCGTCTTGAGGTGGATATAAATTTTTAACGTATAGTTGACACACCTGCATTGCTAATTTTAGCTGATATTACAGCTATACTTCATTTGTGAGTTGAACTTTGTATTGCGCGAATATCATTGTTTTACTTACACGAAAGTAATGTTGTACTAGCACCCAGCGACACCCACGTCGTCTCACAGATGTACATTAATGTAACGCTAGGGATTCTGTCTCCGTGTGGTAGACGGATAATACTTCAAAGAAGCAAGTTTTTTTGTGTTATATACATTACTTTTCAAATATTTAATTATTTATAGAAGGCCACTAGTAAAGGGATACCTCACGTGTCACAAAGAAACACAAAATTGATGCGGTTGGTTTAGAGAAGCTCAATGAGGGCGATGATGACTCATTCAGATGATTCTTACGTTCCTAAAGGAGATCAAGTACTAGATTCAGACCATTAGAGATTCGAAAATAGATTTTCAGCATATCGGAGAATGAAGAGGGCAGTGTTGACTCTATTCGGAATAGGAAAAGTGATGACACTGAAATTGACAGACTTTATCATGGCAAGATGAACTATTTCATATAATGCCACAAAATCTGCAGTAGATGCTAAAGGCATGAAGTGTAGCTACTGCTCAGCATTGCAAAGAACAAGGAGATGGTCATTCGCAATATTTATAACCGAGCTGCGCTAAGGCCTATGTTATATATCTTCACAAAGGTAAGATGTAAAGATTTAAGTTCATAAAGAGCATAGGAATAAATCCAATCAGATGGCATATGTAGAGAAGGCTCCACATTCCAAATTTATCGCATGATCTCAGGAATATCATTTCAGACATTCTGGGTGAAGAGCATAGAGGTGATTCTCCAGCTAAAGGAGTAAGAAATGACAAGCTAGAGAAGAGAGCAAAACGTCGTTACTCTCCCATCACGCTGGATAGAATGACCACATACAAGTGCGTGAAGTACGAGAGCTGTTCAACAAACAACGATCATAGCTTTTTACGGTCATAATTTTTCGCACTAAAATTCAATCTTATTACTTTCTGTTAGCTTAATGTGAAATAAACACGTCGTAGCAGTTTCATTGTTGATACTCCTGCTTCCCGCCAGTGAGAACCAGGCAAGTTCAGACATGTTCACTATCACCTACCGCTGCAATGGAGTTAACATGCAGTTAAAGTTGATGTTAGAAGAAGAACCGGAGTATATATGAAACGTAATCACTGCTGATGAAACTTGGCTACATCATTTTGATTTTGAAAGCAAACAGCAAAGCTCAGTGTGGAAATCACCCTCAACAACAAGCCCCAGAAAAGCAAAAGTGGTTGCTTCTACTGGGAAAGTTATGGCTATCTCATTCTTTGATATTCATGGAATGGTTTATCAGCATGTTGTACCTGCACACACATCAGTAACTGGACAATACTATAGGGATGTCCTGAAAACATTACAGGTCCATATAAAGCGCAAAAGACCACATTTCGGTGAAGCAGGTTGGATGCTGCACCACGATAATGCGCGGCTACATATTGCCAATGTTGTTGCTCAATATATTGCAAAAATCAACGTGAAGTGCATCCCTCACCCTCCCTATAGTCCGGATTTATCCCCATGTGCCTTTTTTCTATTCCATATCTTGAAGAAACGCCTTCGTGGGAGGCATTATCCATCATCAGAAGCAGTGGTGAAGGCTGCGGAGGCTATTTTGAAGGATCTCTCAATAAATGGTTTCCAGCATGTCTTTGAAAACTGGCAGATACACTGGGACACGTGCATCGCATTCAGGAGAAACTATTTTGAGAAGGACCATCAAAATTAGGAGGATGAGTAAAGATACGTTGTCGAAAAAATTTGTTATCATTCTTTATTGAACAGCCCTCGTATGATAAACCCATAAAATATGTAAAATATGTGTAGAAAGTAGGTAATGGTTTACCTTATTTGCATATAGGTAAGATAACTCTCAAAATAAATGTCAGCTTTAGAGGTTATCTTATTTTAAACAGTAATTTGCAATTTTGCGACTTTTACAAAATCATAGTTAAATTAATTGTATGTTTTTCATATTTTATAGCAAAGTATTTTTAAACTGAATAAAACTATCAGCACTAATATTTTCATAAAGATATTTGTCTTCTATACTAATTAAGGTACAATAAAATGCAAAATGTGATAATGTTAGTCTGTTGCCAACTTAGGGTAAACGCTACAAATTCATTATTTTTTTCCTTTCCATGCAACGCCGTAACCTCCGCCGACAGCCCTAGCATTCCAAGCACATAAGTAGTGAAGTGAAATGATGGAACAGGAAACTTGTGGACTGTAATTATCCTCCCTTGTATACGTCTAACAAGGGAAACCCCTGAAGAACCCATGGGTCATAAGAGGTTGGCCACGGGAATGGAACTGTAAATGTAGCTCGGTTGATTATTAATTAAATATATATCTCCAAGTTTGTTTAACGACATTTTCAAAATACTTAGATGCCCATTTATGCTTGCTCTACCAAAAACCTGGTACCTAGAGATGGTATTGCACTTCACACAAAAATATAAAGCGATATTTCACTAAAATATATGATTCGAGGTGTCTAAATAACAATATAAAAATAAAAATGGAGAAAGATCCTTGTCTATGTGTTTGTCCATAAAACACAATTGCTCCAGAACACAAAAACGTCATGACGTTCACATTGATATCGTCACTTTGGGCGAATGTGTGTGAAGATTTCAGGTCACAGTATTTTTACTGAAATATTGAGTAACAAAGTTGGTGGTTAGTCTGTTGAAATTAAGAATTTATTGGAGCGGTGAGATGCTGATTTCGTCATCATGGACGCTGCGCCATCTGTGCATATTTAGTCACCATATTAAGGGGCTTGTGAAAACTAAGTCAAATGTAATGGTAGAGTCAGACTGAAAAATTCAATGCCATAGCCGGGATTTCAACCACGGATCTTCTGGTTGCCGTCCAGCCGCTCTAACCCTTGAACTACTATGGCCAACGTGCCGACATGACATTAATTCTCCAACTGACTCGTATTTCTCCCGGTAATCCACTAGAAGTTCTCATAAACACATGAGACAACTACCCTAATGGCGACTTACTATGCTCTAAGTACTTTAAGGCCCGGGCTTTATAGTTCGGACCACTATTAGGTACAATTAATGGAAATGAATTGTTCTTTCACACTAGCCGTGTGTAGGACGCACTATGAAAGGGTAGGGCCAGACTGAAAAATTCAATGCTCAAGGGTAAGAGTGGCTGGACGGCAACCAGAAGATCCGTGATTCAAATCCCGGCTATGACATTGAACTCTTCAGTCTGGCTCTACCGTTTCATAGTGCGTCCTACACACGGCTAGTGTGAAAGAACAATTTCCACTAAGTCAAATGTTTTTAGGTCACCAAAACTAACTCGATCGGTTTGCAAACCTTAGCACATTAATCTATTAAAATGCAATTTCCGGGCTCGTTGGCAGTGCTCCAGTTGAATTTACTTAACATTTTGCCCAGCCTGTGTTGGTCGGGTTCAGAAGCAGTTTGGTAGAAGGTGCTCCGAATTAGAATATTTGAAAACGCATGACCACTTCTGACTTTCTCAACTGGGTATACCAATTAGGGGAAGGCAGAAATGTATACCTTATGGTTAAAAATAGAAAAAGTCCAGCTTTTTAGGTATGTTCAAAGTATATAGAACTGTAATAGAAAAATTAGATTAAATATCCAACTTATAATTTAAAGTTTGCATCTTCTAAATACACAACAGAATGATTTTCAACAAAATCTTCACATTTTAGACCATACTTGCTAAGGATTTTTTTTTTTTTTTTTTGAAAATTATAACTTTATCAACAATGTTCCAATCCTTTGGTATGTTTTAGACATATTAATGAATGTAAAATGTATATCTTGAATTATCTGGGAATGTTCTCAGAAGTCCGATTCATTTTGGAGAATTTTTGCTGAAGGAAACCTTAAAAGAAACAGAAAAATTATTGCACAAAAAATAGAGATTGACTCAGTGGCCCATTTCTGTGCCACAAACTTTTATGTGTTTAAATTTTTTAAATGTATATTTGTTCAAATGTTACGACATTGTTCATTTTTTATCTCTGGTCAATAGAGGAGAAGAGATTATTTCAAAGGTAACACATAACATTCGGCTCTTAAAAGTAGTTAAACCTGAAACAAATGTTTCTCTTGAATCTAGAAGAAAATAATGAATTAGTTAACAATATCATTAACAATTATTAACAAGTTAATTATTATTACTAACAATATTAGTTTTATATTATTAAATTTAACAATCATTTTAATATAAACATTATTATTTAATATAAAACGAGCTTTTGTAAGAATTTTTATACAAAAGTGGAGAAAATAAGGTTAGAAATGGTGGGTAGAGCAGGGTGGTAGAAGAAAGGGTACTCTCGTGGTATGCGTGGATATGTATGAGTAAGGATAGTTCTAATGACACTGGAATGAACGTTTCACACTGGTTTAATGGCTGCTTCTTTTTGTCCTCACATCAAACTCGAAGTTGTCAAACAAGGTTTACAAATATTTCGCTGTATAGAGTTACTGTATGACAAATACATATTACGCGATAAAACTTCATTCTTTATTTACGTAGGAACCGATATATACCTTTTCCCATCGCTTCTAGTCGTCTGCCTTCGCCCAAGACAGAACCAGAGGACCGTCTTAATATTCTGCCAGCCACGGTCTGCGTCCTCACTACAGCTGCGTGTGTGTCTTTCACCTTTCGTAAACTCTTTATTCACACTGAAACTCCCTTTTGTGACTATTTTGTCCATTGTGATTATTAGTCTCGGTTATGCCATTATAACGGGTCCGAACAATGCCCTTTCAAACGGAGTCAAGTGTTATCCGTTTAGAACTCCTGCTAAGAATCCGCTTTCTTCCGTCTCTTTTGTTAAAACTATTCAACTCAACTGCATGTGCACGCGTTTCAACAAATATACATTCCTTTGAAATCCATTACGATTCTTTATTCATTGCTTACCTTAATTTCGGTATCAATAACTAAGTGTAAGGAAGTCAGAATATCATTATTGGATATCTGTCACGTCAAGTAGAAACCGATACGCAAAAGATCATTGTGCTCACTTTTATTAATCTAGAAGGCAAAGCTCTGAAAATATGACAGTCAACTGTCATATGATAAACAAGTGGAAAGAATAACGCAGACATATTTTGGAATAGTTTGGGTATGGAAACTTTCTAAAAAGTGAGAGTAAATCTGCTTATACGATTAAGAACAACTTTAAACCAACAAAATTAGGCTACTTCTAAGGCAATGCTAACTTTCTCCATCACATGCATTCCCCATAACAATTATAGGTTCATATTTCACCAGAAATACCTATTTTGAGGTCCCCTGACTTAAAGAACACATTTTCAGTAAAAGGTGCAGCAAAACTCAAGAACAAAAAAAAAGTTAAATACTGTATTTTGTATTTCAATTCAGCCTCTTTCAGGCTATAGATTACAGATGAAAAATCTACGTAACATGCCAAATTTGCAACATTTTGGATTTTGTAAAAATTACTGACGATTTTGATTCAACTGATACATAATTAATTCAGCTCTTAATAACTATATAATCATTATACAACTTCTTCATATGTAAGGTACTATTATAGCAAATGAAATGTACATCCTAAATTAGTTTTAATATTCTGGCACATTTTAAGGTATGTCTATTAATTTATTTAAGCTATGACAATGAATTAAATAATTTATTTAAAGAAATTTTTCTGGAAGCAGTCTCTAGCATTTCTTATTCATTGTCCTTTGTATTTTTGGATAACCATCAGATAGATAAAAATCATATTTTATAAAAAAATGTATATTTAATTTAGGCATATATTTTATTAATTGTTTTTGGAAAGGTTTATTTAGTAGCTACTATTTATTTATAAGTAGAATATTCTTAGCTTTACTAAAAATAACATTTTCGAATAATAATGAAGTTAAAAATGAACTCGGAACCCAACAAAGAGAAATGGTGAATCGTATCTTTTAAGTATCTATATGAAAATTATTTAGGTATAAACATCATTGGAAACTTCTAAGAGTTTTAGCAGGGGAACTCAAAGCTCAAAGGAACTCTGAGCACCACAAGAGGTTATTTAAGATTATAGTACAGTTAGTATATAAATAAGTTTCTACATGGAAGATGACCTCATGAACTTCAATTTGAAAAAGTGTCACTTTTGGAAGGCAACCAAATTTTATTACGCTGCTTCTTAGGTTAGACTATCTGGCACTGAAAGAAAAACATTATCTAACAGTTGTTTTTTTTTTTTTAAATATAAATTTGGGTATTAAAACTCGATACGCGATCTCTCGTTTTTGTCCATTCTATCATCTTGATATCATTAAATTTGAATCCTCTAGGCCACCTTGTGTGAAATATAGAGTGCCTTTTAGGAATAATGTCTCTGAAATTGTAACCTAAAGTATCTGTAATCGAAACCGTATCTTAAAGTGTCACTAGCTAGCACTCTGCCAACTACTTAGAGAAAAAGGAAACTAGTTATTAATTAAAATTTATGCTCGAACACTGCAGAAATGTTTATACCAGAACTTACTTAGAGACATGCTTATTCATAAAGCTACTTTTTAAAACACAAACATTTGAGAAAGCGGCAATGTGATTAACTAAATGTGCAGTTGACAGATAAAAGATAAAATAAATAACTGAAGGCGAAAGAAAAATAGTTTACACAAAGAGTGATATGTTTGGTTCCCTGCCGAGGAAGATGAGGCGGACCGGTTATTCCTACGGATTTCTATATTGATTTAATTATATCATTATCATCACCGATTACTCCATCACCGAAATATTTCGTTCTCTTGAGGAAAGGTTTGGTCTCTTCATCTGATATGGAGTTCCGACTGTTTTCCGTCTTGCGTTATAGTCCGTCTTCCTGGGTGTTCTTTAGTATTCCATTCTCATTGAATATCCCTTCCAATTTCTTTTAAACTATAAGTAGTTTGAAAATATCATAACTTCGTTATTGTCTTTTACTTGTCTTTCAACAGATATCCTATCTTTAACATGTGAGAGCTACCATAGTCATTGAGTTAGAGCAGTCATTTCTTTCATGTGATTACAATTGTTATTGACAAATAATCATGGAACGTTCAGTAGAAATTCTGAAAGTTTATCATCAAAATTTATAAAAATGGAGAAGCTCTGTCAATAGACAAAGATACCGGGCTATTTTAAGGGACTATTTTTGGTCTCAAGTGAATGGTATGATTCTCAAACATCTGGTTGCAGCAAGATAGTGCTACATGTCATACTTATCGAAACATTCGATTTTTTAATGAAGAAGTTCAGAGGTTTCATCATTTTCCCTGGCGGTGATGTTAACTGGCCCCCAAGATCATATGATTTAACGAAGTTGGATTAATTCTTGTAGAGTTACGTTAAATGTCGAGTTTATACCAACAAGTCAGAAACAGTAAATAATCTTATGAATAACATCCGAATGTTAATGTCATATCGGCACGTTGGCCATAGTAGCACAATGGTAGTGCGGCTGGACGGAAACCAGAAGATCCGTGGTTCAAATCCCGGCTATGACATTGAATTTTTCATTCTGACTCTACGTTTCCACAATTTAGCCTACACACGGCCAGTGTGAAAGAACAATTAATTTCCATTAATTGACCTAATAGTGGTTTACTATATGAAGCCCGGCCCTTAAAGTACTTACAATATAGTAAGTCGCCATTTAGGTAGTTGTCTCATGTGTTTATGAGAACTCCTAAGTGGTTTACCGGGAAAATACGAGTCAGTTGGAGAATTTAATGTCATATCGGCACGTTGGTCATAATAGCTCAATAGTAGTGCGGCTGGACGGAAACCAGAAGATCCGTGGTTCAAATCCCGGCTATGGCATTGAATTTTTTCAGTCTGACTCTACGTTTCCACAACATCCGAATGTTATTTGTTACGTTCTTTTGTCATTCAAAATTGGGTCAACTGTATACGCGCAACCCAACGAAGTCGCAGCAATCATTTAAGTGATGTTCTCTTCCATGCATAATGACAATGTAAGTAGTAGATAGTTGTTTATACAAGTAGACAGTTGTTAAAACACACCTGTGGGTAAGTGCAATTGAAATAAGGATCATTTATGCGCATTTGAACATAGAAAACATGGAAATTACAATACCACAGTTTAACATGGAAGTTAAAAGCTATTTTGCAAACATAAAATTATTGTACTATTGAAAATTTTGTTTCTAATAGGTATATTTTGTGGCGCTGGAATGACCCTTTTTCTATTCCTGGAGCACGACTCCTCTAACGAAGCAAGTGCTCAAACTGATGACCTTGGTTCACTCACGCTCTCAGGAACTATATAATTAAATTAATGTGAATTCGGTTTCCAATATCTGATGAACATAAAAAAATAATTAAAATGCTGAGACACGAATGTGTCATTGGGCGTTAGGGCACAGGAGAGTTCATAATCCTATTGAGCTATTTCGGGACTTGCCTGAAAGCATGTTCTGGTATGTATGTGTAGTGTTTAACGCCCGCTTTTACCACATATGGCACCGCAGGCGGTGACACTGGTGATACATGAGATGAAGATGGAGCAACGGTGGAATGAGATGGCGGGGAAAACCGGAGGTCCCGGAGAAAACCCGCCCCAGCGCCGTAGCATGTTCTGGGTTCAGTAGTACGACTTGTATGTCTGGCGCTCAACCTTTGCCAACTCGTTGGTTTTCGTGCTTGATTTAGCTTTTTAAGACACTTTCAATCATTTGCTGGGTGTTTTAATATTAGTACATAAATGGAAAAGGGTCTCATACATCTTAAATGAGTTGCACGAGACATAGTGTAAGCAAAAAAGGTAAATAAACTGTTGTTTAATAATATGTTCGTTTTGACTGTACCGGTCCCCGATGTATGAGGCGTGTGTCTAATTTTTTCCTAATTTTTGGCAGCCAACCGCTGCTCTAAGTACAGGAATCCGCCATTTTCTTTTTAGCCGATTAATTGATTGATTAGTGGAGTTTTAGGGCCCGTCGACAACGATGTCATTTGCGCCCGTCTTTTTAGCTGACGTTGTTAGTGTACTCATATGATAGTTTCATTTTTTCCGAGGCGTTTACTGAATTACTTTGCCACGTATACTCTAATAAAAAGTTTGTAAATCGCCTGGAAACCGGAATTCGCTCTTAGTAACGGAGTTGTATGATTTTGAGGTTTGCTTTAGGGAGCACTGTGTTGTCCCTTAAACCACTATTCTTCTTTCTAAGAACGGCAAACAATATATTTTAGGAAGCGCAAAACTGGATTAAGGCTCATATGCCGTTTGATGGTTAGCCTACATTTTATGTGCAGAGGATCTACCCAAAAGTCCAAGGACCCTAACCTCCTTCAACCCGGGAGCGATGGATAACTCCGGGGCTCTTTCCATAGGGAATACCTGATTTCTTAAAAAACACCCCCCTCGGTTGACAACATCAAGTGGATACGCCACTTACGCTCGTCAACCCCGCAGGTTAGACTACCGGAAACCTCCGTGGGGCCGCCTGGTGATCTAGCACACTTACTAGCTGTGCAGGCTAGTACCCGAGACTTATGAGGAAACTTTCCAGCCCCTCCGGGCAGCCGTAGCCTGGCCGGAGGTACCCAATTCCCCGTGGGTGTCGGGAACACACTGCCCTCTCGAGTCCAACCCAATCCGAACAACTCTCCGACTGGAGGGGCTCGGCACTTCGGCCCGAGGTGCCTCTTGTAACGTCAGAGGTACCACGAGTGCTAAAGACCCGCAGCACTCACACTAAAACAGCTGAAGGGAACGGATCCCCTCCCCTAAGGGAGAGTGGCCTACCCTGCAAACGAATAAGGCGCGACTGACTGACGTACAGTAAGATTTTGTTCCTAAAATTTGGTCTTACCTGTCCTACAAAAAATTAAGAATGAAGAGAACTTCACAGGCTTCAAAGAATATATTTAATTTTTGTGAAAATATCGTAAACGTGTGACAACTTGATGATAATGATAGCCATTTTAAGACGATTTGCAACCTAAAAGTCGTGTGCAACCTTCGCGTTGCTTCCATGGGAGATACTAATCCTAAGTACCAACTTCGGTGTCTTTTGTATTACACCGTTCAAAGTAAGAGAGGCAAACGCCGGTACATGCAGACATACGTATTCATATACATTTTTCTGAAAATTCAGGATGTTTCACAATCGCGTATTTCAGGTCGAATTTTTAGGTGAAATAGCATACTTACGAAAGGTAATAAGTACATATTAGAGAGAGCGAGAGGGAGGGAAAGAGACAGAGCAATAGATTGTTTCCTTTTGCAATACATTTCCGTTGGAACTCATATTCTGCTGGAACTATTCGCTGATTAACATTCCTCAAAGGGAGATGACACCTAAAAGTTTCAACAAATCCTGTAAAGGATTAAAATAAATATTTGCCGTCACGCTTTTATCAAACGTAAACTTTTCACGTATATAGTCAAATATTTTGATCCGGCCGACAGCCTGTAAAATAAAACGGAAGTGGTATTCATTAGACTTAGAAGGCGCACGCTGAATGCGAGAGACGAGCGGTGGCATCCGACTTAAGAAATGCTAATAGTATACTCTAAATTGTTATTCTGAACACGAAAAAGGTGTCCTCATTCAAGAAGGATGACATCACCTAATTCCACAGGATGCACTGATCTACAAACTACAAGGAATGGCGGACCAAGGTCGACCACCGCAATGTTTGTTGCCAAATAAGCCTTAGGGTCCCTCTAAGAAGAGAAGCTACTAAAGCTATTCATCAAAGCCACCTGCTGCAATTGAAATTGAAACTTCAGAAACAGAAATGACTATAAAGGCAGCATCTTTCGTGCATTTTACAGGTGCTTTTATAAATCCCAAATGATGAAGTAGTTAAGAGCACTTGGTTTTTAAAATATTCTTTATGAATTGTACAATGATCTAGACGTCTTAATTCCAAAACTTTCTTTAACCCTCGGACCCAAATGTTCTAGTTGTCGACGGACGGTTCATATTCAGCTACTCACATTCCCATCTTTCACCCGATAGAAATATAATTTGGCAAAATCCCGGAGAAAGATTACGAAAAGGTTTCCTTTAAAATGTAGTTTAGGGTACGTACATGAAACTTACACTAAAATGTGCCTGAATTCATAAGATCTCAAAATGTAAAATGTTGGTCAAATTTTTGGGTGGAATACAACACTTCCATAATAACCATTACAGAAAGTAAAGTTTACCTAAAGCGTTGCACTCACACAACTTTATTTACTCCTTACAAGTTATTTATAAACTCCTAGATACAAATAATACATATCCATCGAGAAAAATATTTAAGGAGATTATTTTATTAGAAATATTTTTGTAAGTGAAAGGGGAATATGTGGATATTGTAGGCTTTGACTGATAGCCAAGTCTACTTAACCTAGTTGCTATGTGATTTTAAAATCCATTCCCTTTGCAATGCCAAGAGGGAAAAACAAACAACCTGTTCGTATTTTAGAAAGGTGTATGTGTTGGAAAATTCAAACATATAGCAAAGAATGCATCAGAATGTTTGTCTCAAAAATAAATAAATACGCACAAAAAGTAAACAAATATTTACGGCCCATGGTTATGCAAAAGTCTTCAGAATGAAGAGGACTTCCAAGAAGATTTACAGAAAATTCAAGATATAAATTTAATTCGTCTAAAATATCTTAGAAACATGATATTTTAATCAAAGTCGTTTTGGAAATAATCAAAATTTCTACTCGTATGTGGGTTCATATTCGTCGTACTTCGAAGATTATGAACGTCGGTATCCAACCGAATTAACGTTTTTTGAATTATACACCCACACACACAGAGCTTTTTCTAATAATACTTTTTCCAGTTTCAGGTGGTTCAAAACATTTCTAATGAAATCTAGGCATTGAATTTTCGATGGAATGCAACAAATACTTTCACTACTTACCAAACCTATTATAGAACGTAAAAAGGTGTTTATATTACCACATTGCAATTTAATTTACGAGGGCTGTTCAATAAAGAATGATCATACTTCTTACGGTCATAAATTTTCGCACAAAAATTCAATATTATTATATTCTGTTAGCTTAATGTGAAGCAAACACGCCGTAGCAGTTTCATTGTTGGTACTCCTGGTTCCCGCCTTTGAGAACTGGCTAAGTTCAGACATGTTCAGTATCGCCTACCGCTGCAATGGAGGTAATATGCCGTTAACGTTTATGATAGAGGAAGATCCGGAGTTTATTTCAAACGTAATCACTGCTGATGAAACTTTGATACATCATTTTGATCCTGAGAGCAAACAGCAAAGCTCATTGTGGAAATATCCTTCATCACCAACCCCCCCCCCCACCCCCCAAAAGCAAGTGTGGTTGCTTCTGCTGGGAAAGATATGGTCATCTCTTTCTTTGATATTCATGGAATGGTTCATCAGCACCGTGTACCTGCACACACATGAGTAACTCGACAATATTACAGGGATATCCTGAAAATATTGCAAGTCCATATTAGGCGCAAAGGACCACATTTCCATGAAGCAGGCTGGATGCTGCACCACGATAATTCGCGACTGCATATTGCCAATGTTGTTGGATATCATGCAAAAGTCAACGTGAAGTGCATCCCTATAGTCCGGGTTTAGCCCTATCTGACTTTTCTATTCCCTAAATTGAAGAAACGGCTTCGTGGGGGGTATTATCCATCATCAGAGGCAGTGGTGAAGGCTGCGGAGGAGATTTTGAAGGATCTCTCAAAAATGGTTTCCAGCATGTCTTTGAAGACTGGCAGAAACACTGGGACAAGTGCATCGCATTCAGGGGAGACTATTTTGAGAATTAGTAAACGTACGTTGTCAAAAAAAATTGTGATCATTCTTTGTTGAAAAGCTCTCGTATAACATTTTTTATCAATAGCCATCATCTACTTTTGTAAGTCATTGGCTGTTACTTCAAATTAAAAGAAAGGGTTACGCATTAGCTCAAATTACATTATATCACTTTCTGTTTCTTTATTTTCAATAGTTAAAAGCAAACCACAGCTTGGGACGTAACTTAACGACATTTCAGGTTCTGGAATGTGCGAGTTCGTTTTAAATTGATAACGCTGGAGCTGTTGCAAGTGTTATGTACTTTCTTTTATTTTGCGAACAGAGCCAGACCCAATTATAGGTCTTGTGTAGCAGCATTTTGCTTTTGTCTGCTCTGCTTAACGCTAAGGCAGTGGTGTCGAGATTAGCATGCAACAAATCCAATTTGTCACGCAGACTACAGAAGCGCCGGGGGTTGGTGTACAGCTGTCTTCCTGCATCTTAAAGAGAAAGTAACTAGTCAGGCTACTGCAAACTGTTTCCGCTACAGGATGCCTCCCAACTTTGTAAGTGATATCCAGGTAGAGAAACTTGAACATCAACGAGTGTGGATCCTCCCGTTTGCAGTTCTACACAGTAGGTGGTAAAGCGTGAAAGCGTAATTGTGTCGGTTATTTAACCAGAAGTTTTGTTGCAAAGTGGCACTATATTTCTAAAATTGTGAACATCTAACCCCTCCCCCCAGTACTAAATGTAGAACAATATTTATATCGAGGCTTGAAAGTAGTAATTGCCTTCGTAAGATTCTGCTTTTGCAGTTCTTCTGTTTTCCATTAGAAGATAAGCTACATCGTATTCTGAAGGGAAAGGTTAATGCCAAAGCAAAAAATATACGTAGTGTGCTATTTTAACATGTGATAGGTGCCATTGTTATCAAGTTACAGCAATAATTTGTTTATTTAGCTACAGTTGTTATTGAAAATAGCCATGGAATGTTACAACACTCAGCAACGTTTACAAATTAAAAAAAAAATGGATCAGATGTTCACCAAACCTTAGGGCTCTTATAAGGGACTACGCTTGGCCTCAGTTGAATGGTATGGAGCTCAGAAATACCTGGTTCCAGCAAGATGGTGCCACATGTCATACTGCTCTCGAAACAACCGAACTTTTGAAGCAGAAGTTCAGAGGTTTCATCATTTCCCATTTCCCGTGGTGGTGATGTTAACTGGCCCCCATGATAATTGATTTAACACCGTTGGATTACTTTTTGTGGGGTTAAGTTAAATATCGAGTTTATGCCAACAACCGAGAAACAGTAAATAATCTTATGAGTAACATCACGCGTATTATTTCTGAAACTAGACCTAGTTTACGTTCTTCTATGATAGAAAATCGGGTCAACCGAACACACGCAGCCCGTCGCATTTGTGGCGCTAACATCTTAATGTTCTCTTCCACACATAATGACAGTTATGATACAAATTTATAGAATGTGTTTTATAAGTCCAAATATAGTACATTCTTGTCGTAAGACCTTTATAGTGTTATGTTTGGAGTTAAATTAAATAATCAAATGGCATTTGATCCAAGTAAACTCATAAAAAATTTGAAAAAGGAACTAAATGTCTAAGCTTTGGCTGTCTTGTAAAATATATTCATAAACTCAAAGTTCTGGCTTCATTAGTATGCTTGTCTCTTTTTGTTGAGTTTACATGCTGTCTTTACACTAATTCATATCGAGGCCTACGCTCATCAACAATGATCGTCATTCATTTTAATATTATAACCTCGGGTTTGTTTATTTAGGCTTTGCTTTTAGTAAACATTAAATTCACACACAAAAATTTACATGCTCGCTGAGATATTTAGAAACCAAGGAGAGTTGCAAATAAGCCTAGCTAAGAAAAACTTACGGCCTCCATCTGTGAATCAAACCTGGGACCGTTAAAAGACAGAGGCAGTCTATTTTAATTCATGTACAATTCCAGCCAGCCTTTTGCCAGCCAAGTGTCTTAATGATGCAAATATGTTCATCAAACACACTAAAATATATATACACGCGGTACGTCCAGAAAGTAAGTTCTGTTTGGTAATAAAATTAAAGCGTGTACAAGATACAGAAAAATTACTTATTGCACAAAATTCTACAACTCTTAAACTACTTTTCCACATAACTGCCGAAATTTTGTAGGCATTTTTCATAGCGAGGCACAAGTTTTTGTATGCCTTCTTCATAGAAGTTTGCCGCCTGTGTCTTCAACCAGTTGGAAACATTTTCTTTCATTTCTTCGTCATTGTTGAAGTGTTGACCACCAAGGAAAGATTTGAGATGCAAAAACAGAGGAAAGTCGCTAGGAACGAGGTCAGGGCTGTACGGGGGATGGTCAAGCACGTCCCAGCCAAATCCCTGTAGGATGTTTTTCGTCGCATTTGCAGTGTGTGGTCGTGCGTTGTCGTGAAGAAACAACACCTTTTGACATCGCAAATTTGCCGATAAATTTCAATTGGTGTCACTTTCCTAGCATTCAAAAAACGAATCGCAGATCTGATTTCACAAGCGGCGGGATTTTCAATCAACACCGACATTGTAAACAAGCACAACAAAGCATACGTGTCTGACAGCGATCTCGCAATGGTGCACGTTTCTTCTCCTTGATACAGAGCGTCTACCGCGTATGTGCGGAACTGCGATCGCAGCGCTGCAGCGTAGATAAATGGAAACAGAACTTACTTTCTGGACGACCCTTGTATATTTTATATATATATATATATATATATATATATATATATATATAATCTTCCGACAGATATACCTGATGCTGTATACTGAGCAAAAGTGTAAGGGATTTAGTTTATTCAGATGAAAGTGGGAGAAATTTCTATGGCACATAAATTGAGCAACAAACTGAACTACATACAAGTAACTTCATACAGGAGCACCTATACTTAATTCTATTGTCCAAGACAGGCTTGAAATTTCCACGGATGAAGTAAAATTGAACCATTATTTCCGAGAACATCTGAAGGGCTTTACGCGTAAAGGAATACACATCATGGTGTTCACTAACGCAGAAAGGCAAGTAAGAGATCCTATACAAAGACTGCTTGCCTGCCAATAGATGGGTAAACAGACCTAAAAGTTTAACCAGGTCAGAATAGAAAGAATCGCTGAAAATGGTTGTTAATGTTTCCCCCTCTTAGAAACATCCTTGGCAGATTCCAAGAATGGTGTCCAATGTAGGTGTTGCCACTGGTCATATGGAACTTGAATACAACTTTCGGTCTTGTCCTTAAGAAATGAGAAACACTAGATACCATAAAATATGTGCAATACTTGTGGATATGTTTAGAGGCATTGGTCCAAAGTATGGTGCCTGGATTGCTTCCTTGAGCTATTCATGTTCTGCTTGAATTCCGTATGGCAAACCAAACCATTCTAAAAATAGTTACCTTACACAGTAGTAAGTTTTTGTATGGATTTAAAGTAATCACTTGTATATCAAATATTTATTTTTGAACACAATATTTACCTTTATAAATTTCTAACTTAATTTGTTGCATTCCTGTAATAACTTTAATCTAATTTGTATCACGCTTCAGGTTTGTAATTCGTTACTTTCATTAATTCCTTAACTTTTAAAAGTATGTTTGTTATTTGGGAAAACAAAAGGAATAAAATTTCTTGTATGTAGAACTATATCAGTTCAACATTGCTAAAAAGTGCGTAAGGAATACTTGAAAAACGAAGTATAACAAACAGTTTAAGAAAACAAGTACTTAACATTCACAATAATAACGGAGCACATAAATAAAAGTGCATTATTAAGAGAAAACAGATGACTTGTCGTCAAATTTTGGATTGCTCATGAATATCCAAGACCCCAGATTTCCTCCCAGAAGGCGTGGCTTGATAACTGGTCCAGTGTAACTCTAGCAATTATCAAGTTCTGCTGTCCAGTGGTCCGCAAGGCCAAATTAGAGAAAGTAGTCTTGAAGGATAACCCCCTCCTAAGAAGTGCCGAAATAATTCTCATTGAAAAATAGAATACTGGTTGTCTCCCACAAAAATCACTGTTCATTGACCTGAATACAGTGAATCCCCCCGCTTTGGCGCTGTCATGATTCTATCTACGATGTATCAAGTATTACCTTGACACTTTATAGCAATCGTAACCTGATTTTATACTCCATTCCAAACGTAAAAGCTAGGTATGTGCAATATATTAATACCTTCCAACACTTAGCGGCTCGTGCTTCAAAAATACATACACCAAACATGCGGAATGCATTAATTATCCCAAATTGGTTTTCGACCGGATGCATCACCTTTTAAAATGTTAATAGCTTTTATCACTCCTATACATTAAGTAATTAATTATCTCACACAAGGCATGTCTAAGACAAGTTTGGAGATGTGGAATCAGACTGAAAACCCCAATGTCACAACTGGGAATTTAATGATATAAACTTGCACTACCTTTTCATTTGTTTACAAAGTTATGGAACCTAGTTTAAAATTTAGATAAACAATTCCATGCATTATTTTGACAAATTGCAGCGACAGAAGATGTCTTACAATAACATGAGCTCGTCTACTCACTCTTATACAATATATTCCTATAAACCCTTAATATTCTACTTATGAATACATTCTCACTTATGTACTTCTATAGAGGCTAAGCGATAAGCCAAGTTTTTTTAAAAAGTATTACGTAATGTAATATGCATTCCAACTGGGAAGGTTTTATTTGAATATTTAAAACAATATTAAGGAATATATCAGAAACATCTCTTACCCCGCAGCAAGATTGCGTCTCTTACAGTTTACCAGTTACATAAAGGAAGAGTGAGGAGGACTTCACTAGCTTTTGTCTTAACATTCAAGTTATACATTTCATTCATCATCCAATAATTTTAAGAGTATGGCATTCTAAACAACGTAGTTTTGCATTATTGAAAGCCTACCCCGGTAGCGTTCAAGAGCTCCCGATTTAGAATTTTTGTCAGGGATAGTACACTAGATAAGTTGCTTTTTTCACTGGGTTTTCCCTTATCCTGAAACATGAATTTCAAGTAACTCTTAGCTCTATAGACCCTAGGCTCATCTGAGCATCATTTTACCCATCTCATTCATCGTTCGACATGATTTAACGCTGGAGGATGTAAATTTAAAGAAATCCTTGAAATATACTGGGCATAGAATACCAAGTTTATAGCCCGCCTCCGTAGCGTGTCTGCCTCACGTTCAAGAGGTCCCGAGTTGGAATCTCGGTCAGGGTGAGTTACTGTATAAGGTTTTTTCCCGGAGTTTTCTCTTATCCAGAAAGACGAATGTTGGGTAACTAAGCTCCATGGGCCCGGGTTTATTTGAGCATCATTTCACCCATTCCATTCATCGTCCGATTATTTAACGATGCAGGACGTAAATTACAAAAAACTACCAAGTTTATTTTACTGACTTCGGATTAAAGGATTTATAACTTTTTTCCGATTAAATTTGGTGTCAATCTTTAGGATCGAATATTTTCCTCTCGTTACTTATTCTCTATAGATTAGTAGTAATCACACGTTTGTTTCTATCATTTATCTCTTTATATTTCTAAAAGTAATTCATGCACCTTACTTTTATGTCCTTTCTGTTAACTGTCTTAATGATGGCTGCTCCAATCCCGTGTTCCAATCAAGTCTACTACCAGTTGCTCAGTGGGGAACAATATCTTTTCATGGACGGGTGTAGATGAACACATCATTTAAGTTGACGCAGAAAACGGAGGCTAATAATAATGTATTTGAAGTGCGCTGCCGACTGTTTGAGGACATAGTAGAGAAAGTGATAGGGACAGTTGAAAATCAGTTCACTTAAGTGAAGTGACAGTGCGAGCTAAGAGAAATCTTATTGAAAATTGAATATGTGTGAAACTAAGGAAAACAGAAAAGAAAATAAAGGGAAATAATTAAAAAACGGTTAAAAAAAGAAAAAAAGGAGAAATATATGTCTATATATATGTAAATTTAAAAAAATCAAGAAACGAATTAAGTACATTTTTAAAACGAGCAGCAAGCCAGCAAACTGACCAGCACTGCAGAGGTTTCCGAGGGTCTGTTGGGTGAAAACACTCTAGTAGAACATGACGTACCGAAAGAATATCATTACAGAGTGGACAAGGGCAGAACTGAAATGTGTAGTGTTTAACGCCCGCTTTTACTACATACGGCACCGCAGGCGGTGACACTAATGATACACGACAAAGGTGGAGCACCGTTGGAATGAGATGGCGAGGGAATTCGGAGGTCCCGGAGAAAACCCGCCCCAGCGCCATGTTGTCCACCACAAATCTCACTTTGCGGTCGTCTGGGATCGAACCCGGGCCGCCTTGTTGAGAGCCAAGTGGTCTAACTACTGAGCCACGGCGCGGCCGACAAGGGCAGAGTCCCTCTTGAAAAGGTGGCTATGTGTGAAGTGGCAGTGCCCAATACGTAGCCGAGTTTCCTCCCGACGAGATAAACGACAGGAGGTCGCTCAGTTTACCGGAAAGTCCTACACCGTTCGGAGTTTATTTCAAGGAAGAGCAGACGACTTATTGTGCCAGCAGGACAGCACTGCTCTCTGCATAATAAGCCTGAAGTCTAAGTGGTAAACTGTGTGCTACCATTGGGCTCAGTGATTGCCGCCTTAGCTGTCCATTTCAATTCCCTGCATGCCATGACCAGGAATCCATGCACACACCACGCTAAGGCCAGAAACGTGTAAAATGTGGAAGCATCCTACGTGCACTGTACAAAGGAACGGGCGACAAAATGGTAGATATGCGCAATGTTCCGCAACATGTAATGGCTGGACTACTAGACTCGCAGGCGCTAGCTGCGAAATTCTCAAGCTTCAGGAGTGTGGCTCCGGAGCTCCTCTGCAGCAGGAACCGAGGAAAGCCCGGCTCGACATTGAAGTATCAGATGACTACTCTCGTGGTGCCGAGAAGTTTCAAAGCTTCAAAGCGTCCTCTAACATGAAAAAGATTACGTGAGTGCAAATGGCACAAAGGAGAGAGCCTGGTAGAAGCTATTCCCTTTGCTCACCAGAGTAAAACCCCGAAACGCATAAGGTAAAAGTAAGTGTCTACCAGGAATCGATCTCGGAACCTCCCAAATTCAAGCACCATGTGTTATGTCTATGTCGCCAACCTAACAGTTACAAATTAATACCGACTTTAGCCATATATTTAGAAACCATTGCTGGTATTAGTATCAACTGAATAGTTGGGTAACACCAAATATAATTATAAAGCACTATAAATGTAAAGCTTAAACTCAATTTTGTTGAGTATCAATAAAAACGAGGAATGAATAAACCTTTTGCGTTCACTAAACAGCTGCTATCTTTAACAGTTTCACAATTATTAATGGTTTGAAGCAGCCAGAAACTGATTTCAATAATTTTATCTGCTTAGTGTTAGTCAACTGCCAAAATGTAAATTAGTTACACAGATATTACACCTGTTTCATCTTGAGGTTATTGCTCGGATTTTTATACAGGTAGTTTCGTGAAATTGTCAACAAGGATAAAAGCAGAACGTTACATAGGCTATAAGAATGGTTATAGCCTTTTATGTAACCTATTAACATAAGATTTCAAAAGAACTGTGTAAGAACCAAAAACATAAATCCAAGAATGCAGAGCTATCTTAGATTCCATTTAAATACCTGATTTTATATTCTTCAGTTATTGCAAGTTTGAATTTACATGATCCAGTTATGGAAAACATTGTGACAAACAGATGTTAGCTAGATATTTTTCCGTTTGTTTATTCATTGCATTTAATATGTTTCTAAGTACATGGCCTTTCTGAAACTGCCTTCCAAAAATCTTGACAGCTGGTGTAAAAACTGGATGTTACGGAAGGTTACTCTGAGTTAGAATGGTTCAGCTATTACGATCGAAAACCATATTTTTACACGACCGTGTGTTTTCTACTTCTTAATAGTATGAACCTGCCCATTAAAATGTAAAAGTCTCAAAGTACAAACTTGCATATGGAAGTTTCTCAATACAACTTATCATGAATTACGATACCATTGCCTTCTGTGTATAGGTGCTAAGATATACATGGCCTACCAGGTTTGGAGTTAATTTGAAAAATATGTGTTGTGCTCGGGCTCGTTAATAAAGACGAAAATTACACACAACATATACATTTTGTTACTCAAATATCATAAACACATGGGGTTTCTTTTTTTTTTTTTTTTAAATCAACCATTCTTGAGAAAAAGGACGAAACAGGCTACCCCTTATTTGTTTGTTGCTTTTCGTTCGAGACGTGAAGGTGAATACCGCAATTAGCAGATAATGCATATATCTATCACAGTAGACATAAAAATAGTATAGTTTCATCAACTATGGGTAACATTACAGCAGCACGGCATCTGTAAACTCCGCCTCCTTCCATCCATCTACACCCAGGATAATCTGGGCAGAGTGTAATAATGGTCAGTTGGCTCTACGTCGTGCAACTTAACAAGTATTGTGTGTCCAGAACCTCAGTCGTCCCTATTTATGTTCAGTACTTTTTAGGGGCCATGTATATTTTACCAAGTCTCCAACGGAAACAAAAGAACGCATACCGGAGTCGACATCGATTACTGTACTACGGCAACAATAATAATATTAATAACAATTAGCTTAGTTTAGTTGAGCCCAGATCAGCTTATTAGCTGTACTACACTTATAATCTTAGGAATTTGGGACACCGCATGAAGCTATTTCTTCCTGAGAAAGTGTCGTGGCGTTATACGAAAGAATGTGAAACGATGGAATTAAGTGAGCCTATCACACAGACACGGCGAGTAGGTGTTTGTACACTATGTTCAGATGCAATCATGCCTTCTGAATAGCAACGTGATGGTGATTGAATATTGTAACAAGGAAGAAGAGAGAATCAAAATCACTAACGTAAAAAATAACAAAAGTATTTCGCTATTGTAGTAAACAGGATAACAAGTGAATATAAACGCTCTGTCAATGAGCGTACATCTCGACTCCATGTTTACCTCCAGAGCAGTCACTATTATGTGTTTCAAATGGGAAGGGTTCTGGAGTCCAGCTAATTAGATGCCGTATCACGCTCAGCGTTGCCAGCTTGTTACCTCACTCCTTTTATATTTCCCTCTCTCCCGCCTATTCATACAACATGCATGTCTGCTTGGCGCAGACGTAAGGGTAAGCAATTATATATCACGAACTTTTACGTTTATGCAGTTGCCAAAATCAAAATTGGAAAAGATATTTTCGCAAATAATGTATATTTTAAAATACTATAACTTTAATTATAGTTTATGAATTATCTGTTTTGCTAATCCAAGGGAACTTCCAGTGGCTCATCCATATCGCTGTCAATGTCACTTCCGTTAAGAGACAATTCACCATTTTCACTGTCTTCATGGTCTGAGTCTCGAAAATTTATGATTATAGATCTCGTCACGTGCTGTTTCTTTATTAAAATCGTCTTCTTGAAGGTTTTCTGCATGCCTCACGCAGTTTTCTCAGCCCTGTTGTGTTACCTTGTCAGTTTCTTCATAAACAAGTCGTTTAACGTCCGTCAGTTTAAAAGTATTATTTATTTTTGCAATCCCCTTTTTATTTGGGCCCCACCAACTCAATTGGATTACATTGGCAGTGGTAAGATGGGAGGCGTATTACCTCGTGTCCCGTTTCAATTGCAAGTTGATCCACTTTTTCGATATTTTTAAACGGAAGTACTCCTTGCAATAACTCATTTTTAGGTTCTGGTTCCGAAAATTTTTTGAAGAACGTGTACGCCTTAAAAGTAGTATTTTGAGCCTGACTTCGCAATATCAGCCTTTTTGACTCGCCACTAAATTCACCGCAAGAAGTCATTGCACTATTTAACTCTTACTCTACTGTTGTGTAAAGAACAACTAAATGATATTGATCTGAACTCTCCTGAGTAAATAAACACTTCTTATCCAGCATTCATTGATAAACATAAGCATACAGCATTCCACAGGCTAACATGAAATGTGTTTGCTTTTTCTCGAATTTAACACCTTGACTTATTCACAGTTATTCTTTTATCCGTCATGTCAGTAGTTTAAATTTCAGTTATGAGTAATTAAAGATATATGTACATACACATCAACCACTTTGAACTCTCTAGAGTAAATAGAGATTACGAACCATTCATAAAGATATAATGTGACCAGACACGTTCTATCAGGGCAGCTGGAAATTTGTTTCTTCTCGCTTGAAATGGATTATTCAAAGTAATTCTTTTATCACCTCATGTCAAACATCTACGTTTCAATTCTGTGTAATTACAAATATACGTACACGCATACATGCCAACCAATAATGATATTCATACAGTGCTTACGTCGCGACATATTGTCATAATACAGGTAATAGTGGTTTATTTATTTGTATTAGAGAAACTGGTTCAGCTAAAAATATGAGGTTTTCATGGTTATTTCAGATACATTAGTCTCTACCTTCCACACGGACCAGTTTTGGAAAAATCTGAATTTTTGTCTTAGTGCGAATAGTAGTTCATACAGATTGATTATGTTGGCGCTCCTCACACACTATTTAGCGGGAATTTAATACAACACCGTAAAACTCCGATTGGTTGCTCACCTAGTAGCGCTCAAGGGCAAACGCTTTCCCATTTGAAATACATAATAGGTCGGAGAAGCGCTGCTTGTACAGTAGCCGCGTTCATTCCATCCCAAGCGACGTCAAAGCGAAAGTAAAATTTTCACTTCTGACCACAGATCCTCACATGCAAGCAATTGTAACGGTCTTCCACCCACAAACATATGGGGTGGTCCCAAGGCAACTAGAATACTCAGGTAGGCCATTCCGGAGAGTCGCGCTGCCATTGGCTAACGCGCATGACGTCACTGAGAATACAGTTCAACCGCGAGAGTTAAACACTAGCCGCTCAGTATGTGTTATTTAAGCTCTGCTACGTGTAAAATCGGAAGAAATAAACATCAACTTGTGTATTATAATGAAGGTTCTTTCTAGCAGTTGTATTAAGAGTTTAAAACATGTTACTATTCATATGTACTTACTCAGTGTAGCTCAAGAAAATGACGAAGCAACCCATTGAAGATTTTTCTTTGCTGCAAGTTTCCTGATCATTTCTGCCTTCGCTCTTTTGTTTAAGTGCCTAATCCTAATGAAGATTCTTGTCCTCACATTAAGAGAGATCACTTTGTGATGAATTTCGGGAAACTTGGAACTTATTATAGAAATTAAGTTTTGCATCACTCCATTACACTTCGCAGCACTTTGTCCATGGAAGCTACAAAATATTACTTCTGTACCTTGTTCTGCCGTTTCAAAACACTGTTTTCTTTCTTCAGGGCTTGCATCTGAGTCTTTAGTCTAATTATTTCCTCTTCAGCAACAACAGAGTGGTCAGGAGCTACCTCCGTGCTGGTCGACGGGTCCAATTTTGTTTTTTTGGGAGATAAAGATACTATAGTAGACAGCGCCCTCTTTCGCACGGTCCTAACTTCGCACCGGCGATCTCTTGCTGATATTGCCTATTAATAAAAACAGTTTTATTATTATTATTATTATTATTATTATTATTATTATTATTATTATTATTATTATTATTATTATTATTATTATTATTATTATTATTATTATTATTATTATTATTATTATTATTATTATTATTATTATTATTATTATTATTATTATTATTATTATTATTATTATTATTATTATTATTATTATTATTATTATTATTATTATTATTATTATTATTATTATTATTATTATTATTATTATTATTATTATTATTATTATTATTATTATTATTATTATTATTATTATTATTATTATTCCACGCATCAAACTTTTCTTATAAAAAAGGAGCGAATAAACTCAGTGTACACATAGAAACAAATACATAAATGGAATGTGTATCTGATAATTACCTGCAAATTGGTTTTGCTGGTACTTGCTACTACCGCCTCAAATACATTCCCATGCCAATTAGGAATTTTCTATGACGGTACAGCGTCACCCTTTAATTTTCTTTTCAGCGGCAAACCTAACAGCTCGTTTTTTAAATCCCGTTCATAGTTTTCGGGCAGGAAGTGATCGGAACAAATCCTTGCATTATTCACATTAACCGGATCAGCCCTTTTACAGCGCAAAACCCACTTGCGCTGTAGTTCTCGATATTTAGGCAAACAATGGAAAATCACATTCGTAGTTTTATACGAAGCATGTTTGCTTTCAGCAACAGCGCAATGGTTTTCATAATGTTACGACAAAAAACACAGCAAATAACTACAATAGCTCATAAGCAACTGCATCTCGTTTATTTCATCAGAAGGATTGTGGAATTTGCATGCATCAGCGCCTTATCTTATCTTATAATGTGCAATCATAATATTGCATTACGCAGATTCACGTGTAAGCGCTTTTGCGTTGTATTCTCAGTGACGTCACGCCCCTCAGTCAGCAGTGACAGTGTTTTGCGCGGGAAGGCGGGAATGGCCTGCCCTGGGGTGGTCCTACTCAATAAATTCCCCAAGTTTAAGTGGTGTTACGATGTCTTTTGTGTCCTCAGAAATTAGTTTAAACTGTGCAAACGTACTTCTTATTTGTGTTAATTAAGCTTATACTTATAGAAGTTACATAGTGATTTACTTAGTGTAGTTAGTGTAGTTTTATAAATTTATTAGTGTTTAATAGATATTGGCGTTTAGCACTTGTGTAATTTAATTAACGTGTGGAGACTGTGGGAATCGAACCTTACATGGATATGCTAACATGGGCTTCCATTCATACTTGTAATATATACCTAACAGTAATTCTAACGTTTCTCGAGTTCTAAAGTATTTATGACATTTCATTATTATGCAGAATGTACCTGATTATTTATTTAAATTGTTTTTAACAGATCGCCGCCCCCCCCCCCCAAAAATGAAACTGCTTAACTTTATTCAAACCTGTAAAACATCCTTTTAAAAACTTCCAGAATTTAAAAAGGAGTAATAGATTTTCCTTGCTAGTTTTTCTTTAATTCCTTAGTTCTCTCTTTCTTTTTTGAGGTATTTACTGCTTTGTTAAATGAACTGAAGTTTGATTCACCACATGAAGCTGCCATAGAATATAGGAAAATATTTTAGGATAAATTGGCTCACAATTGCAATAAACAACGCCCTAACCTGTAATCTTTGCTTATAAGTTACTGTCACGAACTCGTTATCTACGATAACGCGGCTTGTGTACACAAAGAGCCGGCAAATAACGATAGCGGAGGTAAAGGAATTGCCGGCGCAGATTAAGTTACACTTCTGGAAGGTTCGGATTTCGTCATTCGATGTCTTGTTCCAGAAACATCTAGTGATTGTACGGAACAGTCGGTTTCTTGTTTGTCCCAGAAATCTCTGGAATTTATGAATGAGATATATAAGAGATTGTGACGCGCCAGCAGACAGTTGTAAAACAAGAGTGAGTCGTAAGTAGTAAACAGCTGTAGAGTGTTGTAACGAGAGATGATGTAATCAGAACGCTGCTTGTTATTGCCATCGACCTTGGTAGATCGTGGTGTGTATGTGACGTAATGTTACGTGAGAACTGAAAGTGTATTTCTACGGAAATAAAGAACATTTGGAATATCTGCAACTCGGAATTTTAATTCTACGCACCCACAAAATCACATTATTATTACCTACCAAAATATCCAAAGTGTTTCTTTAATTTGCAAGTAAATATCCGTCGCAAAATCATGCACGCTGAAGCAATTTAGCGCTATTAAAGTTGCAATAATGGTCCTATAACAAGGTATCGGAATGTATTACTAAGCTTTCACTGAATATTTTGCTAATAATACGCTTTTAGTTCTTGTAGGTAATATAGGCACTATACCATAACAGCACAGGTAATGTATCTCTTTTCATTTATTGTATAAGCGTTGCACATTATGTATTATTATAGGATACATTTGATTTAAAATTTATTTGAAAAGTTCAGTGACTAGTTCGTACAGTGAATTCAGCTAATTTTTTTCTTCTAAACGATTTATAAACAACGGCAACCCTGGGTATTCTCAGTTCTAAACACGAGTCCAACATTCTTTAACCCTCCAGCCCAGTAAGTGTATCCTAAGATGTTTATGACACTGCGGTTATGGGTAAGAACAATATATCGGTACAAAACCAGCCCCCTGGGGATGCTTTAAGCGTGGTCACTATAGGTATTCTCTTGGTACCCCTTGGTCAGTTCCGGTAGCTCAGTTGGTTAGGCGCAGGCCTAATGATCCAATCCCTCACGGTTCAAGTCCGGCCTTCACTGACGGGAATTAAGTGTACTTAGAAGCAGCAATTTCATGCCAGTAGCTTTACCAACATGTAAATTCCGGAATTGGGTCACATCGGTGGCGCATAATTGACCTTGGCAATTGACTAATCTCTTTCATATAACCTTGCCCCACGGACATGTATCACTCCGCGTGCAACTACCTCCCCCTCATCCTAATTGGCTAATGCTTTCGCGCTATAGGGCCAAAGGCGTTGCCTTCCCGTCGCATTTAAACCGGTAATAAAAGTCATAACAGTTGCCAGGAAGATAGGTAAAAATCATACAAATAAAAACATGAAGGCATGCAAAAATAATGAAGTTTAAAATAAAACTGAGTAAGTTGAAACTGAGTGAATGAGCAGTGAAACTGAAACAAGTTTATAATGAAAGGCCTTCAGCCTTTTCTGCTGTTTTCTTTTCTTTTTTTTTTAAACCAGCACACATACTTTGCAAAAATTCTTGTCTTTCAGTCTTAAAAGTCGTGTCACGCCGTACTTGTGTGTCCTTCATTCACCAAGTCTCGTCAAGGTAGTATATTTTGCTATTTGTATCCCGGTACAGTCTGATTGTCCTTAAATAACGTCTTCGCCACACAGCAATATCGCCCCTGGAGTGGTAAGTTTTCACGTTGTCTCAATTTCATGTTGCGATTTTCCTACGCATTTAACACACCTGTAAGTTCAGAGCACAGCTGTTTGACTTCTCTCACTGACAAAGACGGATTCTTCTCTGCGAGTGCATTAAACACATGCAACACAATTCTTCTTTCACAGCTTTGTAAAGGTTTTCCCTCGCGATGCTTCAGCGAAAAACTGGCACTAGACTCTGCCATTATACATATAATAAGTACACGCGCAATACACGATCAATAAAATAATGTAGCTCTGGCACTCGACACACCACACCTTCGAATGGCGATATATGACTAATCCTGTTCAAAACAAGGTCAGTGATAAAAGTCATATAAACAAATATGTCATCACTACCGTTAAATCACGTGCCATGTGCTTGAGAGCAAAGGAACCTCCTCTTTACTTCGTTTAAGAAATAGCATGCATTTCAGATAAATCAATTCTGCTGCGTAATATATTTAATTAAAACTGTGACGAAAATTTAAATTTGACAACTTCCTTCAAACATATAAATATATATCACCATGTTAAATAACGAACTAATTTTTACCGCACAGCAGTCTATACTACAACAGCAGCCAATAAGAGGTGATAAGGTCACGTGATAGTTTAGAGATACGGGGTAGGCTTATGTGAAACAAGGATTATATCGTTAGAAACGAAATATTTATTTGTTTACCTCTTGGCCGCCCTCGATGATGTACTCACTACCATTTCTACCACACTACTTCAGAAATTCGTAACTTGACACTGCACACCGCCGCTTGAAGCCAGAATTCATGACCATCACCTCCACATTTTCACAACAGTTCTTCTCGTTCCTCGTCTCCCTTTCCAGTCCCTGGTGGAAAACACAGTAAGACATGGCTCCCATCTTCAACACTTCTCGCATCAGCCTGTAGAACTGTCTACCCTTTAAAAGAAGGCTAGCGGGGAATGAAGAGGGAGAGGTGTTTCAACTGTTCATGTGTTCTGTTAGTGGATCTGCTTACTACGAAATGATAATGAAAGTGCATATAAGTTACCCATGCTGGCAAATCTAATGCTCATTCCAGTAACTGCCGTGATAGGTATTATGCATAGTCGATTTATGTGACAAAACTGTGAAACTAGCATCCGCAGTTCTCTCTGGAATCCCACACTGCAGTACTTCCATGCAATATTCCGATTGATTCCGCGCGATTAAATTGTAGCCATCCGTTTAATACTGTCAAGCGCAGCGCTTTAAAGTCTACTGGTGAATGGCGGTAGTATAGATATACCATCCATTAAGGATTTTTTTTGGAGAGTCACTTTCTTCTAAATTTATGATGAAGTTATCGTGTATAGAGTATGGAGAAGTCTATGAGGAGAAATGCTGATATCGTCACTTATGTAAATATTGTGACTTTGTGGGTTCGTGAAATGAAAAGTCCAATTACACCACTCAACAATGTTCTTTATTTCCACCGACTTACAGTTAAACTCTTGCCAATTACACAGAATTACGTGCTGCACACAATTACAATTCACCAGTTCGTCCGTTACAATTTCACTTGCACTAGTAATTACGGACAATACTCCGATGCACGTACACAGTCTTCTCGTTCCTTAACACGGCGCTCGTTCGCTAGCACGTCAAACACTGACTGACTAACACTGCCTTCTTACACCAAGAACTGTCCTCACTCACACACACTAACCAACTGATTGACCAACTCCACTCCGTCTGTCTGTAACCCTCTTTATGTAGGAATATCGCCGGTTTCTAGTGACCAGGAGAATGTTCCAGATTCCGTAATTTCTGGAACCAGGTGGACAGAAACAGACGGCACACTGATGTTTTTCCTCCCAACCACTGCCTGTCACCACTACAAGACAAACGAGGGGAGGTGTGGCTAACGCGGTCCTCCCCTGCCTTCCGTTCCCAGCTGGTTCACAGGCTGTTCCAGCGCTCGCGTTACAATATTTAATCGGTAAATTTTTAAAAAATTATTGTTAATATTTGAACTAGCCTCGTAAGTACATATGAGATCTAAGATGAAGAATTTAAGTTACAATATTCATTATCGTCAAGACTTATCTACATGACTGCACGGTTTCCAAGTACTCTGCCTTCCAATCCTGTAACAAAATACCTCATTTGAATTTTGTTAATTGTTTAAATAATAATGCAGTATTCTTAGGATTATTTTGCAATAGACAAAACATTTCTTTAATTGTAGAACTATGATATTGAAAGATTTCTTTAAAGTTTGTTACAATGTTAACAGAAAATACAAGGGGTGCCCAGAAAGTAAGTTCTGGTTCAATTTATCTCCGCTGCAGCGCTGCGATCGCAGTTCCGCACGTGCGGTAGACGCTCTGTATCAAGGAGAAGAAACATGCGCCATTGTGAGTTCGCTGTCAGCCACGTACGCTTTGTTGTGCTTGTTTACAATGTCGGTGTTGATTGAAAATTCCGCCTCTTGTGAAATGAGATGTGATTCGTTTTCTCAATGCTAGGAAAAGTACCAATTGAAATTTATCGGCAAATTTGCGATGTCAAAAGGTGTTGAGTTTCTTTACGACAACGCATGACCACATACTCCAAATGTGACGAAAAACATCCTACAGGAATTTAACTAGGACGTGTTTGACCACCGCCCGTACAGCCCTGACCTAGATCCAGGCGACTTTAATCTGTTTTTGCATCTCAAATCTTTTCTTAGCGGTCAACACTTCAACAATGATGAAGAGCTGAAAAAAATGTTTCCAACTGGTTGAAGACACAGGCGGCAAACTTTTATGAAGAAGGTATACAGAAACTTGTGCCTCACCTGCAAAATTTCGGCAGTTATGTGGAAAAGTAGTTTAAGAGTTTGTTTGGAGTTACCTTTGCTTATCTTAATTATCTCGTACAACACCGGTTTAGGAGCAATATTTCCATTGTTACCATATTTCACTCTCAATATAACGCACTGTTTGTAAATAAGACCTGCAATGGTTGCTGCACCTGTCGCTATCTGACGGAGACTAGGCAGTCGCAGATAGTAGTGACAATGTGTGTACAAAACTTTTCACAGCCCCCCTTGTCATAGGGAGGGGTAGCGCTCAGTAAGTCATGTTTCAAGTTAAACCAGACGAACCTTAGGATCTCAAGTCGAGTTCTTAGACTAGCACTCAGTTTTTCCATTTACCGGCTTTCGAATAAGGCGGTAACATCCCGTCATCCGTCTCCGTTCAGCTGCATTTTCTCAGCTGTATCTACCGTTACAACGGAAATGGGCGAGGCCACAAGAAAAGTTACAGAATATAAATTATGTATTTTAAATAAGTCTAGATGGATTAATAGTTATATCCATGATCAAAATATCTCCCGATGAAAGGACATCACAAGCTACTTACAGAAGTGTGAAGGTAAACGCTTCATTTCTCATTTAAATATATAAAAACTGGCATTTTATAAAACTGTTTATAGTTGTTTCCGAGAAAATCGAAATTTAAATACCAAATTAGGCATTCTTTGGACATTTCCTGTTAGGTTGTTCATACACACGTGCAGGATTTTAAGAGTATTTCTTTGTTATTCTTGGGGCTCTAAAAGTAATATCTACAGTCCTATTTTGTATACCTACTGCCTGTGAAGTCGATCTCGGTTACTCACTTGTTTGGGTGCTAGTTGATTGACGAGTTCGAATCCCACCCACATCGATAGTTGTTCTTGTTCTTATTCTTCTACCAAGGTTTAGGCCAATAGCCCGCACAGAGGCTAACTCCATATTAGTTGTGTTGGTCACTCCATTGCCTTTTTTTATTTGTTCCATTTATACACTGTCTTTAACTCAAATGGTCATATAGGTGGCCGTTCTCCTTTGGAACATATGAAAGTGTTAGCTCGTATTTGTTGGCTTTTAATCATTAGATCACGCACACACTAACACTCTCATTCAAACCACCAGACTCTGGGTAAGATGAGGAATTATATTGGCCAGAGAAAAATACCTACCCCAACCGCCAGTAATCGAACCCGGGATCCCTAGCACAGCAGGCAGGGGTGAGCTCTCTATCGCCTTCTTGGTAGTCCTATGTCTCTTGTTCCCTTAGGTTTATAATACATTTCAAGTCTGGGTAATATACCGATAATACCGATAGTTTTTAAGTATGCTTAAAAGTGACAGTGTCATGTGGATAGCTTTATAGCCAGACAAAACTATTCCGAGAGGAAATTCTGACACACCGGCGTTGCCAGTTACGTAGCTAATGAATAAAATATGTATTATTACTGCCCTGGAGACATAAGATTGCCCCCTCTGAGAATAAAACAACTATAGCTGTGCTTGTGGAAGCAATTTGACCTAAAAGCTACAACAATGCAAGTCTGAAGCCGAACTTGCGTATCGTGACAAATCATCCCAGAGACCCTATTCTCAACTGGGACCCATTAATTAACCGGCTTGAGCAGAACCACTTGATGAATAATTCATTGTCGGCAATGTCAAAACTTCGAATTTCAACCCACGCCATCTCCAAGCATTTTTGTTGAAATCTACCACACTCACGCTTTGACCCCTGTGGTCCTAAAGCTATTTAGCACATGTCACGAGCTGACAACGGGCTCTTTCAAAAGCGATCATCTTCATATATCGTAATCTTCCCGCCAAATCCGTGTTTAGTTTAATCACACATCAGACCTATGTAATAGGCATATTAATCATATGACAGGATTGTTATAATACAGAATTTATTATGTGCTCGTTCAGTAGACGTAAGGAACTGAAATTTTAATTAACAAAAAAAGGTGCAATAAATACAAAATAATCTGATTTATTGCATTTACATGATCTTTCTCTACTCTATCCTACGAAAAATTTTTATCAATGCCTTCTATATATTTCTTGAAGAAAGTAATAGTAAAATCGTTTCATATCTAATCGCGATGTAACGGTACAAAATTTGTTGTATTCTGCAATCTGATATCGAAACTTAGCTAGAATATATGACATTCGTTAAGAACACTGAATTAAATTTAGTTTAACCTGGCAGTCAGAAATAGTCTAAGTTTTCCCAAATACATTTTTATGACAAAAAATATATACGTAGAACTGCTCCAGACTATTCCGTTGAATTTTAGTTACGTATTTAAATTCATTCAGCAATCGGAGAAAACTGTGAAAGATAGATAAAATAGAGTAATAATAGGGTTTATCTTTTCACATTAATACATTTTTTTTTTGTAATTTACGTTCTCCAACGTTAAGTCCTATCGGACGATGAATGGATTGGGTAAAACGATGCTCAAAAGAGACCAGGGTCCTTAGAGCTTAGGTTTACCCGACAAAAACACCGGAAAAACTTTATCCAGGCCCACATTAATCCGTTATGTAGCAGCACTTCTGTGAAAATGTCAGTGTAAGGGAATGACACTTTATTTCTCTTATTCTTAAAACAGCTGATGGAGAAGCTGCATGGTGTTCGCAGCTTTTCAGTCATTTTTACTAATTGTTTCACTAATTTGTCTAAACACTTTGAAGTAAACTTTGTTGAATGTGCTCATGTATATGGAATAAAAATTAACTATTACTTGTAAATTAAAAAAGAAATACCAAGACTGCTTTTTATGTAGCAAGAATTTTCAAACATTTTCATATACGAGGGCTGTTTTTTTTTTTTCAACCTCCGATCGCTCCATGCCGACGCTACGCGGGCAGCAGAAAGCGGGTATGCGCTGTCGGCGACTGCGCAGCTTTCGCACTACACACTCCGCCATTGTTGACATTCAGTCGTCAGTCGGCGTTGTGCTACAGCCACGTAAACATGGCCACCATTATTGATTCTCCCGCCAAGTGCAATAACTTCAGCTGTTTATTGTGAAACTTTACGACGTTTACGTAGAGCCATTCAGAACAAACGAAGAGGAAGGCTGACTGCTGGAGTTGTTCTGATCCACGATAATGCCCGCCCACACACTGCGGCAGCAACTCAACGACTTCTCGACCAATTTGGATGGGACATTTTCGATCATCCGCCATACAGTCCTGACTTAGCACCCAGTGACTTTCACCTTTTTCCTCAACTGAAGACGTGGCTTGGTGGGAAGCGATTTCAAACCAATGAGGACCTTCAAACGAACATCAAGGACTACTTGAATTCACTGGCGGCAACTTTCTTTGAAGAGGGAATTGAAAAGCTTGTCCACAGATATGACAAATGTCTCAATCTCTTCGGTGATTATGTCGAAAAGTAACCATAAGTGTAATATTCTTTTGGTAATAAAATTATTGTTTTATATGAACTTGTGTTTTATTTATAGCCTATCGGGGGTTGAAAAAAAACGGCCCTCGTACTTTAGTATAGATTTTTCGTCTTCTCCTGGGTAGATTCTCCAAGTACCGCAAGGATATTTATACCTCAGATGCAGAATTTTATCAAAATGTGTACAAAATTAATACTGGGATTACCACGTAAAGGTATGCAAATTTGTACATGTCTCTTAATCGAGTGGTTACGAAGATTTGAAAACCAGGAGAAATATTGCAATAAAATAATTTATACTACTATCTGGAGAAACACATACCGTCCTTTTTATTTGTATCTAATTATATCTAATTTTACATTTTATATTTTTATTGTTGAGTTTTTACTTAAATATGTATAAAAAAGCTAATTTTGTAAGTATAAACCTCTATTCTAAAGAAGAAACGTGTGTGTATTGGTCATTTCTTTTTAATTTGCGTACTCCAACGTTAAGCCATATCGGACGATGAATGATATAGCTGAAGTGATGTTGAAAGTATCCCAGGGGTCATAAAGCTGTTACCCGACATTTGTCTTCCAGGATAAGGGAAAACCCTGGCAGAATATCTATTCAGATAATTCACCCTGACCGAGATTCGAACTCGGAAGCTCTTGAACATAAGAGACAAGCTCCCATTTACGCTATCGAGGTGGACACCTTGGTTTATGGTCATGCATTTCACAATGAAATGCCCGTTTTTGTTATGAATATTCGTGATGATGATGATGATGATGATGATGATGATGATGATGATGATGATGATGATGATGATGATGATGATGATGATGATGATGATGATGATGATGATGATGATATATATAAGGGCGCTCAACTACGGCGGTCATCAGCGCCCTTTAAAAAACTAGTCATGGCAAAAGCCAGATATAAAACTTTCTAAAAACTATACAAGTGTAACAAAACCTATTAAAAATACCGCGGACATAAAAAACATCAATCAAAACCTACTAAAAATTCCGTTCATTAAATCCTAAACTCTAAACTAGACAAGAATCTAAAAACCTTCTCCACGGGTCTCCACGCACGGCCTACACGTGGGTGGGCCTGTTGACCGTCTCCCTCAACCACGATGAGGAGCCCACACGAGGAAGACTGTTGGCTCGGGACCCCGGGTGCGCCAAACCCGTACCTACCGAAGTAGGCCCCTGGGGGGAGAATATTCGTGCTATAGATGTAGAGAATTGTAAATCTGCTACATATTATTAAAGCATTCTCGTATGTGTGTATTTATCTCTGGATGAACGAAGTATTTAACCAATCGACAGTAAGGTAAATGTGGAGTGTTTAACGCCCGCTTTTACTACATACGGCATCGCAGACGGTGACACTAATGGTACATGAGATGAAGATGGAGCACCGGTGGAATGAGATGGCGGGGGAAACCGAAGGTCCCGGAGAAAACCCGCCCCAGCGTCGTGTTGTCCACCACAAATCTCACTTTGCGGTCGCCTGGGACCGAACCCGGGCCGCCTTGGTGAGAGCCCAGCGGTCTAACCACAGAGCCACGGCACGGCCTGACAGTAAGGTAGACCTCATATTCGTATAGGTCTGTTTTGATTTGAGGGTCGCTTTTTCTGCACCGTTAGCACCCTAATAACCTGTGGTATGGTTACTCCAATCCGCTTCATCAATATCGTTTCACTACGCACATAATATATGTGTAGACATCCATTCAAAATAGTTAGTGCTTGATTGTACACGCGCTCCTCGTGCCAAAGACCAAATTCCAATTTCCTGCCGGATATTAATATTATAATCTACCTTATTAACGCTTAAATAGAATAAATGTGTCTTAATTATCGGCAATTTAAATGAGGGACTAAACATGATGATTATCAATTAATTGTTCTGCACACGGCCTTATGTGAAGGAGTAATTATCACAGATTGACCTATCAAGGTAACAAGGAGCATGGGACTTCAAAATTTACAACATTGTAAGTAGCCACTGAATATTTTATCTAAAATGTGAGAGTCATTTGGTGGGATGTAATGTTCTACCGGTAAATTGCTTTTGGTAGCTCATTTGATTAGAACACCGGACGGAATGCTAAGGATCCTGGCTCGAATCCCAGCTAGTGTTGGACTATATATTATTTCAAATGTATTGGTAGGCATTAGAAGTTCTTGAATTAACAGCATGCATCTACAAGTCGAAGATTTGCCTGCTATCTATTAAGATAAAATCGCAGACAAAAGTAATTTTAAGTCAACCATTACACATAAATACATTGGAGAATTCCATAGGTTTATAAACCACTCCATCGTACAACAACATGATAAAACTCCACAGATGCAGACAAACAAGAAAAAGGCAAACGCTGTAGACGAGGGTGATCTGAAAATTTCCGACTTCAACACGACAATGGTAGCATTCGTATATAAAAGCTAGTCAATTTCGTTTATTAATGTGTTGACAGTTATTCACCAAAATTTTAGCCATTTTCGATGCTCAGTTGTTGTGTAACAGTGGTTTGAGTGAGTTGATGTGAGTGTTTTTATGAAAATGGAAAACTCGAGCATCGAGCTGTCATTAAATGTTTTTGAAAGGCAATGCGCCTACGCAAATCAGAGTTGGATTCTCTGTATGGGGTCTCCGCACTAACAGTTACCACAGTGAAATATGGGGCAGATGAATTTAAACGTGGCCGTAAGAGCTTGGGAGCGATTGTGTGTTCCAGACGTCCAAAACCTGCAACTACCGGCGAAAACATTGCCAAAGTTCACCAAATGGTGCTAGACGACCGCCGAGTTAAAATGAGATAGATAATAGAGTCTATGGACATGTCAAAAGAACGTGTTTGTCACATATTAAATCGACATGTAGACATGAGAAAGCTGTCCGCGCGTTGGGTGCCGCGTTTGCTCACGTTAGACCAGAAACGTGTTCGAATGAACATTTCCAACGTTTTGTAGGTGCAGTTTAGGCGCAATAAATACGAGTTTTGGTGCCGATTAATTTATGTAGAAAAATGAAATGTGTAGTGTTTAACGCCCACTTTTACTATATACGGCACCGTAGGCGATGACACTGATGATACACGAGATGAAGATGGAGCACCGGTGGGATGAGATGGCGGGGGAAACCGGAGATACCGGAGAAAAACCGCCCCAGCGCAGTGTTGTCCACCACAAATCTCACTTTGCGGTCGCCTGGGATCGAACCCGGGCCGCCTTGGTGAGAGCCAAGCGGTCTAACCACTGAGCCACGGCGAGGCCACAGATTTATGTAGATGTAACTTGGATACACCATTATACGTCCGAAATAAAAATACAGTCTAAACAGTGGACTGCAAAGGTGAAACCGGCTCCAAAAGAAGCAAAAACCTTTTTCTGCTTGGAAAGTGATAGCGACTGCTTTATTGGGGGTAGGGGAGGGAATGATCAAGGAGTTAGTTTTATCGACTATCTTCAAAAAGGAAAAACCATTACAGGGGCATATTACGCACCACTGCTTCACAAGCTGAAGGCAAAACTTGCGAACAAACGGCCACATTTGCAGAAAAACAAAACCCTGTTTCACCAAGACAACGCACCGTCTCACACTTCAGCGCTTGCAATGGCGATAATCCACGAATTTCGGTTTGAACTGCTTGTTCATCCGCCTTACTCAGTAGATCTGGCCCCAAGCGACTTCTTTTTGTTCTCTGATCTGAAAATTGCGCTTGGAGGACAGATTTTCGTCAAATGAAGAGGCACCTTCGTGAACACTGATTTTGCAGAGAAAAGCGCCAGTACTATTTCGATGGGTTTACAGCAATGGGAGCATTGCTGGAAGAAGTGTGTAGAGTTACAAGGAGACTATGTTGAAAAATAAAAATAAAAAAATGATAAATATGTTTTACCTATATTGGGTCGGAAACTTTTCGGATCACCTATGTAAGTAGAAAATAACGTGATATTAGTCATGTTGATAGTTTTAAAGGGCTGAAAACATTGTAAAGAACTGAAAACAAGAAATATCTAAATTATAAGTAATATAAATGAATAATAAGCACCCTGTCAATTGTCCTAGTTCATTTCTTATCAGTTTCTTTCCGTACGTTCCAGGGTCGAAGGATCAGGCGAGTGGACGGTGATCGAGGCGTGTGGTGATGAAGTTTGGCATGAGAACTGTCTACCCTGGCGTTATTGTGTGAGAGTAAGCTTTCGTTTGGAATATGCAAACCTGATTTAGAGGTCCGTTGGCATCAGGATGTAATTCATGTAGAAATTAAGGACACCCCTCGGATGTCCAAGCTGTCACTTCGGATGCGGTCATTTGTTATGCCCTTAGTTTCATCGCTTCCTCATGCAAGTTTAAAAAAAAACGCATACAGTCCTCCTCTACACTTTAATAGCTTTAATGGCTAAAAATCAAAATTTTCTGGCAGCTAAAAAAAGCCTATAATTTATTTGATATATTGCGAAACGCGCGAGCCTATTAGTACGGCAACTTACTAAATGGGGACATTGACAGTTTGATTGGGCTTCGATTTTGTATAGTGTTAATACCCGAAAATACCCGCCTTTCGGCATTTTTCGCCACAGGGTTCTTATCGCCGGGAATCGATTATAAGGTTTTAACTTACAACAATTATCCTAGGTTTTGAAATCATCGTTAAGCTGCCAGGAACGAACAATAGACCTTGCCCTACACTGAGCCTACAAATATCTGTACAAGACCACACTTAGCTAACTTACGTACAATCAAAATTACATTTAGCAAAGAGAAAATTAGCCATGGTTGTGTTTTGTTTCCAATAACGCATAAAAGATAGATATATAGTTATACATTTTTAGGTTATGTCATGTAATATTTTTACACGCCGATACCTAAAAGGACAGTCTAATATCAATGCAATAATGACCACTTGTAGGTGTGGCTCCAGACAGATGTGAGGTACATTCGCTCACAATGTAGAGCGAATATTTATCAAGCTTTGACATATGGAACCCAGGTAACATATTATTCATTTCATTCACATTTATTCATACTTTCACATTGCAATAAACATTCAGAAATATTAATTATTCTTTCACACTGGCCGTGTGTAGGCTAAATTGTGGAAACGTAGAGTCAGACTGAAAAATTCAATGCCATGTCAGACTGAAAAATTCAATGCCATAGCCGGGATTTGAACCACGGATCTTCTGGTTTCCGTCCAGCCGCACTACCATTGTGCTACTATGGCCAACGTGCCGATATGACATTAAATTCTCCAACTGACTCGTATTTTCCCGGTAGACCACTTAGGAGTTCTCATAAACACATGAGACAACTACCTTAATGGAAACCAGAAGATCCGTGGTTCAAATCCCGGCTATGGCATTGAATTTTTCAGTCTGACTCTACGTTTCCACAATTCAGAAATATATTTAACTTAATGAGATCATGCTACAGAATTGTTGTGTAATTAGATTTCTCTACTTGTTGAATGAATTTACTAAATAGTTGGACTAAACGTTTTACTGTTCTACTGTGGTTTGCCGACGTCATAGTCTAGTAAGTTAAAGCAATTCCGCTATTAAGCATAACGTTTTATCCTGCACCGTCGATCGACCTAGTGAACAGAGATAAATTTCCTCGTCCGCTAATCTTGGACTTAATGGACAGAGGCAAATTCCGTCATGAGCTTATTGCATAAAAATTAATTTAACCATAAACTAAACGACAAAATGTGCCAGAAAATTCACTTAGGCTTTCGCACAGTCTTATTAATCGGAATTTCCTTTCCAATTTGTTATCTATTTTATCACTAGATATATCCTATATTTTAATTGTATTTTTAAAACCGTTGCTTCATCTATTATTATTATTAATTTGTACTATGAACTCTGTACCACTTAACAGAAAAACTTTTTAACCCATTCATAGTGTGGATGTCGGGGACGTGTGAAATATATTTGAAGACTTTGTACTTTGTGGTTGAAAGTATAAGACGTGTGTGTTCCGTAAAGAGTTTACCTGTGTACTTTTATATCTATCCGTTATCACTTCAGGACTCCTTCCCCTCAAATTTAGAGTGGTAAAGTTTTAGCAATTTTCTAGGAAACATTTTGCCTCTCAAGCTGGTATTGCTTTTAAGCACAGAGGATTGTGGTTTGTTCTTTTCAAGGTATCGACCCTTTTTTTCCCTCAATTGCTTATGAGCAGCTTTCTCTGGCCCACCTTCACAGGAACTTTTGAAGAAAGTCAAAACAATTTTTAGAAGATTATACCCTCTTATACATCCATCCAACTTATGACTAATAAGACCTATGAAATTAGTTTAAATCAATCATAGCTGATTGCCCCATGTGTTTTACCATTTCCCTAGAATTTTTGGCGATGCCGTATCCGCTTTACAACAGACCGACCGACCGAAGTGCTGGCTGGCTGTATAAAGCCAGAAGGGTATTGCTGCGTGCCCACCCGTTAAGCGTTTTACTGCAGGTAGGATTTTTCTTTTCGGAATGTTGTAGGATGGGTTGGGGGTTTTTAGATAGAAATTATTTCGAGGTAACAAATTATATGTACCTCAAGTTGTAGGAATGGATGCAAAATCTTGCACCCTGGTATTCTAATTTTAAATTTGTTTTAGGTTGAAAATTCTGATGCCAAACAGCTTAGAAGAATTATGAGGAGCTCAGCTTTAGCTGTTGTTAGGATTAGCTCCTGGGTTATCTCGGGTGCCTGCAAGCCGTGCGGCGTACCCGGAACAGCCTGGAAAGGCGTCTAGTGGCGTCACAACCTCCCAATGATCTAACAAGGGTGCTTCTATGTCTAGGTAAAATATCGTAGAATTTTTATGCCCGACGCCTAATTTCGTCCTCCACGTTAAGGAAGACCCGAGGCTTCATAAAGCAACCTGGTAGGAAAATAGCGACGCACAGAATATATGGATCTAAAGAAAATCTGTGGCTCTAATAAGACCGGCCTTCACCTACGCCTGTCAGGTCTGGCGCGAAGCTGCAAAAACTCACCTCAACCAACTTCAAATCCTTCAGAGCCGATACATGAGTGGCAACAGCTACCGAATGGTACATTCCTAATGTAAGCATCCAATAGGACCTATCCTTTTCAAAATTAATTGACTATCATCAAACTCTCTAAAATTCTATTTCCATCTTCCTTACAGCTTCAATCAACACTTATCCAAGATCTCGGAGAATATAATATTGACCCCGGGGAAACCTACCAGTGTCTCACACTCACCTTAGGACCATCATAACCTGAGTGGTTTCCTATAATTGAAAAACATATCCTCTTCCATTTGTCATATGCCAGTAAAGGATAATGTCCTAGTAGGGCAATAGTTGAAGGCCGTTTAGGTCTTCATCGACCTCCGAACTGTCTCTTCCATTCTACAAATTATGAAACTTTATAATAAACACTAACTACCCAAATCCATCATAACGCCAATACAGGACAGTGTCTTGGAATGGCAGAAGTTCGAAGGCTCCTTCTCGGCGAAGGAGGACTCTTCAACGACACCTCTGTGTGGTCGAGAATTTGTCCACAATGTGCACATATTTACATGAATAATTATACATGTAACCTTGTCTGTTTGATTTGTTTTAGTTCAATGTTCCACTTTTAATGTTTCAGTACACTATCACTATTTTCACCACAACAAAAGTTTTTCAATGACACTGTTCTCCTCTCACACATCGCCACATGATATCTGTTGCACCGCTTCCCACACAAGGCGCACACGCACTCAAATAGCGGAAACCATGTGCTGTTATCTTGTTACAAAATGTCTTAGTTCGTAGTTTACGCCCTTTCAGTCCTCCTCTGTCATTGCGTTTGTGCTGTAGAAATCTTCCCAGATTTCTGTTTTCTTCTTTCCATGTTCCTTTACAATTTCATTGTACCCCTCTGTTGCCGAAAGTAGCATTTGTAGTCTGATATCTTCTATCCGTATTGTCTCTCTGCACATTTCGTAAGTTCGTCTTGTCTTTTTATGATGACCATAGCAACTGTTAATTTATTTGAGATTGCCATTTGTTTTACGCATAGAGATTCATAAAATGTGAAACAAACAGATACACTAATTAGAGGTAGTTCGATTCAGTATACTTTATGAATTAATATTTATGAGATTAATTTATTATTATCTTTCAATACTTTCTTGTAATCGTGATACAGTCAGTTGAATTGCACTCCAGAATTTTCCGGAAAAAAATTAAACTATAATGAAATTACTGTTGATAAAAGCAACTTCTGGGTTTATTTTAGATCTAGTATGGTGTTATTTAATTATATATTTTTAAAAAGCAATTGGTAGCACATTTTAATGAATTAGCTGAGGAATGATGATCCTTTTCTCAACAACCAAGCTTGTTGATAAAATTTTAGTGTATGCAGAAGACATGTATCTGTGTCCACTAAATATTCCAAATTGATGTATCAATAGTTTGAGATAATGAGTTTAGAAGATTTAACAAGTCAGATTAGAACAGTTGAAATCATCCTAGGTTTAAAGTAGCATATCCTTTTAAAATATGAAGCGTGACAAATAGGTTTCACGAGTGTTTTATTTAGTTTTGGTCAAGATTAATTCGTTTACGGCATGGAAGACCATACTTCAGTGTTCCCTAAAGCAAAGTGGTGAACTGTTCGATTTTCGCATCTAGATAGATTTTAATTTTAAATGAAGACATTCTCCGAATCTTTATCAGCGAAAAGATCTACTTTCTGTTTGGCTGTAGTTTCAGAGCAACCTGTTTACATTCCATAAAATTAATATAGATGACAGGCCATTTCGTTGTTACGTTTTGTAAATAACCTAATGGACTTGATCGATATATCTTTAGAAATACAGTCCTTTCTATGTATCAGTTTGCCACTAAGATTTCGCGGTAAATTAAACGTGACAATGTTGGCAACTTTCACGCAATTAACACGCCAATTTTATACGATTTCTCTCGGGCAGGGGAGAGGCTAGTAGTTTGTGGGCCGACAGAGGGGCACAAACCAATTCCAAACCACATTCAACAAATGCGTATTTCCTGTTAATTCCTAGAGGCTTTATTTCTTCCACTGTTGTTGATCTAAGTGGCTTCCAAATTAATGGTATCAAATGCGTATGTAATATATCAACGTAACTTCACCGGGCAATTAAAGGAGACACAGCACCCAAAAGAAGAATGAGAAATTCCCCTCAAGCAAATAAATCCAGTCTGTACATAACCATGTCACATTTTTGTTATTTCCAACTATTGAAATACAAGACTATCTACTCAATATAAATTAAAATGTAGCCCTTTTCATTGATGTCACAAACGGTACCACTTCATTTTCGTCCACTCTTCTAAATTCTTACTAAAGCAATTAGAGCAACAAATTTACTAAACAAATCAAGCCTACAGCTAAAGGATAGCTTGGTAATGATTGGTGGCACAAATGTTATTTTAAATCAATAATAACCATTCTTTTTGACAGCATGCTTTGCCCCCTCTGTCTTCTGGAATACCATCTACTCAAAAATATAGGCTATATATAACATTTCAATCAAACGTCTTAAGTTTTTAGAAAGCTATCAAAACTGCTTCCAAAGGAAAAGTTGAAGCAGGAAGGCTTACTTGAACAAACACCGTGACTCACCAGTAAAAAATATTTAAATTGAACACAAAGTTCGATGTTCACAAGACCTTCGTGTTGTGGCTATACTGTACACTGACGCATCCTCATCTAGAAATACCATTTGTTGAATTTATTTAGAGTACATGTAAATGTTTATTTCAGTGAAATATCGATATGGAGGTATGACGTGATAATTTTTCTACCTCCTTTAAGTACTAGTAAAGTTAAGGTGTTTCTTGAAAAAAAAAAAAATTATCTCACCTTTACTCTAAAAATAGGTCTCCTTAAGTGAATGTCTTTGTAAAAAACTAAATGTCTGAAATTTCCATGTTAATGTAAGGCAACTTTTATTACAATATGGAAACAACCATTACATTCAACTTCTAACAAATATCAGTAATGTTCCTTTCTAGAGTTAATTCAATTATCTTAAGAATACCCTACGTATGAAACATTTTTAGGTGCTAGTAATAGAATATAAAGGAACCAAAATGTGATATTTTTTAAATTTAAATAAATCTGTGCTAGAAAAAATGTAATAAAATAACAATTATAGTCCACGTTTTGATAAAAGTTAAAAAATTAAAGGGTTGAGCATTCTGACAAGTGAAGCAGCATTTTATGTGATGAATAAAAGAAAGATAAGTTTCCAAAACTAGGTTTAAATTTGAATGTGCTTTCTGTACTGTGTTCAGTTATCTCCAAAGAAGGAACAGTGTGTTCACTGTTACCAATATTACTGATTCAAGGTTGACTAATGAATGATCCATATATAAATATACGAGGGCTGTTCAATAAAGAATGATTACATATTTTAACAACGTACCTTTACTCATCCTCATAATTTGTATGGTCCTTCTCAAAATAGTCTCTCCTGAATGTGATGCACTTGTCCCAACGTTTCTGTCAGTCTTCAAAGACATGCTGGAAACAATTTTTGAGAGATCCTTCAAAATCGCCTCTGCAGCCCCCACAACTGTTTCTGATGATGGATAATGCCTCGCAGGAAGGCGTTTCTTCAAATTAGGGATTAGAAAAGAGTCACATGGGGCTAAATCTGAACTATAGGGAGGGTGAGGGATGCACTTCACGTTGATTTATGCAAGATATTCAGCAACATTGGCAATATGCGGCCGGGCATTATTGTGGTGCAGCATCCAGCCTGCTTCACGGAAATGTGGTGTTTTGCGCCTGATATGGACTTGAAATGTTTTCGGAACATCCCTGTAGTATTGTCCAGTTACTGATGTGTGTGCAAGTACAACATGCTAATACACCATTCCATGAATATCAGAGAATGAGATGACCATAACTTTCCCAGCACAAGCAACCACGTTTGCTTTTTGGGGGTTGGTGATGAAGGAGATGTCCACACTGAGCTTTGCTGTTTACTCTCAGGATCAAAATAATGTAGCCAAGTTTCATCAGCAGTGATTACGTTTGAAAGAAACTCCGGATCTTCCTCTAACATCAACTTAACTACATGCTACCTCCATTGCAGCGGTAAGCGATACTGAACATGTCTGATCTTGCCTGGTTCTCACAGGCGGGAACTCGGAGTACCAGCAATGAAACTACTAGGCCGTGTTTGTTTCACATTAAGCTAACAGAATATAATAAGATTGAATTTTAGTGCAAAAATTTATGACCGTAAAAATATTATGATCATTCTTTATTGAATAGCCCTCGTAGGAGAAACAAATGCATTTTTCCTAATTTCACAGATTTGTGGATTTCCTTCTGATTTTTGTGTTAATGTGAACGATAGTGCATTGTTCCCATTAAGAAATATGGCATATTCTAATTTTAAAGTATGACACTGGTCCCTATTTAAAAGTAAGCGATATAAGTAGGAACCAATTAATTTGAATCAGTTTCTGGTCGGTGTTGCTCGTACAGGTGAGCGATTTCTTTCGCATTGCTAAGAATGAGAATCTGTCTAAGGTCTTATGAAAGAGGTCTGAATGTATGTAGTATATATGGGTAGTCCCAATGTTAATAGCTTAAGGGCTGCTCCTCAGTGTTGTTCTGAAGTGCATGGAAAATGACCCCTAAAAGTACACAGTTGTTTATGTCAATGTAAAGTATAGCCTTGCCGTCCTTAAGTGCAAACACTTGTATTCCGTGACCAGGTCTCTAGTCACTCTAGTCTATTTGATATACCTCCTCAAAAGTATGACCAAACTGACAAAGGATAACATTACAGTGTTGCAGACCGTATTATGAATAGAGGAGTTCCAGTATCAAAGATATAGAAATAGAGACCAAACGTTCTACTCAAACGTTCTACACCCAATCCTACTACTACTACTATTCATGTACAATACAATTTGGTTTCAACCATAGTTTATTAGCGTTCTAGTATCTCCATGCTGCACTATTGTTTTATTAATTTCAGCCTTTTGATTACGTTATAGACCACGGCAGTAACATTTACCTTCTGTGTATGTCGCTGATGAAAGCTGTCAACATTTTTTAGACTCCATCTAGTTTAACGACACATGTAACACTTTCCTATCCGAGATATGTATAGGTATGTATTACCCTAGACGAATAGCTTGAGCTTCATTTATGTGCAGCGATAGTAGAAACCAACGTGTTGTGATGGCTGGCTACAGGCTGCCTATTAAGTTGTTAACTGCTGTGTGACGCGCAACGGGAAAATTGGTGCAAAAGGCGCGAGGGATGGATGATTAATTACTCTCACCTTCGGTGATGATCTACAAGAATTCTTGTACATGCCTCAGTGCTCTGGGGCAAAGAGTCTTATCTCAGGTCGTAGTGTCGGAGTGAGAATTACTCCATGCTGCTATGATTGAAATTAACAATTCCTCTCCTTAAAATATCTTGGAATTTATTCCGCAAAACTATTACTATATCCCATAACAACTTTAAATTTCGTTGATTCTGTCCTTTCATAAGATTGGAAATTAATTGTTCTTTCACACTAGCCATGTGTAGGACGCACTATGAAAGGGTAGAGCCAGACTGAAAAATTCAATGCCAAAGCCGGGACTTGAACCACAGATCTTCTGGTTTCCGTCCAGCTGCTCTAACCAATTGAGCTACTATGGCCAACGTGCCAGCATGACATTAAATTCTCCAACTGATTCGTGTTTTTCCCGGTAAACCATTAGGAGTTCTCATAAACACATGAGACAACTACCTTAATGGCGACTTACTATGCTTTAAGTACTTAAAGGCCAGGGCCATTCTGTGGCTTACACAGTTTTACATCCTATTTTATACAAATCACCTTTTCGAGAACAATCCAGAACAAATTCCCAAATACTTGAAAAAATATGAAATAACCTACACGGACGTATGAGTGAAGCAGCACAGTGTGATATCGTATCACAAAATAAGTGTCTCTAATACTAATTTTCAAACATGCAAACTTCAAAAATGGTCGCTTAGGAGGGTTATAAACCCCCAAAGCAGAAGCATTATTCGGAATGATTCAGAATATTTTCCATTTTTGCACGAAGGAAATGCATAAAGCTCTATTCTTCCTTTTCTGGAACAGCTATGGCAATAGGAAAAACTGAAGCCACAATAAAAGGAACCGTTAAAGAATTTTAAAAAGCTAATTTTTCAGGTGCAGGAGTCCCATGTATCGGAAAAAGAAGTTTCAAATGGGCGATTTCGATAACTGCGTTGCTTGCAAAACCTTTTAAAGTATTATTAAGAACGTATTTCTGCAATAAAAGAGAAAATTAATTTCAGTATTGGAGAGAAAACATTGTGGCGAATATTAATAGAAATGGGACATACATAGTTTAAAAGAATGTAAAAATATGCGACACACTTTAATGGAACGCCAGGATATAGTTTGCTGCCTTTTCGCTGCGAGTTAAATCGCGTTGACCTTATATAAAACATCATGAACAAAACATAGCATAAAAATGGGTGTTCTATGACTTTATATGCACTGAAACGCTAAACAGATAGAATTTAAACAAAACTAAAGAGGGTGGAAAAATGCGTCCATCAAAATTAAGTACATAGAATAAGAAAACTGGCATCGAGATGCCTCAATGGAAGAAGAAATTGAAGGAAGAGTAATCATTGTTGGTTTGGATAGCAGTGATGAAGAGAAAGCAAATACTTTAGTCAGTTTTATGGATTCCAGAAATGACAACGACTATTTTAGAGAGATAACAGCTGATACCCATCTTTTACAGGATATCGCCAGAGATGAAAGCTCAAGCAAGTGAAATAAATACGCAAGAATTGGAATCTTCACATCAGAATTAAGAAAGTCAATTTTGACCTTCTCCAGCACATTTTCTACGATCAATAAATACATATCTTTATGACATGTTTACCTCTTCTCCCCTCTGATAGCCAGCCATGCGGTGTAAACAGATAACTGCCAAATAGCTTCACCATCATTTCTGCCCAACATATTTCTGCCTCCACTTTCAGGTATCTTCCTAAATGTTCCGGATAATATCTGAAAATTTAAATTAATAATAAATAAAGGGACGAGAAAACTCAAGATATTCCATATTCTATGTAGCAGGATGTCTCTGCCATGAGCTATGCAAAATGCCCCATAATATAGCGTACCTCATGGATAATTCCCAAAAAATTCAAAATTTACATGTACTTTATGTAAAATATCTGAAACATTTGCTATTTTAGTCAAAATCCTTAACCGTTTTTAGGAAATTCAAAATCTTAGAAGGAATAATGTAAACAAAAGTTCGGGGTGGGAGATTTATTAAATCTTTCTGACGCATCCTTGGGAAATGCTGAGCATAAATAACAAGTTAGATGCTTAATAACATTTTAATTTTTAAGTTACACTTCGCGGATTGATTCCCGGGAACATTTATTTTCTGAAATCTTAGCATCATATATTTTAGTGAATTAAAATAATTCCTCTACCTACTATACACATGATAGAGAAATTAAAAACACAGAATAGATCAAACAAAATAAAAGCATCCCACATATACAACTCTGCTAGAAAACTCGTTAACAAGTAATTATTTAAATTATAATGTAACATGCGTGTTTCAATAGAGAGACCAAGTTTTCCCTACATCAATTAGTTGGAAATACGTGGGTTTAAGATAACATTTCACACCTTGTTAACAAGTTCAAAAGTGGACGAATCCATTTCCCAGAAATTGTTTTAACTGGTTACGCACCATATGCAAATTTTAAGAGCTTCTATCTTTATTATCGAAAAAATTAATGTAGCAAACATGTTAAACTTTAAAATATGCAGGTATAGATTTATGTAACACGCTATTCTCAATCATTAATGAATTTATGGGTTTTAAATTACAGCGCAGTCGTTAAAACTACGTGATACACTTATAAGTGGTGCGGTAATTTTTATTTCACATTTTTATTCGTAACGTAAATATTTTACCTGGTAACCGTAGATCCATGCATTTTTCGTGGATTTCTCTGGTGGGTAGGAGAAAGCCGGGGTGGTTTCTCTGACATTTTCTTTCCATCACATTACTTTCCCTTCTTCCTATCTTTCAGCTCTTGAGTAAAACAGTGGAATGGATGTTTTTCGAAACAATGAGTGTTCACAGTGGACATTAGAGGGCTACTTGGCCAATGAACATACATTTTATTTCTTTAACAATTGATACGTTCGTCTTAGCGCTGCCAATGTGCCGAAATTTCGCCCCAAAGTTGTTTACATAAAACTGTTAGAGAATTATATACATCTCTGTCCACTTTGTGCAGTTCATCCCATCCTGCTGAGATCCAATAGCCACAACATTTTTTTTTTTTTTTTTTTTTTTTTTACACTTAGGTCATAGAGTGCGCTGTATACCATACGTGCTAACTAAATGCTACACAATCTGAGCTATCAACCTTTCGAAATTTTCTGCATCATTAGTGATGCTACTACACCATAATCGCGCAGGGAATACAAATCTTCTGTTAACCTTTTTCATGGAAGTGCTGAAAAAATGCACTGAATTTTTATATTATTGTATTATTATTTTTATATTATTATTTTTATATTATTTCCTCTCAACTTTTCTGTAGAACAAAGGTGATATTCGGCTGACCCCGTAGCTCATTCGGTGGAGCAGCTGCCTGCCATATTAGGGGTCCCGGGTTCGTTTCCCGGTGGTGCGGGTGTGGATTTTTCTCCAACCAAGATAATTCCTCATCTTCCCCAGGGTCTAGAAGTATGATTGAGAATGCGAATGTATGCCTGATCTAATGATTAAACGAGTTAACACCTTCGATATTTTCCAAAAGAAAACGGTCCGCCGAAATGACCATTGCAATTAAAGGCGGGGTAAAAATGGAACATAATAAAAGGGAACTCCATACTGAATTATATGTGAAATATAGACAACCTGAGTTAGAAATAGACAGAGAGAGCAGATGATGATGATGATGCGCCCTTTAAAAAAATAGTCATGGCAAAAGCGAGATATAAATCGTTCTAAAAATCTACAGAAGTGTAAATAACCTTATAAAAATACACGTTCATAACAAAAAACAAACAAAAGTAAAAGAAATATAAATCCAACCTACCAATTCCGTTCACTAAATCCTAAAGTCTAACCTAGAAAAGAATCTAAAAACCTTCTCCACTACTTTATTATCATCCGCTAGCATTTCTGCAAAGCTGGCTGGAAGCTGCAGAGACGTCCTAAGGTGTGCTAGGCAGAAACACTCTAGCAGCACGTGTCGGACAGATAACGCTTCGTTGAAAACGGACACAGTGGAGCAGGCTCCTTTTAAAAAAGAAAACTACGAGTAAAAAAGCAGTGCCCAATACGCAGCCGAGCCAAATTCACCTCCTCGCGACGAGATGAACGACAGGAGGTAACCCAGGGAATCGGAAGTTCTTTCACAGATCTAAGTTTATTATTGCGGAGAGAGGACCACTCCTCCAGCCAGCAGATTTGCACAGCTGTCCACAATATGGCCTTAAAATCTTCCGATGTCACAGATGGTACTCGAACCCTTGGCTTCATGGTAGCAGTCTTGGCTGCTGAATCTGCTATTTCATTCCCCCACAAGCTTACGTGATCAAGGAAGGATTCATGCACACACCACACTAACGCCAGAAGCGTGTAAAACGTGGAGGGCATCCTGGATACGCTGCACAATAGGGTGGTAGTCGTACAGCTGCCGTAGGCAGAGAGAACATTAGAGTGCAGAGGATCTACTCCCATTAGTCCTGGACCCGTAGGACCAAGGACCCGGGCCTCCTTCAACCCGGGAGCAATAAATACTCCGGGGGTCTTTCCATAGGGCAATACCTTGTGACTCTAAAAAGCCCCCCCGCTTGTACTCAAGACGGGATGGAAGTGGATACGCCACTTACGCGCGCCAACCCCGAAGGGAAGACTACCGATAACCTCGGTAGGGCCGCAGGTGATCTAGCACACCCACTACTAGCTCTGCAGGCTAGCACCCGGAAACTTAATGGCTTCCCTCAACCCCCTCCGGCAGGCCCTGACGACCTGGCCGGAGGTACCCATATACCCGTGGGCTAACGGGAACACACTGCCACCCCGAGACCTACCCATCCGAACAAACTCCCGAAGGAGGGGCTCGGCTGTTCGGCTCGAGGTTCCTCTAGTAACGCCAGAGGTACCACGAGTGCTAAGGGTCCGCAGCGCCCGCACTTTGGCAGCTGAAGGGGACGGATCCACTCCCCTACGGGAAGGCAGAGAGAACAGATGAATACACCTTACCTAACTGTCCATTTATCCAATCAGAGTAAGTATTATCTGTCTGACGAATGAGTGCTGTTATGGGAGTTCGCTAATGTACTATGGCTCGGTTTAGAGAGATCAGAGAAGGCGAGAGTACAGTGCAGTCTCTCCACCAACACAGCGTACGTGATAAAATGCACATTTTTATTGGAAAATCGATATCAGAATATTTGTCCTTCTGATTTCAAAAGGGATCATTTATACAGCATTCATTAGTTTACGTATTGTACGAAGTTCTTTTATCTGTTCGTATTGAACGTTTTTCCCCGTACGCTTTGAGTTTTGAACCTCGACCAGTACATTGTGCACGATTTCTTCCACCTTTCCCCACTACTGCAGCTCTGCTTTTTATAACATTATTTAACGGATAATAAGACCTTTGTGTGTCTCTTTACAAAAGTAACACATAGAATATTAATGTTTTACTTGGTGAGCTTATAAATTAGCGCGGCGGTATTTGCATTTTGACTTCATTCTGTAAGAGACCAACGTTTGCATTTCAGTATTGCCGAACGGTACAAGGAATGGTGACGTAATAACGCTTCTATATATATATATATATATATATATATATATATATATATTCTGCAAGATTCCACAGTTTGCCGTCTGCTCGTTTCTCAGTCAAGTAGGACTCATATGTCGGATAAATACAAATTCCAAATTTTGAAACACCTACTGCCTACTGGACTTTTTATGGTCATTCACATGGAAGAAATTTATTTTTATTTGCTTAATGTCGCTAGTAATTCAAATATCGTAGGTTACACATATTATTACACTGAGCAATATTATTTTGAAGCAAATAACAAGATGGTGGCGATCAAGGGTTACCACAATTACTGTTTACGGAGAGACTGACTGCAGAATTGTTTATTGTTCGATAAAATTATTTGTTCCTCTCGTATATATGAACCGACAATTATCAAACACCGAAAAAGTTGACCGCTCTAATAGGCTTCACGTCTCAGACTCCTCTCAGCGGCTGCACGCCGAAGACCCCTCTGATCGGCTTCGCGCCGAAGACTGTTTATAATGGCTTCCTAGCTGCGAACTGTCCCCATCGGCCTTACGCCGAAGAGTGCCCCCTAACCACAGCTACACGCGTGTATATCTCTAACTTTCCCTCTCAAAATTCCTTTTCAGAAAAAATCCCTTTTGTGGCTGTTTTGGTCGCCATTGTAAACGATCCAAAGAATTCCCTATTCATACACGTCAAGTGACAATTCCTTTAGAAATCTTCTAAGGACACTGTTTCTTACACGCCTTTGTTATAGACTTTCCCCAACTGAACTGGCCTTGGCCCTTGTCGTAACAAAGAACCAACATTCCTTTGACATCTATCATGACTCTTTGCTTCTGGCAAACCATAATTTCAGTATCAATTTTCATCTTGAATTTCTGCGAAGCCGTCTTTACTCCAACCGTATTTTACATTTGTGGGGATTCTATGTACCTATATAAAATCTCAAGGTACAAAACTGATGAGTATTCCTTTAAAATGAACTATTTTCCAGATTTTTCTGTTAGTTTAACTATTTGCTATCGCAAGTGCACATTCCTCCAAAGCATGTTTCGAAACTTCATACAAACCTGAGAATTGACAGATTCTCTTGCCAAAGCCGTCAATAATTTTCTGTATCTCTAATTTCCTAGTCCAAAACATGCCATTCCAAAACTTCTTTTTTCTTAGGTATACTGCCCCTTTGTTCCATTTCAGTTTAATTTAACTTTAAATTTCGCGGATTTTGATTGACTTCTTGTAAACTTTTGTTTAAATTCAAGAAATTTAAAACAAATGTAAAATATATGTTTGTATCGAAATGCAAGTTAATTTAAGAAAACACCTCTGCAGTTTTGTATTGTATATTATAATGTGGATATATATTTGCATGGAATTACTAATTGAAACAATTTCTTACAAATACATGTGAGTTACTGAACATAGATGAGAAATAAATTAAACTTACGTATGTAAAATTTCTGGAACTCTTATAAAACTAAATTATTTTAGATAGAAAAAGTAGAGTTACTGTGAAACTTTATATCTTATTAGGAAAATGCTTTCCATATTTATTTTTACATGAATCACAACATTTGGATATCATCTACAAACACATTTGGAATAAGTAATATTATAACATTACGTAATACTATAAGCAATTTTATTATGCACTTTGATAAGCTTTAAGTACATTTTTGCTTTAATAAGCCTTGTGCATTTCTTATTATTTCTTATTTAAACAAATAAGAAGGATTCAGCGATAATTCACGGAACATTCAGGAAATGCAGGTATCTCGTGCGTACGCTATTTTAATGTGATACAGTATTGTCAGTTTTGATCACATAAAGAAAGGTAACTAAGGGTTTTCCGTATAAAGTTAGTTACACACAACTGACACTGAAAGTTTAAGTTAAATCCTAACGCATGTAGCTAATATTTAACAACCGTTGCATTGAGATTAATGGACGTATTTCAACAATCAAACTAATTCCGTATGTGACTTTGTAAAATACAAAATAATAAAGCAAGATCAAAAACAAGCTAAAACAAAAGAAAAAACTCTCATAAAAGAAAACACATCTTACGAAAAAAAAAGGTGTACGGGGTATGTCCAGAAAGTAAGTTTTGTTTGGTAATAAAATTAAATTTTGTACAGATACAGAAAAAATATTTGTTGCACAAAATTCTACAACTCTTAAACTACTTTTCCACATATCTGCCGAAATTTTGCAGGCATTTGTCATAGCAAGGCACAAGTTTTTGTATACCTTCTTCATAGAAGTTTACTGCCTGTGTCTTCAACCAGTTGGAAACATTTTCTTTCAGTTCTTCGTCATTGTTGAAGTGTTGACCGCCAAAGAAAGATTTGAGATGCAAAAACAGATGAAAGTCGCTAGGAGCGTGGTCAGGGCTGTAGTGGGAGGAGGGGTGGTCAAACACGTCCCAGCCAAATCTCTGTAGGGTGTTTTTCATAGCATTTGCAGTGTGTGGTCGTGCGTTGTCGTCAAGAAACACATCTTTTGACATCGCAAATTTGCCGGTAATTTTCAATTGGTTTCACTTTCCTAGCATTCAGAAAACAAATCACAGATCTCATTTCACAAGCGGCGGGATTTTCAATCAACACCGACATTGTAAACAAGCCAACAAAGCGTACTGGCTGACAGCGATCTCACAATGGCACACGTTTCTTCTCCTTGTTACAGAGCCTCTACCGCGTATGTGCGGAACTGCGATCGCAGTGCTGCAGCGGAGATAAATTGAAACAGAACTTACTTTCTGAATGACCCTTGTAGAAATACATATATTAAAATACAAGTTATTAAAAAACAGCTAACGATGGTTAAACTCTTATATTCATTATTATGTACTATTAAACAAGGCATATTCAAACACGACACACTAAACAACAATTAGTAAATGTATATTTATTTATTCTGATTTCTGTCAGCTGCTGAATTTGCTTCATTACCAGGGGAGAAAAAGGTGTCCTTTAAAGTACTCAAACTTCGGTGGAACTGATCCACTGAAGTTTGGAGAATTTATACAAATAGGTATCACTGAGATACATAAACACTCAACTTAACCCTGCATTCCCTTTAATACACTAACACAATGATAGGCAAAATAATTATATCACGCAGACAGGATAATTGTGTACGATTCTAACATGTTTTTAAAGCATAGAAACACTGGTGTTGCTATGCAGTTTAGAGACCTTGGTGCTTTGACGTTATATGTTCTGTTCAGTCAGTAACAAGGCGATATTTGCACATTGGTTACCACTTTAGTTCTTTTAGATTTATGGGCTGTCGTAAATTGGGAGTCTTTAAGAAGGCTGCTAAGTAGAAACAGTAATACTGCCTTCAGGTCGTAAATCATAACAGCTACAAAATCCTTGTATGGCTGGCGGAAAAAAAAACTGCTTCATAATCTTAATAACGTTGAATTACTATGAAAATAGAGTTACTATGGCAGTATTTTGTTGTTTAGGAATCTATGTTGTTTTCGTTGTTGTCTTTATATTTATGGATCTTCCTACAGAAGAAAATTACAAATTAATTTTATCTTGCTGCTAATTATTATTGGTAGAAGAATAATCGTATTGCACAAAAATTAGATCTAGGGTTTCGCCACTTTTAAGGTACGTTTAATAACAGCGTAGTGTATGTGTGGGCATTTAGCTCAAGAAACAAGAAGTCGAGTAAATGTAAAACGTTGCACATAAATTCTATATTTTTAAGAATGTATTATCAAAAATAGCCCTACCAAATATTTAATCTCAATTTTTGAAAAGCTGGATTATAATGTATTTCTTGCCAAATTCACGAAATATATAATTTCAGTGTCAGATTAGAAAAACTGCCGTTTAAAATCTTTATATCACTTCAGCCTCATCTATCCTCATCTACATGCAACAAAGTGCATAATGAATGTAATTTGGCAAACATTTGTCCAGATTAGTATGAAGCAAGAGAAAAATAAACTTTCGTAACAATAGATAGTAAGACTGAAAAGCTCAATGCCATCGCCAGGATTTGAACCTCGAATCTCCCGGCCTGCATCCGGTTGCTCTTAACTATTGAGCTACCATGGCCATCTTGCCACCATAACATTAAATTCACCAACTGACTCTTATGTTTCCTGGTAAACCACTAGGGGTTCTCATATGCTATGAGACACGCGCCGTTTGTGGCGACGTACTATGTTATAAATACTTAAGTTGTAGGCTTCATAGTTACATAGGTTGATTGATGCAAGTTTAGTCCTTTTTCCACACTAGCCGTGTTAGGCTGAGATTTGGATAGATAGATTGAAGAGTTTAATGTCATGGTCGCAATTTGAACTACAGATCTCCAGGTCTCCGTCCTGTTGCTCTTAACCCTTTTAATTTTTCCGTCTGACTCTATATATCCAAACCCCCATCCTACTCGGCTATGATTATATTTCCTAAGAATAGTTTGAAGAATCGAATAAACATGAGTGGACATACAAATTAATGTGAATTTAATATACCTAACTAAATTTTTCATTGAGTTTCATATTTCCTCTCTGTGTGTTATTTGGATTATGTTAATTCCAAATGCTTTAATTAAAGTCTAAATATGAACTACAATTTTAAACAAATCTCTTATTGCAGCGATGAAGTTGTTTTACTCGACCAGAAACCATAACATCAGTTTGAACTGTGTACTATAAAATACGATATATAAAGCTACACTTCTAATTATTATGAACTTTATACCTTTAACAATAAATGACGCCTTCTGATACTATTTAATGGTTGATTTGCGATAACGTTAAGGTAAATGAAAGAAAATTAACATCTGAATTTACATTCGTAGTTACTTTATGTTATGCATTAGAATCTGAAATAAAGTTAGAATAGAAATAACTTAAAAATATAATATGTTTCGGAGAACAAGTGTTTTAATTAAAATATCATACTTCAAGTTGCTTGCACTACAACATTTATAAATGGGAAGAGCCTTTGAAACCCTCTTTTTTTTTCTAAAAAAAGCTTCATATGACTGGTCATCTGTAACAGAATATATAAATAAGTGCACAGAAATCTAGATCTGGTTAAAGCTAACGAAACATATGAAATTAACTATTTCCAATATATTCGACGAACCTTCCTCAGCGGCCAAAAGTTCAGCTGTTTGAGACCCTTGTTATTTCATGACGACAGTTACTCTCTTCATGGAATCGAAGACAATGTGCAATCGAAAAACGCGGATCAATTGTTTAAAACACCTGTATCGCTTGCTCTGATTACGTCTATGAAATCCAAACATGAAATACAGGTCACAAGAAATGAAGTCGAACTGTTGTTTAAATTGGATAGGGATGTCGGACATTGCAGGCATTGTATTTTTTTTCTTTGTAATTTACGTCCTCCAACATTTAGTCATATCGGACCATGAATGAAATGGGTGAAATGATGCTCAACGCGTCCGGGATCCATGGAGCTTAGAGGTACTTGACATTCGTCTTTCAGGATAAGGGAAAACCCCGGAAAAAACCCTTATCCAGGTATCTCACCCTGAACTAGATTCAAACTCTGAACCTCTTGAACTGGCATTGTATGATATTGTTTATATCCATGGATGGACAGTGTAAAATAAGTCGCTGATGTACATATGAGTAGATGTAATATTCAGAGAAGAAATATCAAACCATTTCTAATAATAAAATAAATTTTCCATTATTTCCGTATTGAGATAATTTGAATCTAACGGCTTAGATTTCCTACGACTGACCATTGAGAGTGACCAGCATCAATTTAAGAAAGACATTAACAAAGATTATTACCTGATTCTAAGGGGAATTGGACTCAGGGCCATTTTTGAGAGAGTCAAAAATCTTTCTTCGTAAAAGGTGGTTCGGAGTGAGGTTTATAATAATGTTGCCACATCCTTGGCAGATGCTGGGCTTACATACCAAATTTGTCGTTTAATAGGCCTTTTATGACTATCCTGTGCCAAGTAGATAGATTTTTATAAAAGTTCTGTATGCTTAATTCTGGGAGCCCCAAGTCGGCATTTTCGTTGAATTAGTATTCCTGTACTAAATGGAATTTCTGCTTATTCTATAGTTAAGTGAAATGAAATGTGCAGAGTTTAACACCCACTTTTACTACATACGGCAAAGCAGGCGGTGACACTGATGATACATGAGATGAATATGGAGCACCGGTGGAATGAGATGGCGGGGGAAACCGGAGGTCCCGGAGAAAACCCGCCCCAGCGCCGTGTTGTCCACAAAAAATCTCACTTTGCGGTCGCCTGGGTAAGGAAATAAGTTACAATGTAACTTTGACTGATAAAAGAACAATTTTTCTATCGAAAATGAAACATGGATTTGCTCACTTTCTTCTCGGGCAACAAGCCAGGTGAAAAGACGATTAGATATCGACGTTTCGGGAAGGTGCATCGCTCCCATCATCAGGATATTTATACAATGCTATAACCACAAGTGAAGCACTGGATGTAACACCACAATAAACAAAGACAAAACACTATCAAAATTCTCATTACTGAACGAAAGACTTTTCAGTAAATTAAATGCTAGGTCAGGAGATGTCGTGAGTATAGGAACTTGTGTCAAAGAAACGTAACTACTTAACTTGCTTATCAAGCTGTATTGATCTTTGCTTCTTAAATCGACGGATTTCTATTTTTAAGGCCGGTTTCCAACTGAAATCCAGCATCACGATTAAGCGGGCTCCTTTTAGAGGAAATGGCCAAAGCCTCCTTTATTCTCCGCTCCCAGTAACTGTTGCATTTTGCCAAGATGGTGTCTCCCGAAAGTTGGCTCTATGGTGGTTATCGAAACAATGCTCTGCCAGCCCAGACTTCTCAGGTTGCAATAAACGAATGCTCCGTTCATGTTCAATTATTCTGGTAGCGACGGTCCTTCCAGTTTGTCATATATACGGTGTCCCACATTCACAGGGAATGCGGTACACTCCCGGAACTTGGAAGTCCAGTTTGTCTTTCACTGGTCTCAGCAGATGTTTAATCTTCGGAGGTGGCTTATGGATGGTCCTGATGTTGTAACATGGATTGTTGGCAAGAAACAACAAAATATATATAGCAGAAATTAATTTTATAAATGAAATGAAAGAATACAGACAAATAGATCGTAGGTACAAGACATGAAAAATGTCAGTCCAGAAACATCGAATTAATTGTCTAATGTATGAAATTGATCAAACTGGGATCCCCCAAATTCACATGTGAATTTACAGCAAGAATCCGAGGAGTGTGCCGAATGAACTGAATAGAGATGTCTGCGTATAAGCTCTCAAGATTGCGTGAGAAATGTTGATCGTTCTGAGCGAAAAAAAAAAAATGTTGTAATCCCGAAGCTATAAGCTATTTACATGATAGAATAGGAGAATGATCTAACTCTTCAAACATTCGCTTTATGTTGGAATTTTCTAAACGCAAGCAAAAGGAATACTACTTGGCAAAACCGCATAAAAAAACTCTTCTTGAAGTTTAGTTTGTCGCGCCGTGCCTCTGTTGTTTTCATCACCATAATGCAAATTTAAAGCCTAAGTGGTATGTTAATGAAGCCACGGAGAAACTGGTAATTATTAAGAACAACCATTACCCAATAGGAATAAGCGTTGCGCAATGTGCCTACATCGATCTTATTCCTGATTGGCTGATTTACAGACAAGGCTGCCTCACAGATGTGCTTTAATGGCGATGACTGTCTGTAACTTGGACACTCGCTCCAAACGAGTTCTTGTTAACCTGCAATTCAATTAGATTGAACTTTGAAGAAATAATGATTCTTTAATTGATGTCAAGTAAGGATTTATGACCACCTATATCGACTAAGGATACTGTGCAATGTTCTCACCAACCGAGCGCAACCTGACGTGCATGCTAACACAAGGGTGAGGATATCGATGACGTCAATAGATGTGTTATTGCAACTAGTTAATTCCTGAAATAAGCAGTAGCCACTTAACTGTACGCCAAAATTAGAAATATAGCAGTTAGATGATTTTCTAAATAAAAATTGTAACACATCTACATACAATATAAACGATGACATTAATGTAACGTGTCAAACAATTGCGTTTAAGAATCAAACACTATTAAACTGGAAGAGTGCACATTTTAAACGAGATACTATATATAGATTCTGTATAATATTTTCTAAGAAAAACAATTATTTTAAATGTGTTCTGACAATCAATTCCCTAATTTTCAAAGCATAGACCATTAGATTCTATGATCTTTGAGCCAGCATACCAGTGGAAGAATCGAGTCGTCCGGGTTTACCTGGACAGAGTGTTTGCTGCCCAGCACCTAGCTGCTTATTGTGGTTTTATCTGGGCAGTATAATAGAGTCGTCTTATGTCTCCGGCGGTTGTCTTAGGCAGCGGTATGTCTAGCCATTATTGCGCGCTGTTGCCCCGTGGTGGTTGTGCGCACAGTGCTGGCTGTGCTCTTCCGCCTGCCTGGGAGGCATCTGAGCACAGTCCGCATAACAGTCTAGAGGGAAAGGAACAAATGTTTAGGTATGGGACTTACCAAGCCCATTTCTGGGCTTGGGGGTATGAAGTCAGGGGAATACGGCCCTGTTCAATTATGGTTACCCAAAGCATCTTTGGGCAACTGGTAGCTCGGTCGGCGGCGAGGAACCCTGTGGTCGTAAAGGCCAAGGGTGTTCACCAGGATATTGGGATGGGAGTCTAGCTTATTGTAGATGGTGCGGGATCTCTCCCGCACCACGTCCACAATTTACGGCACTCCGGAGAAGGTGTGAAGGATGTGAGACGGGAATCTACGTCCGGTATCGCAGATCATTCGCAGTGCCATGTTCTGTACGCACTGTCGTCTGCGAATAGTGGTGGAAGCCGCTGATCCCCAGACTTCGCAACCGTACAAAATCAGGGGCGGTATAATCGCCCGATACAGGCGTAGCTTGAGTTGCGTTGGCTCCAACGGCCAATGGCTCGGAGCTGACGCTGCAGCGGAGGATGACAATATCTTAGGTTTTTGTTACGTGCCATTATGAGGACGTCGTCGGCATATTGGCACGTAACAGTTTATGGTTCTAAGGGGAAATCAGACATGTAGGCCGCAAAGAGTAACGGGGACAGTACACTGCCTTTCCGGACTCCCGCGGCTATGGGTCTGATAGATGACAGCCATCCTTCCACTCTCACTGAACGTGCGGTCTCTAAGGAAACTGCTAATCAAGGCGACATAGGGAGGAGGTATATTCGTCTCCCTGAGCTTGGACAGTAGGCATTGGTGCCATGTTGTGGCAAAGCCTTTCTCTACGTCTAGCAGCACCGCGACATCGTTCAACGGGGTTTATTATCCCACAAGGTACCAGTCTCTGGCTTTTGATGCGAAGAATTCGGTGATACCCACTTGCATTTCCCCAAAGTTTTCAAAATTTCTTCTACGTAGAAAATTGGCCATGGATAAAAAAGATGACAATCTCATGGTGCAAAATCACGGCTCTATGCTGGGTGTGGTAGAAATTTGATTCCTCCAAATTCATGAGTGCTTTCCATGGTTGTCCGTTCGGTGTTACATTCTCCTGTTGCAATAGAATCTATTTCAGTTAACTAATGCTAGGTATCTCTGACTCAAAAATTCATAAACTAGTTCCAGTTGTTAAGAACAAACATACGGATCAATCGCCCGCCCAGTTTGAAATAAACTCCCAGTGAACCACACATTCCAAATTCCAGCAGACAAACCACATTAGTTTGGCACCAAACTGATCTTTTTGCGATGATTGTGGCAGATAGGCGGGAATAAATCCACTGTTTCAAGGCATCAGGTTTTCGGTAATATACCCATTTTTCATCACAAGTAACACTTTTCCTGACAAATCTATCATCCATGAGATTACGGATAATCTAACGACAGATAGTCACTCTACGTTCAACCTGTTGAGGTGTCAGTTGCATTGGTTATATTGCTGAAGGTAATGCCACACGATGCGGCGACATATTTGAAGTAGGATTCGTTGTTGTGAGTTCCACGCCCCCACACGCGCGAAAGGTTTCGCGTTTCCCTCGGTATGGCGACCGTTGAGAAGCCAAACATTACCTCGATGTAGAAGCGATGAACTCTCCTGTCTCGAGGCCGTGAAGATGATGGTCTCGAAGATTTCTGTAAAATTTTCCTCCCGGTAGCTGCGGCGAGCGATGAGATGTGAAACCTCTCTGTCGTGGTTTCGATACAAAAGGGATTTTACGTTTGGGCAACTATAAAATAAAATTAAGAACACCGTTTCACTTTACATATATTTATTTCTGGACATCTTTTGCTTCACAAGCGACTTTTTTATGGTATAGCACTTTACTATCTTTTAATTTTCTTCTTATCTTTGTGAATGATGCAACGGTTTTCCACTTAAGAAATTTCTCGTCGCGTCGCGTATTCAGCGTATATTTTAATCGTTTCCAAAATGTTAATGAACGGTGAACTCCACTAACTTCCTGTCGTTTTCAAGGGCCTTTACCAAAAACACGTCTACACGCTTCGAGCGTACAAGCAAGAAGAAAGAAATTTAAGTATAAAAGTATTGGTTCTTTTCTCTATTTCGTTGCTAGGTTACCGAAATACTAAATTTTGTTTGGTCCGACGTCACAATTTGTGTACAGTATGTGCAATTTATCTTGAGCGTTCGTGTCCCAAGTCCTAACTCGGTAGGTTTCGGCTAACTCCGTAAACACAGATGAATACTTACAAACATGAAATACGCTATACTAGTACACTCTGACATCTAGTGATTAAATTCCTAAGCTTTTACGCGCGCTCTTTGTCTTCTGTGTGCATTCGTTTTTTGCAAGTTTGAGGTTAATTACTACAGCTTAACCAGTTTGTAATTGTGGCTGAGGGCACACCAAATTCATCATCATATGTACCTTCCGAGCAACGAACCCCGACTCGGAAACATGCACGTACAGTCGTGCATAGTGATGGCCGCAAAATAATAGCGAAAGTTGCGATATAGAAAACGATAACAACCAGTTAATGTTCCAACTCAGCAAATCAATAGAACGAACTGCTACTTACACAGGAATAAGCGTCAGCACTGTCAAGCATATTAAAACGTTTTGTACATCTCATCCTAATGAATCTCCAAAAACACCAGGTAAAAGCAGGTAAGGCTGTGTGATCTGTGTATGGTAATAACTAACAGTGATATTTCCTTTCTTTCTTCTTTTTCCTTCAATCCTTTCCTTCCTACTTTTCCTTATATCTTACTCTTTTATTTTTATTTTTCTCTTGCCCTAAACCCTTTGTGCATTTCTACATAGCTTTCTACTTTCCTCCATTACCAAAGTTTCACCGGTATTTAATAGAGGCCGACGTACCTAGGAGCAAGACTTACGTATGTGTTGGATTGTGTAGCTCTCGAAAGGGGACATTATTATTCGTTTACCTCCGTATAACTGTGATCTGAATGCAATTGAACTGGCGTGGGCAAAAGTGAAGGACGTTTTCATAAGACACAACATTGCTGGTGATATGTCAGCCCAAATCTGCAGAAACTTGCTATAGAAGCATTCTCTTCTGTAACTGCGACGGATTGGGAAGCATACTGCAATAACTGGAAATGAAATATTGGAGAAATAATGGTGTAACTGAAAATGTGATTGATGAAATTATCAACAGATCAGAGGATACTAGCGATGAAACTGATGCAGTGGACTCAGAAATCGAAGAATCACAAAGCGAATAAGTATTTATGGCTGTCATATTTGTTTACTGTTTTTATGTGTTTCATAAATAGAAACTATATAAATATTCAGCTTATAGGATCGAGTTCAAAGTAATGTTTGTCCACAGATCTCACACTTGCGGCGCATATCTTCGCTTATCTTACGCACTATTTTGTTGAACTGTGTTTTTCAAGGTTGACCACACTGCAGAAACAAAAGAGCGTTATCTCTCGCAACTTCCCCTCTACCCGCAATACCCCGTAAATCCATCGCTCTTCTTATCTTGCGCGTACTGTAGATTTAGTTTTCGGAATTTTCTGAATTTGGGATTTCAATATACCTAAGCATTCGTTGCATCATCTGCATGACCTGCTTGGTTATTGATTTACATTGAATTTCAGATGGCCATGTTTACTTTATATGTTCATATATGAAATTTTAAAATATATTTACAGACAAATATGCAATATCAGCTTTACAGTTCACGAGGTAAAGATCTACAGCTTCTTTATGATTTCCCAAGTGTCTTAATGTGGCGGTGTATGGTATCTTTTAATGCACCAAGTTCTTTTGAAAGCCTAGGGTACTTTTTGAGCGTTTTCTCGCAAAACTTGGCGAGTATCCTCAGTATGCCATACCTTCGGTCTTCCAGAACATGGTAAATCTTTAGTGTTTTCGTCTACATTATTGAAACGTTGTAAACATCGTTGTGCCACAGGTCACTAACGACATCTTCTCCTTCCACTTCACATATTTTTGAAGCTATGGCTGGGGCTTTATAATCTTGTTTCCAGTAGTGTATCAGAAGGACTCTAGGTTCAAATTTGGTTTTTATACATTTTGTGATTGTTTATTTAACAAGTGAAGACATACATGCTTGCAATGTATAGATGTATTTTTTTATCTTGAAAGGTGCAGAACGATTCGCAGTGGTGTCTAGACGAGTCCGCCTCAGAACGGTTGCAACTAGAGGGGAGGACAGGTCAGTTGCGTACCAGCTGCAAGCAAGTAAACACGTGCAGAGCTACTCAGTAACACTACAGCTTGTTCCAAATGTGCTTGTCTCCTAGTTCCAAGAGAGAATATATAAATGACGCCTCCTAGCAGCATATTAGGAAATAAAGTGCTACATTTAAAAACACGAGAAGTAATAACCAATATCCATAGATTTATAAAAAAGGAACAATGGTCTGGGTCAACTATAAAAATCTGGGGAAGGGTATCTGAGGCAACAGTTGTGTCTGAAAGCAGTTTAGGAGAGTTATTAAGGAAAGAAAAGCCATTGGTGCTAGTGCAACAACGTCCTTCTCTATGCCCAGTAAACAAAGGTTAAGAACATGCGCAAAATATAATTTGGATGTTTTAATTCAGAAGTAGTTAGGCGAACTATGAATAATTTTAAAACACAGAAAAACAAACACCAACTTTGAAGAAAGTGCCTATGGAAGCTTAAAAATTCTACTGACTTCCAAGGCAGTGTCTGAACATTAAGAAGAGTTCTTTTGAAGCTAGGATTATTTGAAAAAAAAAAAAAAAATAAAACAGTAAGCGTGACAGACAAATTTTAATCGAACATCGCACCATACGTGCAGAAAGGCTTAACTATTTACGAAATATTCCGAGATATCGAGGTGAACTTTATATAGTTTATATGGATGAAAATTATATAAATACAGCACATACTGGCCCATATACCTGCAGTTGTTTATCATGCCTGCTGGAGGAGAACAGGGTTTTGTTCCAAATGCCTATGTACTATTTAAGATCCAACAAGAGCGTGGAGATTACTACCATAGTAAGAATTACAACTTAGTTTATAAGAAATGCAAAACTGGCGTCAAGAATGAAATTTGTTTTTAGACACCTTATGCACCGCCCTCCCCTCTCGTAATCTTACGCGTGTGCCGCATTGTGGCGATAGGTGCACTATCCCCACTACAGTTGCTACTCATCCCTACCGCGCAGGATTCCTGTCAAGATAAAATAATACATCTGTACACAACACTTGCCATGGCATCCTGTAAACGGCATTGCCAAACCAAGAAATCCAATTAATGTTCCAAAACACCAAAATGTGAAAATTAGAAAACCTAATAAGTCTGAACATAAAGTTCACTTATCTTAAATTCGTTGTCTGGAAGCTGCTTTAAGGATTGACAAAATGTTCCAACTTGACAACGTTGGGACAACCTGCTACGATATATAGTTTGTGTCATATGTCAGTTTTTAATTCAGTTTATATATACACATTTTTATGTTATTTACAGGATAGTGCGGTTATTTTTACGTATCGTTAACAAGTTAACAGTTGATAATACAATATTTCAAATGGGAAATAATGCTGGGGTTAAGAGCCTTTTGAAGCATTCCAAGAAACATTGGGAACAAACCTGCTACCAAGGCTCGATGAACAAGAATGTTGAAGTTGAAGGGGAAGGAATTGGTAGTTACGGAGTAGACAACGACAGTAGCAGTGTTTCAATAATGGAACGAAAAATGAAAGAAGAACCAGCTTTACGGAATATTGACAACTAACACAGAGTTTTGAAAGAAAATCTGCAGACAGTGATTGTTACAGGACCTTGATGCTTCAAAGGCGACCACACATCGCTTTAAAATCGTTCAGAAGCTGTAAATTTGTACCAGATGAATTGACAGCTGATCAAGCTGCTGTCAGATTATCGCTAATCCCTGGGAAGATAGATTTATCATAATTGTCACATGTGTGAAACGTATCTATATTACTTTAACCCTGACACCCAGAAACAGTGCTCGATACCCGGCAATGTTCTAGTTAAAGGGAAACCGGTTCGGCCTCAAAATAATGAGGTGTGATTCACTTGGAAATTTTTTCCAAATGAATATGCAGCCAATGCGGATCTTTATCGTTGACGAGTTTAACAAGTTTTGAGGTAGAGGAACCCGGCATTTGTTAATGGAAAAAGAGTTAACTTGCAGCGGGGCAACTTGGGACCTCACACGGCTCAAATAACAGAAGAGAAAATGGAATTGCAAGGAATCAAAATACGACTGGTCTTTCGGCATTAGATTACCTTGAATTTTTAAAACATTTAAATGGGTACTGAACAGTAACGAATTTTTGCACTAAAATTGAAAACTGATAAGCGTCTTATTTAGTAAAGGCATTTCTACATACGTTACTCTATTAATGTTAGACAGAAGAATAAGATGAAAATATTATCGATGCAGTATTTGGACTTCGCAAACACTGTATTATTGCTTATTTGGGACTGAACAATTTTTATCGTTTGATTGAAAATTACGAGGGCTGTTAAATAAAGAATGATCATAATTTTTTACAGTCAATTTTTCGCACTGAAATTCAATCTTATTATCTTCTGTTAGCTCAATGTGAAACAAACATACCCTAGTAGTTTGATTGTTGGCATTCCTGGTTCCCGCCTATGAGAACCAGGCAAGTTCACATGTTCAGTATCGCCTACCACTTCAGTGTGGAAATCTCCTTCATCACCAACCCCAATAAAAGAAAAAATGGTTGCTTCTGCTGGGAAAGTTATGGTCATCTCATTCTTTGATATTCATGGAATGGTTTATCAGCATGTTGTACCTGCACACACATCAGTAACTGGGAAATACTGCAGGGATGTCCGGAAAACATTTCAATTCTATATCAGGCGCAAAATACCACATTTTCGTGAAGCAGGCTGGATGCTGCACCACGATAGTGCGCGGCCGCATATTGCCAATGTTGTTGCTGAATATGTTGCAAAAATCAACGTGAACTACATCCCTAACTCTCCCTATAGTCCGGGTTTAGCACATTTTTCTATTCCCTAACTAGAAAAAACGCCTTCGTAGGAGATATTATCCATCATCAGAAGCAGTGGTGAAGGCTGCGGAGGCGATTTTGAAGGATCTCTCAAAAATGGTTTCCAGCATGTTTTTGAAGACTGGCAGATACGCTGGGACAAGTGCATCGCATTCAGGGGAGACTATTTTGAGAAGGACCATCAAAATTATGAGGATGAGTAAAGGTACGTTGTCAAAAAAAAAAAGTGATCATTTTTTATTGAACATCCCTCGTAATATTATAATGATGCATCCCGATGGTAGAGCTGTATAAAAATGGAACAATAATGTATTATAAGTATTATATATAGGTGTTAAGTTTTTTTTAATTGAAATGCTTAAGTTAAATTACAAATATAAATCTTATAACTTTAATGCATGGTTTTACTTTAAAATGAAGGAAGGAATTAGCCGTAATTTTTATAGTTTTAAGTTCTCCAAAGTAAGTACAATGAATGAAATGGGTGAAATGATGTTCATATAGCCCAGAATCCACAGACCTTAGAGCTACAAAAATTCACCTTTCAGGATAAGGGGAAACCCTGGAAAAGAAACTTAACTACATTACTCACCCTGACCGAGATTAGAACTCGGGATCTTTTGGATGTGAGGCAGACATGCTATCGCAAACTATACAGGCGGGTTTACCATTAAGTGCATAAGTATTGTTTTTATAGTTAATAACTCTGCAGATTACGAAGGGTCTATAACAAGAAAGACTGCTTCTCTGGAATGTATTGACGAAACAACGCTGTCAGTAAGGAAAGAAATTAAAATGATGGAACAATGAAACTTCGTCAAAGAATGGAGAAGGGTTACTATTTAGATGGCTTAATTTTAACGTCTATGACTTTTTGTGTTAACATTTTTGCTATGGGAGTGAACATGACTAATTTTAGGGAAGATTTAAATAACACTGTGGAGGCTAAAAATAATTATATTTAAGGACTTTTAGACAAATTGCCAACACTTCCTTTAGCATTTTTTAAAAATGAATAGTAAATTTATAATTATTATAAATGTTAAATAAAATTAACACTTTTATGAGAAATAAGTAGGCACAATACATGGAAATATGAACAATGTTTCAATATGTTTATTTTTTCGGTTATAATATTTTTGACGCTTTTCAGCACTTTATTGCAAATTTTAAACTATAAGGTGTGAAACTTCGTAAATTTCTGAAATATACATGTTAACTAAAGCTTTCTCCATATCTTTGTGTAAGGTGAATATGTTCAACCAATAGAATCGTCTAGTACCTTTTTGCCATACCTGAAAAGCGCATCTTAAACGTAACACAAACTAATGGAACGCCTAAATATGCAGCTCAATATTTAAAAGTGTGCCGCTACCTAATCTATACAAATTATCTATTACCGAAAAATGTGCTGTATTACCTTTTTGGTTGTATCCATGCTATTATTTAGCCACCATAGTATTAATTACTTGAGTCGGCCACACTAAACAGAATTAACATACATCAGAAAGAACGCTAAAGAAAATGGCTGCGCAAAGTTAACTTTGAAGATCTAATGCTATAAAAGTCATACAAAATTGTTAACAAGTTCCACGTTACGGTTACCGAGCGTTCTTAAACAGTTAACAAGTTAGCAGATGTCAGCTTTTAATAGGGTTCGTAATAGAAGTCCTTAGGAGTGTTAGTATAAGAGAAATTCCTTCATGTATTTGGGCAGGACTTCCTGGAGCATTGCAAGACCAGACTCCTTTCGTAAGGTGACAGTTGACGACTACGCATCTCTTTTGTCTTTCTGTGTTAAAATGATCCTAGTTCATTTGCCAGAGCCTTCTAAGCAATTGTTGCGTATTTTCAAGTAAGTAATTGGAAATTCAAGAATTCTTTCCTCCTTCGTTTCGCGATGTACTCAAGAGCTTGGATAATTATAATTGTGTGGAAAAATTGCCAGCTTCCTTCGTGGAGCATAATGGGATTGGCCAGAACTTCTGTGCGTTAATTGCATACTCCATGTACGGGACAGACATGAGAAATCATATGATAACGTGATTGTATCAGTATCAGGCAATTTAAAAACAATCAGTCCTGAAGTACGGGGTACAATTATGATTTTAATTCGCAGGTGGTATGCAGGTATATTACATTGGTTTATTGCTTTGCGTCAATGAGACCACCAACGTTGTATTCCGTTAACAGAAATGTGGTACCGGTTGCTGAAAAGTAAATTATGATCATTACATTCTGGTAATTATAGGTTTTTACTACCACTTAACATAATATTCAAATTTACAATGTGGACTTATTAACAAGTACAACATATTCCCAAAAAGAATGTTGGTCTCGGAATATTACGAAGAGGTGACACTGGCAGAGCGCCAACCAGTGACGGCAGTGACAAACTTGCAGAAAAGAATGAGATGAGCTAAAGACTTTCTGACCACTTACTAGTTTCATCGATGCCTCTTGAAAATCGCATGTGCGTGAGTAATCAACCGTGACTGCGTTGTGTGTGGGCAGCTACTTGTTTTTATGACGCAAGGATGCACGAAAACATTCTGAGCCACCAGGTCACGGCCAAACAGTAAAGTTACTAATTTTCTAGAACGTCTGCTGCAAGAGATATACTTTACTGCTGCTGAAAACGTTCCACGGAGGTATTACCTCAGCTGTGTGTGAGCTAGATTTGGAAACAACTTCAGAGAATCAATCTGAATAGCAGATCGATACCTAAGACCTATCTTCATTCACAAGAATCTCCATTTAAGCAACCAGTGACCTCAAATCATGATTAGATGTTTATCTCAGCATGGGAGATGGCTGCTAGAGGCGTAGATCGAAGTAACACAATAAGGAACAAATTAATTTTGGGAAGAACCACTTAGCATGTCAAGCAACTGACGTATCAGTTGGACAGCCAGCAAGATGATCAGGAAGAGATTTGTCACTCCCTTAAATTAACAATGGAAATATTATGTTAACACCGAAGAGCTTCTGTGCATATATACTAATTGTTATGAACACTGTTTACAACAATGTAGGTACGCGATTACTCCTGCTAGCTGCCTTTTGTAACCAATTGGGTCCTCAAACGAAATGGTTCTGTCAAATAAGATGATTAGATGACGTTTCGGGAGTGTGAATCTCTCCCATCATCAGGATTTTATAAAATGTTATAAAAACAAATGAAACACTGGATATAACACAAATATAAAAACAAAGACAAAACACTATCGAAATTCACATTTCTGAACAAAAGACTGTTTTCACTATTCTTAATTGAATAGCGTAGTCTGACAAACTTCGGTATAGTTTTCTCATTCCTGCACCTCAGTAGAAATGCAAGAGAACTGAGCAGTTTGCCCTTCTTCTCTCGAAGATGTTGATATGTTTTAATTTCCTGGTAGGTATTCTTCCTGCAAAGGAATGTAAAATAAGACCTGAAGCTTTCCTGGCTACAAGCCAGGTGAAAAGACGATTACATATCGACGTTTCGGGAGTGTGCATCTCTCCCATCATCAGGATATTTATTAAATATTATAACAACAGACTACGCTATCCAATTAAGAATACTGAAAACAGTCTTTTGTTCAGTAATGCAAATTTTGATAGTGTTTTGTCTTTGTTTTTATACTTGTTTTATTTCCAGTGTTTATAAAATTGTATGAATACCCTGATGATGGGAGAGATGCAAACTCCCGATACGTCGATATCTAATCTTCTTTTCTCCTGGCTTGCTGCCCGAGAAGAAAGTGGGAAATGGTTCTGTTTTTACTTCACGAGATGATGGATTTTTGAAACAGAGTAGACCAAATATCAACAGATTTATTAAGTACACCACTGTTACTCTTAACAGATTTCAGAAGCTATTATCCAATTTCATACTTTACAGCTTTTGACTGTATTAGTATAAACTGCCTCACTAAATAGTAAATACTAATAGTGCCGATGTCACGTAACTTACACGTGATTGTAAATGTTTTAATTGAAAGCATTTCTCTCCAACAACCGTTAAGAAAGTTAACCTCTTCAGACAGAAAAATAAAAAAACATTGGTTTAAAAGGCTGTACTATCGCAGAATTAAACATGTTTGCTTATATTTGTCAACCTATTTGGTTCGTTAAGTGTAAATCTCTGTTCTTTCTTTATGCAAATAGTTTCATTATCTATTCCTAAAGCCTCCTTGGTTGACGTATTCATCTACCTACACGTCTGCCATTATTTAAAATTGTTGACTCAATTGTAGATAATTTAATTTATTGGGAGTCGAAAAGGAAAGCTTGCCAAAATGTTTAACTTTAGCTTTTTGTTAATCCATTCTTTAATTTTGTTTCATTGCATTTCATTTGTTTTAAGAGTAACATTTTTTTAAAAAAATAAAAAGGAACACTGCATTGCCAGTCTGTAAAGTGAATTAGCTACCATTTCACAGAAAAATAAATTATAGCTTATACACAGTTTGTAGTACAGATTCGGTTTTGAGGGAAAGTTTTGTTGTAGAAATTGACATCATTCTTAGATATGACAGAATTAATGTTATCACTCTGAGCCAAACTTTTATGAGTTTTTATATAAATAACTCACTTTCTCAAACTTATACTTTAGGTGATAAAAAAGCTTCTAAGTGACCTCAAGGAACTGGTTTGATGTGAATAACGTGACTTCCATCTATTTTTTTTAACTTTTTCTTCCGTCAGATTTCAATGTTACTTAATGTTCTAGTTCAGATCCCCCTGTCAGTTCAGTAGTACGAAACAGCTTTATTGTTCAGAGTGTCTTCATTGTTATTGTGCCACAATGAAATACGGCCAACACTGCCTCCCCTTCTGGAATTTATTTTTTAATTGGATGTGTTTCTCAGCGTCCTCTTCTATGTATTTTGAACGTGCTTAATTTTGCTTAGAGGCTTGGTTTTACGGGCCGTAAATCTACACACGCAAATCTACTTCCCTTCAAAAGGTTTACGCCCTCCCCCCATAAAAAAAAATCCGCCGAGTTTGAAATGCGACCTTGGGAATCAGAGGTTAGTATGCTACCCCTAGACTATATAAGACGACAATATTCAATGTTCTTCACTAGAACTGTCACCAACTCACTCGGAGAACAGCGCTCGTCGTCGCATCAGAAACGTAAGCGCGCACGCACTAAATCACTCACTCCGGGACTATTGCTTCACCAGACCGATTCTCTAACAGTGAAATACAAAGTCACTTCGCAACAGCTTTAATTATATAGCCATATAAGCTGTACAGAACGTTCAAGGTGTCGAAATATCCAGAACATTCCATTTCTCTGACGTTAGTGCTTATCGTTTTTGCATCTTAGCCAGAAGCCACTTTGTGTCAAAACGTTATGTTTTTAAAAACGAAATGCTGATAAATGTTATTCAAAATAGGCTTAATGAAGAAAAATAATTGCGTAATTCTAAAGGAATAAACGTTCAGAAGCAGATTAAGACATGCAAATTCCTATATGTAAAACTTTCAGTTGAAAGAGTTCCTCCAATGATTTTAGCAGAATTAGTATTTGCAAGATACGACTTTGAATCTATTCTAAAGTTGTGAATATAACAGATTGCTAATACTGCTGTATTTGGAACACAGAATAAATCATTCTTTTATCACTAATTTACATTGAAATGTTCGGAATGGTGGATATGCGTTTTTTTGGCATTTAAGAACTCAACAATAGAGGTGACATGCACACATTATTAAGTTTTTCTTAGATTTGCAGAGCACAGCAAACTGAATAATAAACAGACGACATACAGACAAATAAATCAAATGTAGAATGAAAAGTGTAAATGACAATCTTGTAGATTACTTTTAACAGTATGTTAAGATGTATTTCCGAACATTAATTATACTACAAACTCTTACCGTAATATATTTTTGAACTAAGTCCTTGGCAACGTTAAGGTCCGTTACGTATAATTAAGCACTTCATTTTCCTTTCTCTTTAAATTACAAATCATAACATATTTGAAACTCAATGTCTTAATGTTAATGTTTACAGTATAATTATGATTAATGTATAACTAGCGTGATCATTTAGCAGTTTAATAAAATAATAACGAAAGACCAAGTAAGATTAATTTTCTAGATAAAAATGCAGACGTGTTTAAGCAAGTCCTATATTAGGTAGCATGGTAGTTGAAACAGAACTAAATCCAAAACTGATTCTGTCAATTTCAGAGAAATTAAGCATAGGTACTCGTACCAGAATAAGTTACACAAAATGTCACATTCTTTGATTTGATATGAAACCTGTAACTACTTTTATTTTAGAAAACAAATCTTCAGAATGTCCAACGTAATAAACGTAATAAATATTATGCCACAGTGAAGAAGTATTTTATAAACAAGTATTTGTTCTATTGTTTGCCCATTTTCTTTGAATAATAGATGGTGATGGTGTTGGAATAAACTATGTGCTGAACTCACGATACCTTTTCTATCCTTGTTCAAGTTTCTTACAGTTACTCATTCTTATATTTTATGTTAGCCAAAATAAAACATTTGAAAAAGATATTTTATTTCTATTTCCTTGTACGCATAATGGCAGTGGGGGAACACGGTAGGCTGAAACAAAAATCAGATCTTCAAAGATATGGCTGCCAAAAACTTCTATTGGAGAAAAGTTGAAGTATTAGGAAATTTAAAGAAAAGAAGAATGGAAATGGTTACCTCCAGCAAATAATATCATCATCATCTTCAAAGATTGACCCTGTGACCCGTTCCGTTTTCTTCAATAGCCTACTAATCATTCCAGCGTAGAGCTGGGCGTCCCTTTGGTATATAATCTAAAACTCTTCTTGGAAGTCGTTCCGCGTGCATTCTTAAAATATGATTTTTCCATTCATTTTTGTTTTTTATTATTTTGCTGTTTAAAATAAAAAAAAAACAAGCTCTTCTTATTTTTTTGTTTCTTAAGTGGTCTATTCTTTTATAAGCTGCCACGATGAGATTGTAAGTTCCTTTTTTACTAGAGTGAGTTACCAGCCCAATGCTAAACCCCCATCCTGGAAGGCCCCGTTTTATATCGGAGTTGTCCTCTCCTAGATGAGCTGTCCTACTGGACTTTGAACCTCATCTGTCCGTTCCTAATGCATTATCCCTATTAGGAGGGATGCCTCTTCCGCGACTTCGCCGTAGTGAAGAACTTCTCCGCCGAAAATCCCGTTGAGGTGTTCACACTTAACCCTGTGTATGGGGCCCTTTGACCAGTGAGTAACTGTACTCCAAACATTTATTTCCCCTCGGGAGCCCGGGTGGCCCAGATATACCCCTAGGCACAGGGTTGGTCAACTGCAACCGTAGGCGATGGGGTCGCCACGTCCCTACGCCTACCAAATAATATATTTGAGAAATTGTGTTTTAAAAAAGTCTACCTTTTTGTGTAGTAAGAGTTCATTTCTTACGCTTTCAGAGTTATGCAGGAGCCATCAAGAATGTGGAGGACTGCTGAGGATAGGCCAAGACAATTCAAAATATAGATCTCATTTGTCGAGAAAATATCTTAGACAAGTGGCATTATAATCAAAGTTGACGGAACCAGTTTTGGAAAAAATCAAACATTGCAAAAAAAGTTCAACTTAAGAGCAGTTTAGCGCAGAAAGATTATTTTAATCTTCGTGCCGCATCATTACAAGTTGATTTAATGTTGCGGCACGAAGATTTTTTTTTTTTTTTGTTGTTGTTGCAATGTTTGATTTTTTCCAAAACTGTCTCCATCAATTTAATGATTATCCATCTTTTTGTTTGGTTATGTTGCCTGAACACACACGAAACCTTTTCTAAAAATGCTATCTTTGGATTTAGGGGTCTCAAAACATCAATTTTCAGCAAAACCTCGTAATGAAATCTTTGGGTGAAATGCAATAACTACCTTCTTTATTACACGCAATAGAGAAGTAATGTATAGAGGGAACGCAATATCAACGACTGTGGAAAAATGGAGCTTATGAGATTTGAGAAGATTCTCATAAAGTCTTTGGATAGAGAGGCTTCCATAATCTAAAGGTCACTATTTTATCTCAATTCCTCAAGAAGTAGCAACAAATCTGAATGAGCATTGGTGCACTTTAACCTGTGCACATTTGTAATTCAGTATATGTAGTTCGTTCTTCAGGCTTTAATTTTTCCAACATATTTGCATATTCAGAACTTACTACAATCCACAAAATACATACTAGCATGTTTAAACCTTCACGGAATCATGCCTAAGCTTTAGTTAATAAAACTAAGCATGGAATTCTTTATTACAGCACTCCTTTCTTAGAAGAAAAGAAACAAATGGAGGAAGAAACAGTAAATATTTCAGAAAGTTTGCTTTCACGGTGTATATAAACCTTTTATTTGTAATGAAGAGATTGAATGTCCAATGGTTGATGTGTTGCTCTAAAAGTTAACTTTTCATATGAAATCAGATTTTAAAAATTGCATATTTTAAGCAAAAATTATGTTTCAAACATTTTTTACTTTAGAAAAAAGAAATTTGGAGCAAAATGTTTTTATACCCCTGATATCTGCACAAAAATTGAACCTCTAGTGTCATATCCATTAGCGTCAGTTTACACAGCTGGTCGCTATGTGACAGCTCTGTTCTATTCTCTATGCATGTACAGGACATAAGAAAATAGATAACAACGTCATATTTGGGTGAAGTATATTTATTTGAAATTCAAGCCAATAATAAAGAATTCTCAAAAATGCTGACGAATACAAAATATGTTTCGATATAAATTGGTACTTTAACAAGATCTGCAATTCCTGATGTACTTCATTTATGAAGTCATCTAGAATGTAGAGGGCTTCAGTGGCATCTTTGGGTCCCATCCTTGTTAAATGCTGGACTTAAATACCAAGCTTGGCGCTGGTATGTACACAAACATATTAGCGTATTCTAAAAGTCGCTTTCTTTGAATTTAGGGGACTTCAAAATGCGTATTTTTATAGGAAGCTCAGTATCAAATTTTAGTGTGGAGCACAATAACTTTTCCATCTATGTATTGGCAGAGAATACTTTCGTGGTACCAAAAGTAAACATTATTCTGTTCTTGCAGGACAACCTTCCTAAAAGAGCACCGCTATATGTAAGAATACAATAAATACGGGATAGCGACACGAAACCAGGTTCAGCCTAATTTACTCATGAAATAACCCCTGTTACTGCGCTATGTTAGTCACTTAATGTTTATTTCTCTTTTATGATCATTGAATAATTTAATTCCTTTGCCCGAAAATGTAGTAGCCGCTTTATTTGCACGTGCTTCAACTGAGTGCAAAAATTATTTAGTATAAAAACGTATTATTTTCGTGTTAATAGGCGTATTGAAAAGCATTCACATGAGTTCCTCCTAAAGTTAGGTTTTAAAAAAGGTTGATATGAAGCAACATAGCAGGCATAAATAGCCCACCTGCTGTTGGGGCGTAGCCTACGAATCAAAGCACGGAAATCTTTATTAGAAGTCATTGTCTTACTGGCAGACCAAGTCAGTTTGCGGAACAGATTGCCTGTTTCTCTGCATATTCTGTTGCAATCAACGATCCTCACAAAGTGTCATTTTTATTCTAAGAATAGCTAAGAACAGGTGAGAAAGATCTTGATCTGTAAAAATAGTGCTCTTTACCACGTGTATCACGAGATAAATTTAAGCACTGATGACCTGTTAAGCGGCACAGCTCTACCTTTGCCACCTACTTTATAACAATTTACTGATTTGGATAGACAAAGGAATTCCGTTTTGAATGGAAGAGACATTTATCGCACTTCACTTTTTCTGAAAAAGGTATACTTCAAAACATAATCTCTCTTCTGTAGTGTTTCTTCAACTCTAAATTAATATACTTTGTTACTCACGTCGAATCCGTGTAATAGACGAAACATCCAATGCATGAACACGTTGTCAAATTCAGGACAAAATAAAATTATGAATCTAAACCAGAATAAACTGTTTAATTGAGAATTACATCTGAACCCAAAACAGACTGCACAACCAATTACAAAAGAAACAAAACAGTGTTTCTCCAGCTCTTCAAATTATATCTTAAGCGTTTTATTAGAGTAATCCAGAAAGTAATGATCGTTTAGCTTAATAAATTAAAACATATGTATTACTACAAACCAACACTTACAATACATAAGTATATATGCTTTAAATAGATACTGTAACAGTACTTTTGGGTTATGTTTGGAGGAAGTATGAAAAGTTTATAAATTTATAAAAAATGATTATATAAATCTATGTAGTAATTTAAATAAATAAAAATATATGTAATTTTGTGATTGGCCGTAGTAATAATTGTATGATGTAATGTTGTGACGTGGAATCAAATCGGCCAATCACAAAATTAAGAGAAGAGTAACGATAGTTGCGAAAAATCAATAATCTTGTTAGAGATGTTTTGTAATGGAGAGTGTGATGAATAGTGGTGCAAGATCAAGAACATTTAAATAATAGTTTGAATCTGTTTAAATATAACAAAGTAAGAATTTATCGATATGTTGGAAGTGACTGGGAAAGGAAGTTCAAGTAAAATGTAATGTAAATAATACAATTAAATAGTTACAAAATTTGACTTCTCCGAAACTTTATTCCGAACCACTCCTTAAAACCAAGATTCTCATGCCTCTTAGTTAACCACGTACAATCATCAAGAAACAAATCAAAATACAACGAATTTGTTATTTCTGGCTTCTCGACGTGGATCTTCGAAAAGTCAACGTGCATCCCATCTCAAACATAGAAATCCCGTACCAAATTGCGCCCGAACGTGTGCATTAAGATGGAGAGAAATTAACGACGAATAGTCCCAAATTCCTGTCCCAAATGGCGCTGCAACGTGTGGCAGAATAGGATAAAGAAGAGTGAGATTAAAACAGCGTACAGCTACGTGGGAATATAAAAGGAAAAGAGAAAGAAGAGAGAAGAAAGAAGAAAAATAAAACTGGTTTAAAGTGAGGGAAATTAAAAAAATAGTAGTAATAGATTTATGTTGCTAAGAAATTAGAAAATAGTTAAAAACATGGCGAGTAGAAAAGAGATAATAGTGGAAGGAGAAGCTAGTGATGGTGTAGAAATGAGTAGGGAAGATGTAGGATTAAGGAAAGATAGTGAGTTAATGTTGGAAAGGATAACGAAACTGTTGAGTAATTTAGATGCTAAAATAGGAGATGTAAAATCAGAAATGTTGAGTAATTTAGATACTAAAACGGGAGATGTAAGTTCTAAAATAGGAGATGTAAAATAAGAAATGTTGAGTAATTTAGATGCTAAAATAGGAGATGTAAATGCTAAAATAGGAGATGTAAATGCTAAAATAGGAGATGTAAATGCTAAAATAGGAGATGTAAAATCAGAATTAAAACATCTTGAACAAAATATAAATGAATTGAGAGAAGAATTAGGGGATAAATTGACTCAAAGTGTGAGCAATTTACAGGTTAGTTTGTCACAAAAGTTAAAACAGGAATTGAAAGGTGAGATAGCACAAGAAATTAGAGAGGAAAGAAAAGAATGTAAAGAGAATATGGAAAGGTTATTGCATACAATAGCACAGAATAAGAATGAAAATAGACAGGAAATTATGGAATTAAGGGAAATAATTCAGGAAACTAGGTTAGGTCAGGACATTGTGAAAAAAGAAATAAGAATGGAATTAAACAAAGAGTTAGAGACATTTAGGACACAACAGGCAGAAATAACACAAAAACAAAGAAGAATTAGGAGATAAAGTAGAACAAAGAATCAATGTAATTTATTCTGAAATTGCAATTACAACATGATGAAAGTAAGACACACCAAGAGGAAATAAAGTTACAAATTGATGAGATAAGTAAAGCGAAAGAAGAAGTAGTTTTACAAATTGAAGAGGTAAAAGAACATTTTGAAAAAGAGAAGGACAACTTAGGAAAATTGACACAAGTTGTAATTGCATTACAGGCTAGTAAATTAAATAATGTGATAGAAATGCCTAGAATTTGAAATATAAATGACTGTGACTTACCAGGTGAATTAAGCAATCATCAGAAGTCTGATGATGTAGTAAGTGAATGTAGTGAGTTTGCGAGTCCAGATAATGATATTAATTATCACAGGAACACAAAACATGTCCTCTCACACACGCAGTTTCACAGTCTAGGTCAAAATGTATAAGTACACGAAATGTTCACACAAATACAAATACACAATGAAGGTCATAGTGGTCACATGCATGATACACCACACAAAATAATGTTGTTTTGTAAAAGATTAAAACAAAATATGGATTTACTAAGTTCTGGATGCTTGCAAAGATCAGGTTAGCCAACTAAAAAAAAAAAAAAAAGTATCACACTAACTGTTCAAAAGTTACGAGTATTGATACAGGACAGCTAGAAAAATTAATTATGTGGGCAAATCACCCAACATGAATAACTAAACAGAGAATTCTTTTTTCATATAGATTGCATATATATTGGTTAAAATGCAATTATTTCATTTTAATTATATATGTTCGTTTACAAATAGTTTTTAAAATATTTTCATATTGTTATAGCATGTTTGTTCACAGTCAATAATTTAAAATTGTTAATTATAAAAATGCTTTAATGCAAATTTGGGGCGGGGCACACCCTCACAAGAAAACAAAGATATACATTTAAAGAAATGTGTTATAGGAATGCTAAATTGTTGTTAAATGTTCATTTATTATATTTAATTCAATGTATGTATTTGTTATATTTAATGTATGTTATATTGGTGTTACGTAATATTGTTGTAACCGAAATTGTTAATTGGGACCATTCTTCTAAATATATGGAAAGAGATTGTTAATTCCTTTATTTGGTTATTTTCCATGTATTTCGAAGAGGGGCATTTGTAACAGTACTTCTGGGTTATGTTTGGAGGAAGTATGAAAAGTTTATAAATTTATAAAGAAATGATTATATAAATCTATGTAGTAGTTTAAATAAATAAAAATATATGTAATTTTGTGATTGGCCGTAGTAATAATTGTATGACGTAATGTTGTGACGTGGAATCAAATCGGCCAATCACAAAATTAAGAGAGGAGAAACGATAGTTACTAAAAATCAATAAATTTGATATAGAGAGATGTTTTGTAATGGTGAGTGTGATGAATAGTGGTGCAAGGCCAAGAACATTTAAACAATAGTTTGAATCTGTTTAAATACAACAAAGTAAGAATTTATCGATATGTTGGAAGTGACTGGGAAAGGAAGTTCAAGTAAAATTTAATCGAAATAATACAATTAAATAGTTACAAAATTTGATTTCTCCGAAACTTCATTCCGAACCACGCCTTAAAACCAAGAATCTCATGACTCTTGGTTAACCAAGTACAATCATCAAGAAACAAATCAAAATACAACGAACTTGTTATTTCTGGCTTCTCGACGTAGACCTTTGAAAAGTCAACGTGCATCCCATCTCAAATATAAAAATCCCGTATCAAATTGCGCCCGAACGTGTGGATTAAGATGGAGAGAAATTAACGACGAATAGTCCCAAATTACTGTCCCAGTACTCAACCTGAAAAGGCCATATATAGGCCTATGCCATATATAGGCCAAGCCATGGCCGGGATTAGAAACACGGATCTCCTGGTTTCTATCCAGTCGCTCTTAGCCATTGAACTGCCGTGGCCAACCTGCCGTCCTGACATTAAACTCTCCAACTGACTCATAAATTCCCGGTAAACCACTAGGGGCTCTTGTATTCGAGATACGCCGTTTGTGGCGATTACTATCGTAAGGAGTTAAATCCCACCTTCACCATTAAACTCTTATTAGTTAATTGATGGAAATTAATCATTAATCGCCCAGCCATGACATTGAATTTTTCATGATGACTATCAAAAATATTAGCCTATATATGGCTAGTGTGCAGATATGATTAATTTCCATTAATTAACTAAAATAATAAGAGTGTTAGAGAAATTAATGTCACGACGTGTCAGCCTTGGTAGCATGGATGGTAGCATGTCTGCCTCACGTTCAAGAGGTCCCGAGTTCGAATAACGGTCAGGGTGAGTTACCTGGATAAGGCTTTCCCTGGGCTTTCCCTTATCCTGAAAGACGAATGTCGGGTATCTCTAAGCTCTGTGAACCCTGGGTCCATATGAACATCATTTCATCCATTCCACTCATCGTCCGGTATGACTTAACGTTGGAGGACGTAAATTATAAAAAAAAATGTCAGGACGGCACGTTTGCCATGGTAGCTCCAAGGGGAAAGGCGACTGGACGGAAACAAGGAGATCCGCGGTTCAAATGCCGGCCACGGAATTGAATTTTTCAATTTGACTATCTATTCAAATCTTTAGCCTATATACGGCTAGTGCGAAGAAATGATTAATTAATAATCAGAAATGCTTAGAGCAGAAATATGCAAGTCCTATTGGTTTGCATAACCATGTGTCGCATATTTTTTCTGTTCCCTTCATACTATTTGAAAACGGTGACAGAGTATATAGGTGCACATTTGTTTGTACATTGTTGAGTGTTTTAGACGTCTTTCTCACATTCCTTTCTTTCATTACTGTATCATTAACTTCCTTTAGCTGATTGTAAATTTCTGCGGGTTTCAGCTTCGGAGCATTCAAAGCTGGAATCTCTCCCAACTTTGTTCATTTTGTGTCAACTGCCACTCGCAGAACAATAAGAATCGATGTTGTATAGATCATTCAACCTCGAATAGACTTGCGATAGTGATCTGCGCAGCAGGAATGCGCCAATGGTCGTTAGTTCCGGATTACTCCTGTAGATTGTGTCTTGCGATTACGAGTTAAGATATAGGTTTTAAGTCGACGGAAGAGGTCACAAAGTACATTTCAAAGTGAAAACTCTAAAACTCCTATTCAAATCCTAAATTGGTGTTGTTTAAGGGCTCCAGATTACTCTAACAAGTATAAGAAGCCGACCTTCTGCTCATTAGCATCAAGAATTTTTAAGTTGTGTCAAAAGGAACTGAAATTAAACTCTGACACTCTCGTGAATACATTTAAGAAACAATCGACATTAGATAATTACTTTTTCAACGGCACTGGAAATAAGTATTGCACAAATAATTGCAAGGTAAGTAATACTTTTTGGTGAAGTTCTTCTGATCTGGCGATAAGTCGCACATCTCAACAAGTTAAAAGCTTCCTCACAGAATGAACTACAATGGTAAACCACTTGATTATAAGGCACCTAAGTCAAATGACATTTCTGGACTCCTTACTCTTGCACATTACTTCCGTGGTGAAGCAGTTACCAATTTGCCAACTGAACACATGAGAGTAAACAAGTTATAAGAATTCTGACTGCAGAAGTATGTATTTATTGGCATATATGAAACAGTTACACTGACTAATCCTTTAGGGGAGGGATACCGACCCATTTAGACGTTATGGTATACAAACCTAACACTTTTGAGATTACTAGAAGTACGTACCATCGAGTACTTGCTGTTTGGAAGCTTAGATTGTATTGGACTCGGCGGAGCAGTGATTCCCGATACCGGAAGGCTAGTTATGCGTTATGACATGCCTCAATGTCCTCCAGTACTAGCCTGGAGAGGCAGTAGACGACGTGGTACCCCATCGAATGTTTACAGTAGTTTTCCTTTATGATGTTGGTTGCGAAAGTGGCGTATACAGCATTTTTGTCCCTGTTCATGCCTGCAAGTTTTTTGTTTGCTTTCTTATTGCCTTTTAAATCTTAGATATTGTCCTAGTTAAAAGCTTCACGGAGAGGACTGCCCCAGGGTTAGGAACTTTTCCTGGTTGTTAAAAGGGGACCTCGGGCTCTGTGCAGACCTTCGCCTCTGTTTCTGTATTTTCATATCCGAGTAGACATAACGTAGTCTTTCATAAAATAGCAAATTCATGTATGTTCTGAATATAAATATAATGACAGGAAAAGCAAAGTAAATATATAATAGAAATGGAAGAAGCAATAAACAGATATCTTACATCAAGGTGCAAGTCAGAGCTGTGGTTCTCCGGCTGCTGTATTGTTTTAATTTATATCGACGATATCAGAGAGAATATTAAAACTTGACAAAGAGATTTGTGTTGCACTAATTTTATCTTTGAATATATTATTTATAAAAAGTAAAATTTTATTTTTACGATGAAAAGGTAATGTTTTATTTAAACGATTAAAAAGTCAATTCTTCACCATATTTGTAGAAGTTAATCTAACCTTCTTCCCTCAACACTTTTACATTGATTTTTATTTAAGACGATGGAATTTATGGAAGACCAAATAACTTAAAACTGCAAGAAGCAATTTATACATCTAAACAGTTACGGAGAGTGCTGATCTAATAAAATATTTATAAACGTGTTAAATATGTAATAAAAATGCAACAAAATCAGCTTTTATAAGGGAGGGTATTCCCGCACAGCCCTTCCTATAAGAATCTGTAACATGGATTTTAATTATGCCTAACAAAAGAAAGAAAATAAGACCTGAAGCTTACCTGGTGACGAATATCCATCCATCCATCCATCCATCCATCCCTCCCTCCCACCCTCCATCCCTCCCTCCATGCATCCATGCATCCATCCATCCCTCCATCCCTCCATTTATTTATTTATTCATTTATTTATTCATTTATTTATTCTTATGAACATAACAGGATATTAAACCCAATTACAATGTTCATCATACATAGATGTTTTCATATAATATGCATAGTCAAATAAAGCCAAGAAAAACAAATGAACACAAAGTAATACAGAAAGGAAAATATAGGGAGTAAAAACAATGAATAAAAATAAAAAATAAAAAAGTGAAGGTGGCATGGTAAGTAATTATTTTACTATTCCTAGTTACAGTAACGATACCGCTATTGCCAATTTTTTGTAATTTACTGATCTGCAAATAAGTAGTTAGTAGTTATAGCATTTTTGAACTGAGTTTCAAAAATGTTGAAAATATCTACAACTAAACGATGAAGTTCATTATATAAATACATAATTCTGTGTAATGGTGAATTTTTATGGATTTCTGTATTTGCTTTCAAGGTGAAATAGGTTGTAATATTAATATAATCAATACTTTAATGTAATACTTTGCATAGATATATTAACCCCGAAATGGCTCTTCTAAACTTCAAAGTTTTAAAGGTGAATATTGCTAAAAGGGTTTCATAATTTTTGTAAGTTGGGTAATATCCAGCTCTTTTAAATAGTATTTACTTTAGAAATTTTGATTGTACTTTTTCTATTGCAGTGACATGCATTATCATCTTAGGATTCCAAATAATAGACGCAAATTCGAGATTTTGTCTCACAAATGAGTTATAAAGTAGAATTAATGTTTTTTATTTAAATTAATAGGATTTTCGAATAATAATGCCAAGGTATTTTAGCGATTTTAATACGATTAAGTCAGTGTGTCTATTGAATCTAACATTTGTTGTAAAACTTACTCTTAGATCTTTATTTTCAACCACTTCAACGAGCGGTGCCATATAGATATTATAAACATATTTAACGGGATTTTTTGCTTCTACTGAAGGAGATATGTTTGAAATCTTCTTGGGAAACAAGCCAGGTGAAAAGACGATTAGAAATTGACGTTTCGGGAACGTACAACTCTCCCATCAGGATATTAATAAATTTCATAACCACAAATGTATCACAAAACCATATCAATACTCTCAATACTGAACAAAAGACTTTTCAGTAAGTTAAATGCAAGGTCATGAGATGGCGTGAGTATAGGAACGTAACTACTTAACTTGATGATCAAGCTGTGTAGGTCTAGATGATTATAGATCTGAAGCAAGTATCTATACAGCTTGATCAAGTTAAGTAGTTATATTTCTTTGACCCACTTACTTTTCTATGCTCATGCCATCTAATGACGTGGCATTTAATTTACTGATAACAGTCTTTTGTTCAGATATGCGAATATTGGTAGGGCTTTGTTTTTTTGATATTTGTGTTGTATACAGTGATGCATTTGTGGTTATAACATTTCTTAAAATATTCTGATGATGGGAGAAATGTACACTCCCGAAACGCTAATTTCTAATCGTCTTTTCAACTGGCATAAAGATCTAGAAAAGGAAGATAGTACATCTCCTTACTAATTTTTGATGCCATTTTGCCTATTTCTATTTTAGATAAAATTCAGACGAATAAAAATTAGAAGAGCGTTTAACATAACTTACTTGGAAGCAAAAATTACGAAATGCAGAAACAAATTGAGGCAGCATACTGACCGAAGTAACTGGAGAAGATCCTAAGAGAAAGAAACTTCTATTAGCCGAAAGGAAGAAGACATTCAAGAATCTTGAAACAGTGTTAAAATGAACATATTTTGAAGCCGGGATAGACATTCTTGCAGGTGAGGGTAGCTCTGTCAAAGTATTTGTTTATAAACTGAAAATACTGCGAAAATTCAACTTCTAGTTAACAGAAACCAAATGTTGCAACATTTCTTAATAGGATACACTTATTTGTACTAATGATTTACTTATTTTCGTGTAGCGTAATTTGAGTTCCTAATTCGTCTAAGCACAAATCCTGGATAATAGCGCTCATTTGTTACTTGCAAAGAATATTGTTCACCTAAGTTCAGCATGGGTTCCAATTAACTGTTTACAAAATAGTATGTTCTATTATGTTATTGAGCGTACGTAAATAAAGCACAGTATAATACTTTTTCTGCGTTATTGCAAAACATGCGTTGAGGTTTCAATATGGAGAGTTTAAAACCTTGTCTTCATGGCTGTCTAAAGAAGTAATTTTCAATATTATAGTGCAGTAGCTAATTTCATGCATTAATGTTCATAAGGTTCACTTATCACAACATTCTGGAAAACAAGTATATGCAATTACTATCCCATACAAAAAGTTAATTTCGCATGCTCCGCCTCTGGGTCGTAAAACATTTTACTGCTTTAGTAATTACTTTTTTTAAGTGAAGTCGGCTATAATTTTCTGCAAGGCACTAGTTTAAAGTTAAAAGGTAAGGAAAAAACCCAAAATTGCATATCAAGATTTTACAGCAGAATACAAGAAATATAAATCGATTAAGCACCACACCTGGTTTTTAATTTCGGCAAATTCCAATGATAGAGCACAAGACGTAGCCTGAAATTCATTACGTCAAACTTCCCCTTATACGTAAACTTCTCATCTACTGATTTTGTTCCAAATATCATGTTTAAGACATCTGCATTACATTGTTGCGGCTTTAAGCATTTCGGAGATATTAATACTGGGTTAAATTTTAAAAAGTTTATGCTCCTTTCTCGGAGTTAAACCACTAGTTTTTCTCCTCTTCCCTCCCTCCCTCCCTCCCTCCCTCTCTGCTGAACGATTTTTTTTAAACCTGTTCGATTTTAAAAAATATGTTTAAGATATCTGAAATATTCTGAAAATAACCTGTAAAGACTTCTTCACTGTGATTGGAATTAAATATTTGATAACCGAAATAACTACACCAAATTATAGACCTTGTTAAAAGGAAACATTTAGAAATAAATGTGTTTGTAACTAACCATACCCCAGGTACTCCTGTTATTTGTCTGCAATTTCAAATACTTATATTTCCAACTGGTAAGTCGCCATTTGCTTTTTTGCTCCCCATAGTGATACAAAGAGGATAAAATAATAAATGCATCACATACTGACCAGTTGTTGAAAGACTGGCTATTGCTTAATGGTATTGTTTACTCCTTGAACCTGTCATGGAGGATATATTTATGGCACACCTGAGCTAAACATTAATTTTTGTTGTTATAAAATTTACTCAACTGGGGCAGCGATATACAGCTGTATAAAATATCGTGACACTCATAAGTGCAAGTGCCGCTTTCGCGCCAATGTTTCAAAACTTATTTATTCTAGGTGAAGGATTGGGTGGGAAAATTGCATTTCATACTTGGGAGTGAAACTGGATAAAACTTGACTTTCGGGGAGCACGTCCAGAATATGTTGCATCGGGCATGTAGGCTTCGGCCTGTCTATACGCCATGCTACAGTCTGGAATGTCAGTTCCCTTGAAGGTGCGCCTTTTTCGAGCTCTCATGGGCTCTCTATTACTTTATGCTTCTGAAATCTGGGGTACCCCGCAGGTTCTGATGTTGCTGCTACTTCTACCTGTAGAAAATAGATGCCTTCGGACCATCTATTCTGTGCACCAATGCCTCCTCCTGAGACTACTTCACGAAGTCACATTTGTTCCATGCCTGCAAGATAAAATTAGGCACCGGGCCAGAAAACTTTACGATCGATTTACATTATATCAAAGTGCCCGGTTAAGTCTCTTGGGGATTATCGTCCCAGAGAACACCGTCGAGGACGGTGCTATGCATGGCTTGCGGGCATAACCGGTAACCATAGAGTATTTACAACAACCCCAAACCAACTACAATTTATTCAAGGATTTGTTTGGATTTGTAATTTATAACTTCCATTGAATGAACTAGTCCATGAGCGGTTGACCTAACTGCTTTCTTGTCCCAACCTCAATTCTCACCAGTCATCCTGTAAAACCCACTTCGTGGTTAAGTCCCTTCCAGAGCAGGTATAGTCGTGGTAAAAGTAAATGTGAGGATCTAATCCCATTATTCCTGGCCCCATAGGAGCAGAACCCGGGCCTCTCGGGTCTATTTACCGTAGGACAGTACCTATTTTATAAACTGGCCCCCCCGCCTGCACAAGGCAGACAGGACGGAAGTGGATACGCCACTTACGCGCCGGTCCTTAATGAACCAGCTATCAAAAACCTTGGTAGGGCCGCCAGTGTCTAGCTCACCAGTTACTAGCTCTGCAGGCTAGTTATGAGGCAACCGGGACTTATGAGGCAACCCTCTACCCCCTCCGGGCGGCCAGTAGCCTGGCCGGAGGTACCCAATTGCTCGTGGGTGGCGGAAACACACTGCTCCCTCGAGTCCAACCCAATCTGAACGACTCCCCTACGGGAGGGGCTCGGCATGTTCGGCCCGAGGTTCCTCTAGTAACGTCAGAGGTATCACGAGTGCTAGGGGTCCTCAGCGCCCGCACCGTGGCAGCTGAAAGGGACGAATCCCTCCCCCTGGTGCTGGAATCGTTGCAATGGATTTATCTTTGTTACAGATAAGACACTGATTATTCTTTTAAGAGTGAGAGAACAGCTGCGCTGCCCGGCCCTGTGCTAAGCACCAATGTACGCATCACTTCAGCCAGTGGAATTCGCAGAATCAAAAGTGACAGATATATGTTCAATCCTCGTGGCGTAATCAGTACGTTATCTGAGAGGACGGTATCTACTGCCAAAGATAAATCCTTGGTAACGGTTAGAACAGCACGACAATACACGTATGAAACAATTCGGGCTGTCTCTAAGCTTGCCAGTTCTGATAAAGCGGAAGAGAGAAGAAATGAGTGAGAGGAGGAGTAAGGAATAAGGAGTAACACCGGAGGTGTTACCAGAATTTGAGGCAGCCACTATATAACACATTGTAAATAAGTGGTCTCCCTCCCTCCTCCTTACTATGCAACTTGACTCGTGCGTGCTTGCACATCTTGACTTCAGAAGTGCGCGACTTACGGCGTTTTACTAAATCTGTAGACAGGTGGTAAGATTACAATAAATTAGCTATATAAACAGGCTTCACAGTTACCTAATAGAATCAATTATGAACAACTAATATCATTAGGAAATCCCAGCGGGAGCATAGAAACAGGATGGGCTAAAGCATGCAAAGTAATACAAAGCAATTGCTGGCAAAGAAAGCAACTGCACGTGAAAGCAACTGTTTATTAAAAGTACAAAAATCAGTATTGTAATTTTAACGATTTGGAAACATAACGGCAAAATACAACTAATACTCAAAATTTAAAGAACTGTTTTTGTCTTGTTACACAAATATTTAAATTTAAATATAGTATTAGCAACAAACATTACAATTTTTACAGGACGAAAACCTAATGACATATTGTTAGATTTCATATTAGAGAAGTAACGAAAGAGACCATGCACGTAAGACCATGATCAAGGTGTCAGGCCAGAGGAACAAAGGAAAGCATTTCAAAGAAAAATAATTGAAAGAAGACGAGTATGGCCCACAACCAAAACATAATTAGTGAAGCAAGGAAAACAACTCAAGAATTGTATATGACCCTGTAATTAATTAATGTAATGTTAAGATACTAATAAATTATAAATAACTTATAACAAAAGTATAGTACTAGCCCAATAGTTCAGTCGATGGAGAACCTATCTGCTGGGTCAGGACACCACGATTCTAATCCGGGTTATTCCTTAACTTTCCAACAATCTTGAAGTATGAATGAGTATAAAAGTATATATGGCAATACGCATAAAGGTAAAGGGCTACCAATAAAGCCACTGTCTCTAAAGTAGTGTACTGCGCTGTGGTGTAGCGGGTAAAGGCACCATGCCTTGTCTTCCTGCCACGGAAAGCGGCTCGGGATCGATCCCACCCATTGGGTGCGGATTTTAGGTCCCGGGTAGAGAACCGGTGCCCAGTCAGCATCGTGAGGAAAGTGAGGAGCTTACGATAAGTAAGCGGCCCTGGTCATAGAAGCCAACATTCCGGCTGGGGGATGCCGAGATGCCCACTCATCTCATCCCCCGTATCGGTTGGATGTGCGCCTACCCCTACCTCGCGTATGTGGGCGTGAGGGCGGTAGTCGGGTTGGCAGGTCCTGGCCCTACATGGGCTGTAGCACCCTGGGTTATGTTGTGTTACTTGAAGTAGTAGTAGCAGGAGTAGTAGTCCTGGTCAATTCTCAGGAAGCAGAAGGCCTCGATAAAAGCAGGTCATCGAACTCTTTTGCTTGCCAAATTTTAAATCTCATGCCAACTTTTGCCTGCTGTGTCGCATTGTCTCACCGAATTACACGATGTTGCCCTAAGGCTTCCTCTACGTCTACGTCTATTCAGTCCCTGGAGGTTACTGTATTTAAAGACGGGGTATAAATGGTACAAAGAAAAGGTACCAATTACAAAATGTAATAAAACATGTGGACCTGGTACCTACATCGAAATCAAGTCATTTCCCCCATTTCTGCAAATAGCAAAAATGAAGCGAACAAAAATTAAACATGGAAAGAGAAAGTAACGTGATATTCAGGCCTTCAAATATGACTTTCCTTTTCGATAATTAATTTTAAATCCACCGAGGTTATTTTTAGGATAGTAATTTACTCTCTAATTCTCACGCCTGTATGTATGCTAATTATATAACGTGTAAAACCTGAAGTAACCAAAAAATTACCCTTCTGACGATGCTGTCGAGAAAGTTTCAGTTATAGGAAAGCAATTCTGCCACATCAACTTGTTACTAACAAAAACTACAGTAAATTAAATAAAATATTAATTTTTCCTTCACAATCCGTGTGTAGGACAAGGCTGGAAAAGTACAGTGAGAGTGAACATCCAATACCATAATTGGGCATGTTGCCATGAGAACAACTATCGACAAAAATCATATTCGAAAGTCACAGTAGAAGGAGACTGGAAGATTCGTAATTCAAAACCCCACCATGGTGTTAAAAACACTAGGAGTTTACTAAAAATGTGCCTTTTGGAAATAAAATTATTCAGAGTGCTGCAAAACGTGCATTTCTGTTTAATATTTAACTTGTAGTGCCTCCTCTATCTAGGTGGTAGACAAAGAAAAAAATGGACCACATTAAGAATGTTTGTGTAAAAATAAACAAAATTTGATATAAAGTTATTGCAAAATGTTTGTGAAAGTGCAGAATTTAATTATTCATAATGAAACTACATAGATGTGATTCACTGATTACATAATGATGTGGCTGTATGTCGACTAAAGGCGAATCATATGTCACATTTGGTGATTCCGTATTTTCAAGCAATTGCTTAAGAGGAAATTAATTGTTCTTTCACACTAGCCGTGTATAGCACTATGAAAAGGTTGAGCCAGACTGAAAAATTCAATGCCATAGCCGGGATCTGAACCACGAATCTTCTGGTCTCCGTCCAGCCGCCCTACTATGGCCAACGTGCCAACACGAGTCAGCTGGAGAATTTAATGGCATGCTGGCATGTTGGCCATGGTAACTCAATGGTTTAGAGCGGCTGGACGGAGACCAAAAGATCTGTGGTTTGAATCCCGGCTATGGCATTGAATTTTTCAGTCTGGCTCTACCCTTTCAATTACTTAAGAGATTATTTATCGCAACTTTATATTCTACAACAAAAGTAGCAATCGATGAGATGGTTTTATTGAATGGTTCCTGTTGAAAAGAAAATGTGGTAAGGTTTCCCTAATTATCTGCAGGAAAATTTTGCGGTTTTGATTACTTTGAGCTCCATTAACTGTTATAAATCTACGTCTTATAAATGTATCTAATTTTTGTAAAGAGTACATTAACCTTAGAAAACATATTCAACATGTATGTGATTATTGATTATTTTACAGTTTTTAACAAATAAATTATTTCTAAAGACCAGTACGTAAAAATTTTTACATTAGTATGAGATTTATTATTTGTTTTAGGACGTCTGTTGAATCTTTGGAGTTACTGACAACGTTTTGCATAAGAAACAAAAGAAATTAAAAAACTTGGAAGACAAATTACAACGAGTGATTCATGTGACCGGGTGCTTCAAAAATCCATTTAAAAACTTCTAGGACTTACAAAGAAGACTGAGTAGGTAATATTTTGAATTGGAATCCCTGTTATGAAACTACGTTTCTAAGTTACATCCGTATGTTAGGTATGAAACAGGGTAGTCATGGTACAGCAGCCTTTAACTTGTTCTCCAGTAAATGGTGACTTCAAAAAAGAAGAAAATAACTTAGGAGATGTTATTTTTGCAAGTTCTGTCCTTTATTTTCTAAACACCGATATATGAAGAATTTCCTCTCATCAGTGAATCAGAAGTCATTGAAAAAGTTCATTAGATATATGATACTAACCATCGGATGAATGTTGGAGAAGTGACAGAGGCCATAGGAGACTGACCGACCGAGCTGCTGGCAGGCTGTAGACAGCCAGAAAGATTTTGCTTCTTGTCCACCCTTTAAGTTTTTTTAAGGTTATTGTCGGATGCATTGTGGAGCTTTTTGGAAGAATTTGTTTCAAGGTTACATAAACTTTATAGACATCAGATTATAGGAATGGATGCAAAAGCCCATAGGACAGCCGATGGAAAAGGCAATTTATATTTTGCCTGATAAGTCCGAGATGAAGTTGTGGTGCCATTATGCCATATTTGCTCATATTGGGCTATTGGCATGTATGGCTTTCAACATTGAAGCTGCATTTGAAGCTATTCTAACGAAATTTGAAGGTCTTTTTGCACCGAGCTGTCATTTTCGAGAATACTTAGATTCATTGTTATATTTCGGAAACCAAGTAACAATGAAAACAAATGGTTCCTTCCAGAAAATCTGCTTCAAAAAAAATGCAAAGAAATGGCTAGAAAAGAAATGGCGAGGACTCTTTCTTAGGATGCGATGAGTGGGACAATCATTGGGAAAAAATAACGATTACTGGACAATTAAACAGTGTGCTACTGGTTGATTCGACAACAAATTGAAGGTGACGTGGAATTAGGCAAAGATGAAAGTTCGTTACATCATGCCAACGCACCTGCACGTTTATTCGGTGAACTGCATGAACTGCGTTATAAATTGCTGCTGCACCTTCTTCCGTAAATGTTTTCGACTGGGCATCCTGTGAATTCTTATTTTTCTCAAACATAAAGAAATGTTTCACGGAAATATACTTTATATCAAATGATGAGGTAGTCGATAAGACATGGGCGTATTTTGCAACAAGGCAATCATTATTTTTGGAGAAATTGTAATGGCGGGAATGTTGGGGAAATATGAATTCCTATAAGGAAGACTATGTTAAGAAGCAAATAACTGTTGATTGAAAAAGCTGTGGTGTACATTCCTAAAGCAGGTACTTCTTGAACTAACCTCGTGTTCAAGGCTTACTTGTAGGCTCATGGAGTCGTGCATCTATGCATTATTTAAAAAACTACGTTGAGAAAACTCCTCACAAAAAGAACAGAGAACTTTCATAGTACTGCCCGGCTATAACCACTTTTGACGTGTGCCGAGGTTAGGTCCTATTTCTGTGGCATGTGCTCGTGACAAGAACTGTCAAATCTAAACGAGATTATTATTGTTATTATGCGCGTTTTTCCTGCTCTCACATGCTTGCTGCATCTTAATATCTAGCGTGAGATGTCAGTTGAAGCTAAACACTTGGGACAGCCTGCTTATTTAGTTTCAGAAAAATGAATGGGATAAAGGTATAAAAGTCTTCGACGTAAATTTCTAAGATTTCGGGAGAAAATTCTACAGGACAATGTAACTCCTGTTGCTACAAGTGCATGTACATAACTGTATCGTTTAAATAGTGTTATGCCTTATGTTAAGTAGCACAATTATTCTGCAGTGATAAAAAGAGTTGATAGCATATTGTCACGTTAATATTCTGATACATTTTTGAAAAAGACAAAATTGCTAAAATTGTAGGGTAAGGTAAGGCAATTTTGCAGTATAGGTAATTTCGCAGCATATTTTTAAGAGCATGCTGTGCACTTGTCTATTATAATAAGGTTTCACAGCTTTCTCAGCAGGTAGAGTAACATCTTCCCTTGAAACTGAGACGCATTTCAAACCTATGCTGTCATTGGAATGCACAGAACAAAGATTTTCATATTTAGTGACGAGTTTCCTATCGATGTGGAAGACATGATGTACCTCTCGAAGTTTAAATTTAGTTTCCAGCCATTAAAATCAAGTCACGCACGTTTTCGTAACACGAAATTGATCTATGTGGTGTACTGTGTTGTATGAACAATGGTGTGAATTTGTTTTATGACGCATAAGCGTACAAGAACTTTAAGAAACCAGAGCGTTTTGTTATGAAATTGCGTCTACATCTTGAACCATTCAGCTGTTTAAGTTGCTCTTACATCTGTTCTACGTGTTCCTGCACAACAACAGCTGCAAATTTAAGCGATGTAAGTATTCTGCATACATAATCTCAAAAACCAATTAATTTTAGACTATTGCCAAATTACCTTACCTAATATTTTGTCATGTTGCCAATTTACCTACCCATAATAGGGACATATTATTTATGTATTAAGCAATATGTTTTGACTTATAAACGCAATATATTAACTTCATTCTTTTTATTACATTTGCAGAATTTCGCTCAACATGGCTCCTAAGAAGATGAAGCCTAATAGAAAAGGAAGTGAAAAGGTTTACAGGAATTATGAAACTTCAGATCTTTTGAGGTCTCATTAGCCAAATGCCTCAATCTAGCTGAGGGCCTTCAGTCCACAGTGAATGTTGCAGGGAGATCGACCAAACGGTAACATCCAGACAACAATAAAGATGATGATTGGATTTGTGGCGTTTTTTCTAAGGCCTATTCGGTTGATGTGAAGAAGACAGGTGCATCATGGACACAGTGCTCATTTTGTTTGACACTTTATCATGACAATTGTCAAACACAGCAAACGGAGGAAGCTGTTTACATGTGTGATAAATGTTGTGAAGATCCCGGTTCTGAAGACGATGATTGTGAACTTTAGGAATCGAATGATTTAATGTTGCAAAAGTACCTTACCTATTGCGAACTTGCCTACCTGCACAGACTGTCATTATGCTCATCATTGTTCAAAATACATTGTTCACAAAAATGTGATTCTTTATTAAAATGTTTGTCAGTTAAGTGATTACCGAAACAAAGTGTTTCCAAAAGTTTATCTTAGCTTAATATAATAAAAACCTTATGTTCTGTGAAAATACTGCGAAATTACCTTACCTTACCCTATAGTTGGAAGATGAAATAATATCGGCACACGCGACATCCGGTCGCGTAGGTTTACAAGTCATACTGGGCTGTTAGTTGGAGGTCGAAAATCCTGCTGACATAGCTGACGATGCAGTGAGTCGCTGTTTCGGCAGAGTTTTGACATTTAAACCCCAGGGTTTTGGCCCAGGCGGGAGTAGTCTCGCACGTGCTATCGGAATCTGCGTCGCCCGATTCTCTGACGGCCACGCCTATAATCTTCAAGAATGAACAGCATAAGGCCAGGAGCAGGAACCTTAGGCTAGGTAAAAGCCACAGTTTTCCTTTTGGTTTTGGGTAGATTCTAAAATAAACACTATTTAACCAGAACTACATGTCAAATTTTAACTTAAGCCAACTCTTCCTGGTAACCCAGTCCTTGGTAGGAACATCTCCTTTCTGAGCCACCGCCCGCCCTCTAGTGACGTGCAATGGGAAAGTGTAATTTACCTGCCAGTTGGTGCAACCGTGAACGTTACAATATTTACAAAAAATATTTGTAACCCTTCATAGGCTTAATTAATAATGACGTGATAAATCCTGCATGAAAATATTTTTTCCAACGAATCTAAAGCTTACAAAAGTGTACTTTTTTATTTCTCCCTATTTTCACTTCACTTTATACGCATTATGGCTTGTTATTTTTCCGACGAAAACTCTAGCAAATAGCTTAGAAGTGCTTTTGTCAACCTAGAAACTGTACTCTTTAATTGAAACAGGTAACGAGATGATATAAATCTTCATAATCTAAGGTGTGATGAGGTCATGCTTGTTAGTACATCTCGAAACAAATGAAGTACTATAGTAACTTTCTTTACGCTTCAACACTAGATTTGCTATAGAATGTTTGCATGGAACATTAATCAAGTCATTATTTTGCTGAAAGCCATGGACTATTCAAAAGAAACCAAACTGGTCTTTTATCTACACATTTGTTCTGAAATAAACAAGTTTTATTCTTTATTCGTAGTTAATTTCTTTCCATCTTAATCAGTCACACGTTCGATGGCAATTTGGTGCTGGATTTCTATGTTTGAGATGGGATGCACGTTGACTTTTCGAAGACCCACGTCGAGAAGCCAGATATAACAGGGTTAATTCGTTGTATTTTGAGTTGTTTCTTGATGATTGTGTTTGATTAAATAAGAGTCATGAGAATCTTAGTTTCAGGCGTGGTTCGGAATAAAGTTTCTGAGAAGTTATATTTTGTAACTATTTAATTGTATTATTTGGATTACATTTTACTTGAACTTCCTTTCCCAGTCACTTCCAACATATCGATAAATTCTTACTTTGTTATATTTAAACAGTTCCAACTATTACATAAAAGTTCTTGATCCTGTTTCACTATTCATCACACTCACCATTACAAAACTTCTCTACCAAGATTATTGATTTTTCGTAACTGTAGTTATTCCTATCTTAATTTTGTGATTGGTCGATTTAATTCCACGTCACAAAATTACGTCATACAATTATTACTACGGCCAATCACAAAATTACATATAGTTTTACTTATTTAAATGACTAAATACATTTACACAATAATTTTTTTATAAATCTATAAGCTTTTCATACCTCCTCCAAACATAACCCGTTACTAACAAAAATTGCATTTCATCAACAAGTTAAACTAACAAGCCCTATTTCTGTTGCTAAGACGTTAACAATTGTAGCATTGTCAAGATGGCGGGCGTGCCTGTATCTTTGAATGTCAATTTGCTATACTTAGAATGTCTATATGGCATTCGTAATAGAGTACGGCTACAAGGAGCAATGATTTTAGGAGCTATTAGAAGATCTTCTACGGAGGTATAGACTGCCGTAACAAGTTGGTGTGAAGGTTACTGAGGAAGTACAGGAGAGGTTAGAACGTGCATCCTATATGAATATGCCGATTTTTTTTTTAATTTACGTCCTCCAAGGTTAAGTCATATCGGACGATGAATGCAATGGGTAAAATGATGTTGAAATGAGCCAGAGATCCATGGAACTTAGAGTTACCCGACATTCGTCTTTAAGGAGAAGGGAAAATCTCGGAAAAGACCTTATCAAGGTAAGTCGCCCAGGCCGAGATTCGAGCTCGGGACCTCTTGAACGTGAGGCAGACATGCTACCATCTACGTTACCGAGGTGGGCATGCCAATCTCGCTTTTTCTTCAAGTACTACAGGTAGACCGCAAACAAACTGCGGTCGGTGTGTGCATGCGCGAGGAGAGCCTACTCCCCTTCTCACCATCCAAGCATCACGTGACTACCATCCCTCCCTTCCTGCAGGCTACAGAGCGCAAACCACACGAAACGACTGTATTTTAATACTGTTTTGATTTTCAAAGTTAACAGAAAATAATTACCTCAGACATAACCTCACAATCGATCAACAAATACATAGATTCATAGTTTCTTTAACCCGCTGAGGAATAACGCAGTGATGCGGCAGAAAATGAAGAGTGAATGTAGCAGTGAATGAAATATGACCAGTGCAGCCCGCAGGATGGAGGAGAGGCAACCTAAAATGGCGTTAGAGGGGGAAAGCTAGAGGACTACAGTTTTGGTAAGCCACGCCGCCAACAGCATTTTGTTCACGGTCTAGTTATAATAGCTTTGCGATCATATAATTCACTAAATTCTGTGGATAATATACTGTTTTTCTTCCATCTTGAAACGTTCAGGTCACTCGTCACTTCTATTCTCTTTCACACCTAGTTTTAAATATACGTAATACTGATCAAGTTACTTCGTACTTCTGGTTGTGATATTTGCATTCGAATTAAACTCATTTCCAATCTTTTCCCACGTCACATCTTTCTTTTTCTCATTTACCACATCCGTTCTCTTATTTTCCACAAATATCCTTATATTTAATTACTAATTCAACTAAAAATTCTTTCTCGTTTGATGAGATATTTGTCCTAGGACTTCTCTTCTGATTTTGTTCACTTGCCATCATTTTAGCTGTTTGTAAACGAAAATAAAAACAAATGCACATCGCATCACGTTTACACAATAATAAGATTAATTCACAGCCTTCTATATGTGTAATGTTTACAAGTCTCTCGGCGTTAAAATGTGTTTAACATGTTCAGAAAACAATGAGGAAATGCAAGAATTTTAACACACTTGTTAACGCTGTAACAATTGTTACGTTACATTTGTTAACGTCGATTTTAACATCTGTTGGTGAAATTTGGCATAAACGTTTGCTTCATGGATCCGTTCGTGTCCTCAGCTATGCACGGTGGGGAACCATTTTACAGTGCAAAACACCAGTTAGTAGTACATTGCATCGAGAAATCTGGATTGGCGAAAGAGCGCTGCGGAGAAAAATCTAAGGTGTTACATACAAGAATTCTCTAAACATGCTTCAATAACTATTAAAAAGGGTATTTTTCTACCTACTTCAGTTAATTGAGGTAAAAATTTGTATAAATGATTTAATTATAAATTTTCTTACATTATACATGCAATGGGAGCTGATAATACAAGTAGCTTAAGCTATTTTCCACTCCTAAGAACAGACTTTAAAATTCCGTTCCCCTTGTCATGAGAGGGGGAAGGATAACCAGTTTCTATTTGAGAAAATCATAAGATTTTAACAGTGTATAGCAGAGAACAGCTCAGAAATAGTTCATACCCCACCAAAAGAAAAACTATCATATTTCTTTTATTTAACTTTAGTTCTTCCAAATTTAGGTCACACAGGACAATGAATGAAATGCTGAAAGGTGCTCAGGCTCTATAGAGCTTAGAGTTACCAGAAATTCATATTTGAGGACAAGGGAAAATCCCAGAAAAATCCTGATCTAGATAGCTCACCATGACCGAAATTCCAATTCAGGACCTCTTGAAAGTAATGCGGAGAGGCTAATACCTACGTGACAAAGGTAGCCACTGTAACTGTGACAACTTGCGTGCTTTAGCGAGTTCTGAATTTATGTATGATGTAGTAAAACTGACTATATATTACGGTTTACACGTTATAAACAAAAGCAACCTTCATGTTGCAAGAAATAAGTCTACAGAGCCCTTCTCAGATAATTTCCTAAGTACTCAAAGTAATTACTCAAGTAATGTACAAATGCTCATAACTAGAATTCGAATTGGACATACGAAACTCACTCACTCACTCACTCACTCACTCACTCACTCCTACATACTATCTAAGGAACATCTGGTATAAGTGTAGTATACGGCAGAAAGGGGAATTATTGAATCTCTGCATGAAGCAAACAGAAAAGCATTAAGAAGTCAAACAGTTGGTGGCTGGAATTGGAAAGAACGGTATTGAAGATAGGCTTGGGAGATTTATGGTGAGCAGAGGAGTCAAATCATAGCAGATTTTGGAAGGAAGTGAGAAACAGAGTGCAAGACATAGATAGACAGGGGATTTGGGGAAGTGTAGAAGAAAAGAAATCTTTGAAACTTTATAAGCGATTAAAGACAGAATGTGGCGGGGAAAAATATATAGAAAAATGTGACAAAATGAGAAGAGAAGGTTTAGCATGGATGAGAATAGGAATAATATATGTAAAAGGGTTGAGAACTAATGAAGAAGGGATATGTGAATTTTGTGGAGATGAAGAGAGCACTGTTCATTCATTATCTGATGGAATGTAAGGAGTTAAATTGCAGGAGAAAGAGATGGGATAAGAAATGGGACAGTGAAAAGAAAAATATATGTATAAGAGAATTCTTACATAGGTTAAGAGAAAGGTGGATTAGGGCAAAAGAAACGAAGATCAGGAAAAAATAACAGTTGCTCAGGGAAATCAAAGGCTGACGTTTAGGGAACCTGAGTCAGCGAGTAAATCTTAATCAGAAATTTCATGTATTTGTACAGGATGATGTAAGTGCATGTATGATGTTAAAGTCATTGTAGTGAGAACGTAATGGAAACTGTACAAATAAATATCATATCATATCATATAGCCGACATTTTCTCTTGAGTTATGCTGTACATACACCCACGCGTGTACGCACGCTTGCACGTTTTTCTGAAAAGGATGTTTTAAATTCAAGAACGCATATTTTCGCTGGAATCTTCCTGTTTACTTTTTGGTTGGAATGCAACATCTTTTCTACATACGTACATATGCAGAGAATTTTTTAATGAATCCTTTCATAAGTCGATAACACTTATAAATTATGTAAATGAATGCAGAAGTAAGATGTGTGCAACTCTCAGATATTCTTGTAGCGGAAGTAACATCTGGAGGCGAATAAAAAATGTCCCCTTTCTGAAATTTCCCAACAGTTTGTTCTACTCTTATAAAAGTGATAGACAGTGACGTAACCATAACTATCAACGAAAGTAGGATTCAAATGCCAGCATTTTGAATGGTAATATTTCCTAACGCCTTCTACATCACGATATTGAGTATCAGAAACTAGTGGCAAATGAAACATTTTATAAAATGTAGCGTTTTGGTTTTCACAACACGCTTATCTGCAGTGAAGAATGCACATATCTAATTGCAAATGAACTTTCACTTTCATTATGATTACTTATGAAAAGTTGTGTATAAGTAACTCGCGTGGAACATGCTCGTATGTCTTTCTTTTGTTGTAATTTAACTTTTAAAGTCATATCGGACGATAAATAGAATAGGTGAAATGATGCCCAAGTGGGCCCAGGGTGCATGGAGCGTAGAGTTAACCGACATTCGTCTTTTAGGATAAGGGAAAACCGCGGAAAAACCTAATTCAGGTAACTCAACCTGACCGAGATTCGAACTCGGGACCTGTTGAACGTGAGGCAGACACGCTACCATCTGCACTACTGAGGCGGGCACTCGTATGTTGTTGTGGGGATTGAACTGCAATGTCAAGTACTTATTTATAACAAGTACGAGAGCCGGCTCTGTCACGGGCCTCAAAATAACCTTTTTTTTTTTTTTTCATTATTCCTCAACATATTCTCCATAAGGGCTAATACATTTGTCATATCGGTGTTCTAATTTAGTTAAACCATCTCTGTAGTGCGAATTATCATGGTCCTCAAAATAGATGTCATCGCATCAGTGACCTCCTCTTTGCTGTGAAACCTTCGTTTTCCAAGAAATTGTTCGAGTTTTGCGAACACAGGGTAGTCACTAGATGCTAGATCCGGCGAAAAGGGTGAATGTTCAAACAATTTGAACTTTAATTTGCATATTTTACCATTATAATGGCTGAACGATGGGCCAGAGCATTATCGTAAAGCAACAAGGTTTTCTCCTTTGCCAAATAAGGTTTTTCTTTTCACCTCATCACTCAAATGTTGCAGTAAGCTTGGGTAGTAGTCACCAGTGATACCTTTATCCTTTTCCAAGTAATAAATAAAAATATTTCCCTTTGCATCGCAGAAAAGACTCGCCAAAACCTTGTTAGCTGACAAAATTGATCTTGCTTTTTTTGGAGTTGTTTCACCTAGCCCAATCCACTGTTCTGACTCTGATTTACTTTTTGGAGTGTAGTGATGTATCCAAGTGACGTCCATGGTAATAAACAGTCTCAAAAATTCCCTAGAATTTTCACGGTGAAGCTCCAAATTCTCGACAACAGACAGTTTTCCTTAGCAACTTTTGATCAGGTATCAACAAACGCGGTACCCATCTTGCACAGACCTTGTGAAAGCCTAAAATATAACTCAAAATATTTCCTGCACGTTTTTCTGAAATGTTTACAGCCTCTGTTATCTCAAAAACTTTATTATGAGGTTTTCCAGTAGTAAACGATGACTTTTTTTAATGATCTCTGGAGTTGTGACTTCCACAGGTCCTCCAGAGCGAGGCTAATCACTAGTGCTCCTACGTCTCATTTTAAACTCTGCAACCCAGCTTTTAATCATTGTATATTAAGGTGTAGAGTCTTTCAGTGCATTGCCTGTTTGCTTCTTGATTTATTTAGGCGTTATGCCTTTCAAATGGAAATATTTAATCACTGCTCGTTTCTCTAAACTTTCAATTTCAGAGAAACCTCTACACTATTGTTTAACATGCGGTCATTCATAAACTAAACAAGCTATTGACCTGTAACTAGTCTAGAGTTAAACGACATGATGCTATCCTTCAAACGGCCCAGTGGCGAAATCTCTATGAGAGGCCCGGGATTTAACAGCCGACCCTCCTGCTTGTTCATACTCTCTGAACAAAAAAGATATAAGAATATAAAAAATGTTTTCTAGATAAAGGCGTTTGTGTGTGCATGTGTGTATGTGTATGTGTGTATGAACATAGCTAAATAACAATTGTATACGAAACTCGGTATTTAAGTTCAGCTTATAAATACGTGACAGTAGGATCCCTCCTACTAAAAACAACTAGGTATAAAAGCTACTTTTTAGATTGAAAAGAGTTTGAAAACGTTATATTTTTTAAAAAAAGATGGTTTCAATAGATTTTACTAAATTATAAAAGGTCTAAAATATTTTCATAATAGATGAAGTTAAGTAATCTTCATTCTCAATCGCGTTTGCATAGTTGCTAGTGTGATAGACAAAATCTTTCTGCAAAATGTGTATATATTGTTAAAGCATACAAATTATGCCATGCCTTTCTTTAGCTACACCATTTAAAATAGGTACTTCCTACTGAATTATCCTGTATTTACATTTCTCTCAAATGAGTAGTCACTGTGCTTTTAAACACAGTAGAATTTCAAACCTCACCTATAGCGACCAGTTGTTAAATTACTAAAAATTTTCAGCTTACTTATTTCAATTCAAAATCAAATCCACATCTGATTATTTGTGGAAATCATCTTCAAGATGTCCCTTACATTTTACTTGATTGCCCCTTTTTCTGTTTTGAAAGATACGAACTTGAATTATTGCTTCAATCCTTAGGTTACACTTTTCCAAAACCACCTACACATTTTGATGAATCACAAAACTTATCAATCTTTCATGGCTTTCTTAAAAAAATATTTATTAAGCTTAAGGATTCGTATTGGTGTTTACTGCTTGTCCGCTTGATATTATATTTAGTTATGTTTTTGTAAACTATATTCCTAATATACCTTTGGGTAAAATAGGAATCCCAAAATTGGAAAATAAATAAATTACTGCATTCATATATTTTCATTGCATCTATAAAGAACTATGTAATAAATGTTTGAAAGAAATACATGTACAAAAATGAGCAAAAGGTTACGCGACTGCATCTCATTAAGTTCAACTCGGCTATTTTCATTAGAATAAAACCAAGTTTTCTAGTTATGTGACAGTTACGTTCTCCACTTGTGTAACCGAGTATTGCATATTGCTTAATATGAACTTATTCCTACTCAAACGAATTATAAATAACGTAACCTGGTTTATAAACCACTTCTCAAACATTATAACACAAAATGTGCTTCCATCAATTTGAAATAAATACAATTTGCATTCCGAGGCCATAAGAAATAAGGTTGTTGGAGCGTTTAGAACGTGTAAACTCTTTTAGTAATTGAATGCAATACTTACGACACAAGATCAATTACATAACTCACATCTCAGAAGTGCAGCATAACACATAAAACTTGATTTTTATGCACATATGAAGCTAAACTATCTTTATTAACCCGTTACACGCGATATAAAGATACTCTTGTTGAAGAGTTTAGATTTTAAATAGCTTTCGAAACAGTTCAACAGTATTTATAAGATAGACGAAAGTAAAATTACAGATATTAAGAGTGAGTTTCTTACATGTGTATAATTAAACTTAGAAATTCCATTATCATATTCAATTTTATTGTCTTTTTGTCACGATTCTTAAAAGTGACATTTATTTGCTTAATTTCCCGTGATGCCTCAATGAAGCAGTAGACGTTGCCCCTAGACAGCAATATAAAAATCACAATAACAAAAGAATGCCGAGGGAACCTTTAAACGAGTGCAAACATGAGTTTAATGTTAGAACAACATGATTGAAAAAGAAAAGGGGGTAGCAGCTGTCAGTGGTCTAATTAAATTGCACAGTTCAAATAGAATATTAAATAAGAAAGTTGTGAAAGAATGTATGGCAGAAAACCAACGGATTAACATAAACACAGATTAAATTAAGAAATGGTTATGAGCGCACAATTTTCCTAACGCTATACGTCTCATTACAAAACGTCTTTACAGTAGCACATTCAGTTCATACCTATAAAATACAGTTAATGTAACAACATGCTGAAAAAAGTCCCATTTATGCATGCGATTTCTGTCTCGTGACAAGTGACATACGATCTGAAATTAAATAGTTTAATGGCGGCATCTACCATGCCATGCAACAGCCGCATTATATTAGTATGCCATACAATCTTAAAAAAACGTCACATGGTGTTTCAGCTCACACATTACATTTGATAGTCGCACTACTTTAGTATATATAGATGTATATGGGCCTCTTTATGTTCGAAACTAAGGGCTCCGGGGTAGCGCAGTGCTTTCGTTCGCGACTCCCGTGCTAAGGGTCCCGAGTTTGATTCCCGGTTCTGGGGTGGTGATTGTAAGTCTGTCCCATCCACGCCGTCACCTCTGTCTCGCGCATGTGAAGTGTCCCGTATGCCCAACGTGGTTCGGAGTCGACGATATAAGCTGTAGGTCCTCTCGCCCCACCGTCCTCTTCATTATCACCATACCATTGGAGATAATGGACACCGCCCTCTGGGAGCCTCCATCTGAGAAATGGGTCCGGTCATCACTTGGTGGGGCGAGGTTACCCCAAAGGCCAAGGTTGCCCTGTGGGGAATGTTGGGGACCATCCGACCAATGTTCGAAGCTGTGAAAACTGCACCTTAATGAGCATTACTATAACATGTAGTACATTTTCACTTTCGCAGATACACTTCTTGATAAACACATGACATGTAGATAAGCTCAGTAAGATAGTTTCTGTTTTGGAAAATTTACAGACCATCGATCCACGTCCAAGAGGTAAAGAAATTCTTTAGCTTTTAGTAGATATATAGATATATAGATACTTGCCTCAAAAATACACTGTTTCCGTGGAATCAAAGACACAGAATGCCATTTCTATTATAAGTTTAGTTCATTAAAGTATTAACCAAATTTTGATATATAAAATCCTTTTACCTTCTGCATTATAATAAAACCAATGCTGCTTTATGTTCATACCCAAATGCAGTGCAGCTGCACTTTGCCCTCTTGCCCGCCTCGGAAGCGCAGAATGTAGCGTACCTACCTCAACTTCAGAAGTTTCCGAGTTCGAGTCTCGGTCACGACGAGTTACTGGATAAGGCTTTTACCAGGGTTTTGCTTATTCTGAACATGAATGTAGAGCAACTTTAAGCTCTATGGACCCTGGAGAAGAACAGAACGGCTCCAACTTGTACACCAAGAATCTCAGGATATTTCTTGCTTTTTGTATATATAGTTTCCGTTTATATTGTATGAACAATCAGCGTATTTCATCGCTCCAAAACTGTTTCTTCTTTTAAAGTAAATAAAAGGAGAAAGCATTAAGTTTTGAAGTATTGCAGTGACATACAGGATGTTAAATTTACTCCTAATTTTTTTACAAACTATTCTTAAAGACGTTTGTTACTCTGTTTACATTTACACATTTTGTTGTAGGATACAGTATTGAATGTAGTAGTCAAATCTTATGCTTTTTGCTTAAGCATGAAAAAACAATGTTCTACCATTTGAGAACTGTATGAGTATTTGTCAATTCAAGTCATATTCAAAGAATATTTCAGAACTATATGACTAACTTTAAGATATTAGTCATAATCTTTATATGGTATTATTGTTTTGAACGCCTCGGTACTTTTTTTTCTTTTTTAATGCTATTACATTTCGATTCATTTTCGCGATATTGTGTGTTGGATTCTAAGACCGGCGCATAAATGTGATGAGCCTATTATAAACATGCCACTATCGATTGGGTTTTCTCTATTGCCCTTGTACAAAGTAACCGGTAGTGGCATTGGCCCGTATCTGGGAGTTCACAGGTTCGATTCGAGTCCCAGGCCCCCGAGGGAGCGCTGAGGGGTGTCTACTATATGAACTGCTATCACTAGATAGTTTCATTGTGGAGCTGTTTTTACGTATACTTTGATAACAGTCGTTATTTAACGTGTATGGATACGGAAAGTTTCATAGATTTGAACTGGGAGTTCAATTTGCATTTCTATTTCAAAGGACAATCTATACAACATTTAAAACCAGGCTAAAAAAACCATTTTGCTAATATATCGTACGAAATGTCGCCTGGTTAAATAGACCATTAACAATTTGACTGCATCATTTCTTTTCGTACAACGCGAAACGACATATTTAAATATGGATTACCTAACATAAAGAACGCACTATTCCACTTACTTATTCACTGGTCAAATCGGGAACATGCTGGCTTATAGGCAAGTGTATTGAGTTTCGAGAGAGTTTTAAAATGTTCGCAGCAGGGGAGGGGGGAAAACTAAGAGAAATTTGGTTATCCCTTGATAGCACCTAGGATGTTATTTTTGGTGAGAGCGCTATTCCGTCCACCTCTCTCGGATTCTTCTGTCTGTTGTTTCTGTCACCAAGTTTTAAGCAAAAATTGAAGCTCGTGGCTGAGCCACAATATTTAAGGTACAAGCTAAACAAATAAATTACTAAAATTGTAATTATATAACAAATTGAAAAGAAAAGAAAGTATCTTGTGTAGTACTCACATGACGTTCTCTATTTACTTTACTTATTTTAAACAGTTATTTTATATACATTTCGTTGTATACATAAGACGTTTAAACGTTTGCATTTGAAAATCTGTTCTCTTTGCATGACTAGAAGGAAATAATAAAATAATAAAACTTCCAGGCTTTCTAAACGGTGAAAGTGCAAGTGTTTAAAAATTCAAACCAATAACAAAGAATATCTTAGCGCAACAAAAAGTATATTTGATCAGAAGTTGGACCTGAAAAGAATTACACTTTTTCTGTAGCAAAGTCCCCTAAGTACCAGAGTGCAACTGCTAAAACGCTGGGTTCCCTACCTCTGCCCGCAATGGGCGTCATAAATGGGGTGCACTTTTGAAAGGTGGGACGTGTTTAGCGCCACAAGGCCCTCCCGACATTCAACAACCTTTCCTGCAAGTAGCTCCTTACTTAACTACTCACGGTGCTCAAGATGCTGAATGCAACCCTGAGCTGGAGAAAATGTTCACGCCGGTATCGAGATTCAAACCTGTTGCGCTGAGATCACCTTTTCCTCGTAAGATTTTGTGTATATCCAGTTATCAGTTATGCAAGTAATTCAAAAAGAAGAGAATTTCAGAACGTTTCAGAAAATTGAAGACATAACGTTCAATTTTTATGAAAAATGTGTTTAAAATGTCATGCTTTACGAAAATCATTAGAGTACGTCTGAAGAAACCAAAATGCTTCTATTTACAGTTAATTTTGAATCGGAGGAAGCTTTACAAAATTACTTTTTAACATCCTAGCCAGACGTAGGACTTAAGCACTACATAAATTGAGTATTTAAATGACTTGGTTTTTAGATTTCACACTCACATACACCTACGAAACCTTTTATAAAATATTCTTATATTATTTTATTTTATTGCAGGAAATCTCTCTACTTAGTAGAGATAATAAAATAGAGGCTTCTGCTTAGCTGAAAATTTGGAACTGCATTAGCGTTTTGATTCGTCAAGATTCAGTAATTCTTTTAAATAGGTATTACCTCTGTCAAAATTCCATTTCTGATGTCAACCTTTATTTGAAACACGTCCGCCAAAGGACTTGGAAAAACTCTTACATTGCATCACCAAATAGCAAACTACATGCAGCAAGAAAGAAATCCACTTCATTTACGTTATAATGGATGAGCCAAGATCTCAAAGACCTTCATCTTCTCTAAGGTTCAACTACTTGAATACACAACCTGTAATAGAAGAGAAACTGTTCAAGATAAAATTCAAAACTTTCGGCAGTATGCCTAATTGGAGGAACGTGCTCAGCATTCTCAGGATGCTAATTCACCCAATGAACGACTGCAGTTAACAGTTTTGTAATGTGCCAAATTAAATTTAAAATATTTTCGAGTATATGACACGTCATCTTCTTCCACGTATATTGCCAACAACAGCTTATAGTATCGTAACAATAACAATGCTATTAAAATACTTTAAGGTAAGGACAATAATTTTTTTGAAGCTTCTCTAAAGCTAAGAATTCCACGACTTGAGGTAAAAGATAAGTAAAGTACTTGGTGAGATTCAGCTTTAACAAACTATTACAATATAAATCAAACCTTCTAAGAAATTAATTGTTCTTTCACTCTGACCGTATGTAGGTCAAAGTTTGGAAAGTTAGAGTCAAGCTGAAAAAATCAATGCCATAGCCGGGATTTTAACCACGGATCCTTCAGTCCCCGTCCGGTTACTCCATCATTTAATGTCATAGAGGGATGTTGGCCCTGACACCTCAAAGGTTAGAGCAATCGTACGGAGACAGGGAGATCCGTGGTTCAACTACAAGCTATGGCATTGCATTTGTCTATCTGACTAACCTTGTGATCCTTTCAAACCTTCTAGGACTTTGTTACTACGTGAGTTTGAATGTATACGCGCTCTCCATAAGGAGAAGAAAAATAAACAAATAACGGCTTCTCGCGTGAGAAAATTAAAATGCATAAAGAGAATTGCAACCAATAATAGGATTATCTGGATATGCTTCAGACAGCAAACATATATTTGATATAAAGCGTTTTATTTAAGGATATTTGTATGTTTTGTACAGTAACGTGTTGCATATTTCTTACGGTTTATAAGTTACGCAAAAGTGTTAAGAACGAAAAGTGCTCGAGGCTATTTCTAGGAAATGTAAAGATTAGGGATGACTCGATAGTAGCTTTTCTCGATACTCAATTCTCGATACTGATACACGATATTTTCCACAATATCCGATATATCGATACTCGACAGCATTATTTATAGTTCTAGTTTTAATATAAAATAGAATTTTGGGAGAACTGTTAAGTGGCAATAAAATTAAATAGTTGTACATATCCAATAAGACATAATTTAAAACCATCAGTTGTATTTTAAACACTACATTTTAAAGCAAAACAGTCCACTTTTATACGTTTTGTTAAAAAAAATATTAGCATTTTCACTCTTTCGGGGCCAAGTCTATTTCTTCTTCTGTCAATATGGGTCCTGCCTGCTAAATAGTCTTTGAGATAACTTGAGTAAATTGATGGAAATTATTTATTTCTTCACACTAGCCCTATACAGGCTAAGGTATTGGATGGACAGAGTCGACAAGAAAATACAATGCCACGGCCGGGATTTGAACCACGGACCTACTGGTTTCCGTCCAGTCGCTCTTACCCATTGAGATACCATGGCCAATTTGCCAGCTTGACATTAAATTCTCCATTTGACTCATATTTCCCTGATAAACCACTAGGGGCTCTCGCATCCGAGATACACCGATTGTGGCGACATACTATCGTATGTCACCACCGATTACTCCACGTGGAGTGAACATACATCTATCATTTGTGATTTCTGTGAATTCCATTGGCTGTAATGATGCGTTCATTGATGCTTAGCACAGGGCCTGGAGGCGCGTCAGTGCTCTTTTCACGCTCACAAGAATAATGGGTGTGTTATCTGAGAGGTATCTGTTACCAAAGATAAATCCATATTAACCGACTCTAATTGAGTCCCAGGCTTCATCATTTATCCGGGGTTTACCCGGAAAATATGAGTCAATTGGACAACTTAATATCATGACGGAAAATTGGCCATGGTAGCTCAATGTGTAAGAATGACTGGATGGAAACCAGGAGATCCGTGACATTGAATTTTTCTCGTCGACTCTTGTCAATTCGAGATAACATTTGCAGGAGGAATACACAATATTTAGCGCCTAATTCTTTTAATTATTGAAATTTTAATTCATTTGTCCAGTAGTCCATTGCAGTAGAATGAGGTGATAATTTGTCGTCGAGATATGTAGTCATTTCTTCTGGGGAACTTAACTGGCACTGAATTTGACACACGATTATTTTCTTGCTCGGTCTTTGCAATGTTCTACTTGAGATAATATTTTGTAATTTTAAAATAAAATAAAAATTGCAGACTCACCACCGAAGTATCGAAAAAATACCGAGCGAATTTTCTGAAGTTTCATTAGATGTTGAGACCATGCAAGTATCGAGGTATCCCAAGTTTCGAGGGCTCTTTGCTATTAAAAATATACTTTTAATTTGTCATTAAAATATGAACAACAACATCTTTTGGTATACATATCCAGGAAAGGACAGCAACAGCCATCAAAGCATCATTCAATATTCTAAACATAACTAATCTGTCAACAAACACAGCGATGACACTATACAAAGTAGCAGTGGCACCAGTCATAACATATGGAATAGAGATCATATGGGAAAAGCTTAAAATCGGTGACCAAAAAAGAATAGGAAAAGTTAAAACAATGTTCATGAAACGGTTCCTAGGAGTGGGAAAAATAGCGCCATTTCGACTGATGTATGAAAAATTGAAAGAGACTTAAAATAAGACCTGAAGCTTTCCTGGCGACGAATACGCTCACTTTCTTCTCGGGCAGCCAGCCAGGTGAAAAGATGATTAGACATCAACGTTTCGGGAGTGTGCATCTCTCCCATCATCAGGATATTTATAAAATGTTATAAACACGAATGAAATACTGGATATAACACAACTATAAACAAATATAAAACACTATCACGCATTACTGAACAAAAGACTGTTTTCAGTAAATTAAATGCCAGGTCAGAAGATGGCGTGAGTATAGAAAATTGTGTCAAAGAAACGTAACTACTTAACTTGATTATCAAGCTGCATTGATCTTTGATTCTTAATTCGATGGATTGCCATTTTTAAGGCCAGTTTCCAAGAGGAGCTGAACTGAAATCCAGCATCACGATTTCAGAGGAAATCGCCAAAGCCTCCTTAATTATCCGCTCCCAGTAACTGTTGCATTTTGCCAAGATGGTCGTCTCCCGAAAATTGGCTCTATGGTCGTTATACAACGTCAGGACCATCCACAAGCCCTCTCCGAATATTAAACATCTGTTGAGACCAGTGAAAGACAAACTGGACTTCCAAGTTCCGAGAGTGTACCGCATTCCCTGTGAATGTGGGACACCGTATATAGAACCATCGCTACTAGAATAATCGAACATGAAATCACTTTGCTGACGATTCAGCTGTCACCTCCACATCAGAGCTCAACCTGTGTACTCGCAGGATTCAACAATATGCTGATTTCCTTACCACCTGGTTCAAACATTGGTGCCTACGCGTCCACCCACAGAAGAGCCAGGCCATCGCCTTCTCTCGACGACGTATAGCGGATCTTCCACCAATTCGCCTAGCTGGCGAGGACATCCATTTGAAAACTTACGTTAAGTATCTTGGTGTTCTACTTGACATCAAATTGACGTGGAGAGACCACATTACATATGTGGTTAATAACGTTAGCAAAAGAATGGGTATGCTATACCCTCTCTATAACCGACGATCAGTCATGTCTCTGACTACAAAATTGCTCCTGTATAAGCAAGTACTCCGGCCAGCCATCAAATGCGCCAGTGAAATATGGGGAGTAGCAGCCAAGTCTCACCTACACCGCCTTGAAATTCTACAATCCCGACTCCCTTGGTACATCCCCAATCTAGTTGTCTGACGTGACCTACGTATCCCCACAATAACAGACTACATCCATACCCTTTCACGTTCTTTCTATCAAAACCTCTCCCACAACTTCAACTCCCTCATCCGCGGTCTAGGTGAGTACGACATCCACCCTGGAGAGCGCTACAAACGCCCTAGACTGCTTCTAGGCACATAAAATAACACATCAGTTGGCTTATATATAACTCCAACCTCATCTTCTGCCGTATATTATCCTTCCTTACAAAAGACTCCACTGCCAGTAGAGGGCCTAGCCCTGATCTGGCTTGAAACCGAAGGTCTCACATTCAGATCTTCAATGTCCAGTCGTGTGTGTGCGTGTGCGCGCGTGTGCGCGCGTGCGCGTGCGCGTGCGCGTGTGCGTGTGCGTGTGTGTGTCGAACATGAACGGAGCATTCGTTTAATGCAACCTGAGAAGTCTGGGCTGGCAGAGCATTGTTTTGATAACGACCGTAGGAGCCAATTTTCGGGAGACGACCATCTTGGCAAAATGCAACAGTTACTGGGAGCGGAGAATTAAGGAGGCTTTGGCGATTTCCTCTGAAAGGAGAACGCTTAATCGTGATTCTGGATTTCAGTTCAGCTCCTCTTTGAAACCGGCCTTAAAAATGGAAATCCATCGACTTAAGAAGCAAAGATCAATACAGCTTAATAATCAAGTAGTAACGTTTCTTTGACACACTTTTCTATACTCACGCCATCTCCTGACCTGACATTTAATTGACTGAAAACAGTCTCTTGTTCAGTAATGCGAATTTTGGTAGCATTTTGTCTTGATTTATAGTTGTGTTATATCCAGTATTTCATTTGTGGTTATAACATTTTATAAATATCCTGATGATGGGAGAGATGCGTTGATATCTAATCATCTTTTCACCTGGCTGGCTGCCCGAGAAGAAAGTGAGTGAGACAGACTTATTTCAATGAAGAAATCAGACTACAACATTGCCTACCATCAACAGGACCATACCAGGAACTGATCAACATCATGGACCGAAAGAAAGAAATAACACACCAGCCACGATGGAAAAAAATGAAATGTGTAGTGTTTAACGCCCGCTTTTACTACATACGGCACCGCAGGCGGTGACACTGATGATGCATGAGATGAAGATGGAGCACCGGTGGAATGAGATGGCGGGGGAAACCGGAGGACGCGGAGAAAACCCGCCCCAACGCCATGTTGTCCACCACAAGTCTCACTTTGCGGTCGCCTGGGATCGAACCCGGGCCACCTTGGTGAGAGCCAAGCGGTCTAACCACTGAGCCACGGCGTGGCCGCCATGATGGATGACAGCTGGACCAGAGAATACAGAAACCAGAGACATGTGACAACAGGACTTTCAGTACACGGCGTTCACCATAAGATATGTATTATCAAAAACTTTCACGAACCGAATGTGGATTTTAACTGTGTGTTATGTGGTCAACAATGCAAAAATATCATTGATAGAATGTAAGAAAAAGAACAAAATCTATGACAGACTACAGCAAGGACTAAAATACTTTTATATTAATACTTGTATGTTTGTATATCAGTGCTCAATCTGAGCGCACTTTCATTATCATTATCATTAAAGGGGGTTAAAGGCCACTCCGGAATAGAAGGGAATGAACTAGCAGATAGGCTTGCACAACGCGCTGAAATAGTGTACAACAAAATACCAAAAGACGTAATAGTATATAGAGCGAAGGAATATGGACTCAACAGGTGGCAACAAGTCTGGACGAACACAACGAAAGCTGCAGTGACTAAAGCGTTCTTCCCGTTAGTGAAACACAGATTGAGTCAAAAGATTCCAATGTCCCCAGAACTCACTACAATGTTAACTGGCCTGGAAAATTAAACGCATACCTCTACCGAATTGGGATAATAAATAACCCATTGTGACCTTGCAGAGAAGAGCAGACCGTTAACCACAAAATATTTAGTTGCAGAAGACTTGATAAACAAAGACCGGAATAGGCAAAAAGCGTAGCAAACAATGGAGGCAAGTGGTCTACCACCAACGAGAAGATTACGAATAATCGTACATAAAATTTGCAACGGACATGGACTGAAGTTTTTGGAGTGTAACAATGACAAATTGTGAACCCTATACAATCAACTTACTCTGGCTTCATTATAATTTACAATTAACCAAAACCATAAAGCGGCATTTCTACAAATGTGACAAGTATTTAGAGTGAAATAATTACAAATTGTGAACTCTCAAAAATCAGCTAGAAGAATAGACTCAAGTTAATGTACATAGTGTCTAGAAAAGAGAATAATCCAATGCGAAATTGTTGTAATGTTTAAAATTACTAATTCAAAGGTGGAAAATGAAATGAAATGTGTAGTGTTTAACGCCCGCTTTTACTACATACGGCACTGCAGGCGATGACACTGATGATGCATGAGATGAAGATGGAGCACCGGTGGAATGAGATGGCGGGGGAAACCGGAGGTCCCGGAGAAGACCCGCCCCAGCGCCGTGTTGTCCACCACAAGTCTCACTTTGCGGTCGCCTGGGATCGAACCCGGGCCGCCTTGGTGAGAGCCAAGCGGTCTAACCACTGAGCCACGGCGTGGCCTCAAAGGTGGACATTTAACTATAAAGCATGTAGTATTACCATGTAATGGAGCATGATGTTGATATCAATAAAGCAAAACAGATCATTATTATTATTATCATTATTAAAATATCTTAAACATTTGGCATTATAAATAAAATTAGCGACAATTTTTTTTCAAATAAAACGTAGTATGGTGTCGGAGAGCGCTAGTGTCGCATCCTTTTACAGAAACTTGAGTAGTAAGCTATAAGTTACAATATTTTTCATCTTTAAATGCTTTACTGTTCTGCCATGTCATGCATATGTTAACAAGGAATAGCGAAACTGAGACTGCTAAACCCAGCTGGTCATTACATTAGCAATTGCATGTTGTTTACTACATTTAATAAACAGGTTTATGGGCATGTAGCTTATATTCTCAAATGTACTACATGCTTTAACTAAAAAAAGAACAGCGATTTAAGGTTAGGGTTCCAGCATTAACTGTTCCAAAGTATAAACAGGAGAATGCCTGTAGACAGCCAATAAACTGAAATTCTAATGATATTTTATAAAGAATTAAGTGTTTTGACTTAAGTAGGTTGTTAAAGCAGAATCACTTCTATAAAATACCTTAGCATCAGTTGCAATTTTATCATCCTTTTATGGAATAGGTTAACCAGTAGTAGAAGGCTATTTTTCTTCCCGGATTTCATTAGCCTTTTAAGGATGTGACTTTTGCGGTTCTTTTAGCAGAACTGACGGACCCTATGCCACTTTGAAAGGAATTTTCGCGGTAATTGCCCGAAACGAGCAGTGATATCAACGGACATCTGATGCCTATTTCTTAGGCAGGTTTCCCTAAATGAACAACCTGTTTGGAATTTGAGTACTAGTTTACGAGCAGCTGCAACCACTTAGGTGAATGATGCCCCGAGAAAAGTACTTTAATTTTTCGACAATGATAACCAGCTGATTTTGAAAAATGCTATCACGGCTGAGATAATTAAGGCAATTCTAGATGAGGGATAGGTTTCTTAAATTGCTAAGCAGCGGCGGCGGCTGCATTGATCTGTATCGACTAAAACTGAAAGTTGAGTTGTATATAAACCTCATCATGCTTCATTAATACACCTTTTGTATGTTACTAAATGTGTCAATTAAGTTTTATATTTCTTGTCAGGTTAACAATTGAGGGAACCACGGTTAAAGGAGAGTATACAATCTATCCAGTGATTTGTAACTGCGAGAAGAATGGCATATGCCTATTCACATAAGCGACACATTTCCTGTGAAAATTGGAACTAAATCCCAATCATTCACTCTCTCCAGTGGAAACATTAGGATACGTTGAATTCATACACTTTCTATACCGATTCTTCAGAATGTGTTCTTACAAAGGTGTTATTACTTTTAGCGATACTTCTGCCCGACCATTATTCTAATATTAAACAAGTAATTAGATTTTATTATATAGAAAATGAGTAGTTGTCAACCATTTGTAGCTGGTCAACACCCACTGAAGATGGTCAAAACCTGACCGAAAAGCGCTTATGGAGATATGAAGAACATCTTATCTGAGTGAGTAATCTCAAAAAATGTTTGACAACTACTCATTTTCTATATAAAAGATATCTCACTTTTAATAACTTGACAATGTCTTCTTTAAAATAGATTTTATTAATTCAGGAATTATTAACAGACATCGGAGCCCGTCCTCACCTCCAAGAGGTTCCGAGTTCGAATACCAGTCAGGGTGAGTTACCTGGATAAGGCTTTTTTCTGGAGTTTTCCCTTATCCTTACAGACGAATGTTGGGTAGATCTAAGCTCCATGGACCCTGGACTCAGTTGAGCATCATTTCACCCATTTCATTCACCGTTTAATATTACGTTGGAGGACGTAAAATTAAAAAAAAAAAAAAGGCGGAGCTCGTACACTTTTACAGGGATATGAAGTTTCAGTCTCGCAGTATATAACTGCTGATGTCAGTCCCGGGGACAACACTTAGGGATAGTCCGGTTCGCAACATGTAGCTTTAGTTTCATTACAACTACTGCTCTCCAAGCAGGTGGATCTACCTTCTAGGGAGTGCAAGGTGTTTGGCATATTGTATTAATAGAATTATTTCAAAAACAATTATTGGACAATCTCCATTTTATAAATCGAAAGTTTTGGGTACTATCAACAACCATTAAAGAGCTGGAAGGATGTACTGTCAAGCTGTCTAAAAGCAGGCGAGGAGGTGTCTGCAAAAATTAACAATATAGATAATGCACCACCTACCAAAAGAACAAAAAATGAACTGTTCAGTATTCAACACAAAAATACTGGATTTTCTATGCTGTGTAATATAATAAATAAACTACGTCTCGGACAAACATATGAACATGATTTGTACTACTCATATGCACCATTAACGTCACATGACGTTGAAAAAACTTTTTTCCAGTGTTTTCATACTTTTTTCAACGAGAGGCTAAGAAAATTAACATTGGACAATTTATGAATGAACATTGTTCTTCACTGTAATTCCCGCAACGAAAGCAATGAGGCGGATGGCATATTATTGTAAAGTAGGTTACATTTTGTATCCGTTACGGAGTGTACACACACAGCGCTTCGGTATTCTTGTTGACACAGGCGTTTGTTGCTCAGGTGTACGGGATCCGATTTCTGGTTATTAACAATTATATAAACAGTTAAATCAATTGGAAATATAAATGATTTTGTAATACTTGTACGAAGGTATCACATATATAAATTATATATAACATTTTGTAAACCTCAAAAATTATAACCAATAAAATACAAAGGCGTAGTTTCCCAGGGATGTCTACTAGGTTTCGGGGCAAGTAACGGGACAGCTTCCGTTATTGTTTACCCCTTACATGTCCATAAGGGTTATCGGCCTTCCCTTGTGTATAGCCAAAGAAAGGGAATTATCATTTCTCAGTTTTGGAGTAGAATCGGGGCAGTCTGGCGAAGTCTTGGATAGGGAGAAGTGTTACGCCGAAGCAGCATCACGTGACGTAAAGAAATTTGCATCCAGATAAGCGCGAGGTTCATCCGCCGATATCTAAAGTATTCTCAGAATAAGAAATGTTTAAAGCTTTGAGCAAGTACATTTAAGAGTACGTTCCGCAAATGGCGCCTAAATTACTGAAACCCATGCATACAACCGAGTAACCTTTGCCGAAGAAAAATTATTAGAAAACTTTCTTGTTTAAGAACCCTGAGAAAGAAAAAAAAATTCCAGTCCAGCTATAGCATCTACTCCACAGATTAGTAGTGAAGCAGATATTTGTCGAGGCGGACACTGAGAAAATTGGGCCTCCTCAGCCACAACTTCGACGATTACGACGAAGGCAACAGATGGTCACTTCGAAGCCTGACGGAGCGAGGGAGCTTTGAGATAACGCGACAACTTCTACCCATTTTGCGTTATTTGAGATAAACAATTTTATTGCATGATTCCTAGGAGTTGCAGTGAGAATAAGGGAACGGCAGTATAAAGCAACATTGAATGTAGTATTAAGAGCTGATATCTACATAACAACTTTAGTGCCCGCCTCGGAAGCGTGGTGGTAGCATGTCTGCCTCACGTTCATGAGGTCCCGAGTTCGAAACTCGGTCAGGGTGAGTTACCTGGATAAGTTTTTTTTTGTCCCGGGGTTTTCCTTTATCCTGAAAGACGAATGTCGGGTAACTAAGCTCTATGGACTCTGGGCTCATTTGAGCGTCATTTCACCCATTCCATTCATCGTCCGATAAGACTTAACGTTGGAGAACGTAAATTACAAAAAAAAAAACAAAAAAAAAAAAAAAAAAAAAAAAATATTCTCTTTGCATGGACGCGCCGTGGCTCAGCGGTAAGACCGCTTGGCTCTCACCAAGGCGGCCCCGGTTCGATCCCAGGCGACCGCAAAGTGAGATTTGTGGTGGCATACCCGGCGCCGGGGGCGGATTTTCTCCGGGATCTCCAGTTTCACCCGCCATCTCATTCCACCGGTGCACCATCTTCATCTCATGTATCATCAGTGTCATATGTAGTAAAAGCGGGCGTTAAACAGTACTACACACACTTCTCTTTGCATGAAAATGAGAAAAAAATGCCAAAAGAAAGAAAAAGGATTTGTAATTAGAGAAAAATTACTGAAAAATTCCGACCTATAAAAATGAATATTTCGTCACTGCTACCTCCACATTAATATATATTTGAAGAACTGTCTAGGGTTTAACCACTTCTGCATGTTTCTCCGGTGTACATGAATGAATGTGTAGTGTTTAACTCCCGATTTTACTACATACGGCACCGCAGGCGGTGACACTGATGATACATGAAATGAAGATGGAGCACCGGTGGAATGAGATGGCGGGGGAAAACGGAGGTCCCGGAGAAAACCCGCCCCAGCACCATGCTGTCCACCACAAATCTCACTTTGCGGTTTTCTCCGGTGTAGATTTTAAGTCCCGGTTACAGGACCGTTGCCCACGCAGCATCCTGAAGGAATTGAGGCGTTACGCTGGATAGCGAACCCTGGACTAAAAAGCCAACTTACCAGCTGGAGATGTCATGATCTCCTCCCATATCGGTTGATCACCCAACTCTGCCTTGCTTATGTAGGTGTAACGCCGGCAGTTACGTTGGCAGTCTCTGGCCTGCTGACGGAATGTTAAGCCATGGGTTACATTATATTTCCTCCAGTCAGATTTTATCTATCTCTTACGGTTTAGCAGTTATACAAACGTATTTTATAATCAATAGGGCTTCATATGCTATTATCAGAAAATTGAAGAAAAAATACATTTCATTTGTCATGGAAGTATATTAAACATTTATTATAATAATAATAATTTTGACACATTTTTTAAAAGAGTCGAAATTTACAAGAATGTCCCATGTAGACGATAGTTTTAAGGTGTCGCAACTTTAAAATAAACTGTATTTACACATTAACTTTGTTATTTAACCAACAACTCGTTTTGGAGTGCCATACAGTCAGTCTTCTAGTACGGTCCCACATAAATGATTCAGATTATTAGAGCAAGGGTATTCGAAAAGAAAGGATTCAAATGTTTTTTTTTTTTTTTTGTTTTTTTTTTTTTTTTTTTGTAGTTATAAGTTCTTAGAATGGAAATGACGAGATGAAGGAAAAGGCAGGCTCGCAAACGTTCAAGAATTCTGCTTAGTAAAGTTTTAAATTTTCATATGTAATATTTCGAAAACACCTTTAATTACAGAATGATTTAGGCCTCTAAAATAACACATAAAAATGTAGATGCTTAGGCTTTCACGGCCGGCGTTAATTCAGTAAAACGTGGTCTCCGGGCCTGAAGGACGTTTTGCCCATAACTTCGTTGGACATCTTCAGAGAAGGTGACTCGTGGCTGGTTTAGAGCAAGTATCTGTCGCTTGACTAATTCTCACTGTCACATAATGACCTAGTTTGAATTTCCCTGAAAATTCACTTAACTTACACTGTTACTTCACTCTGTGAACTCTTTCCATATTCACTTTCTTTGCTTTGACGTAGCGTTGCTACGAAATGCGTCCTAAGTAACTACTTCTGAGCGGTTCATTTGTTGTAAAGTCGAAAATAGGACGCCTCTAACTCCGTAGAGTAAGGCACTCACTGTAGATGGAAAAGGTGTCAACGCACTCAGACACAGCATCAGAAACGCAAATGATAGCTCACTCGCAACTCGAGACACAATTCGCCGGGCCTATTGCCTTGTATCTAAGTTTCCACGCAGTTCTGAAACGTTCGAGAAGACGAAATTTCTAGAAGCTTTTATTTATCTTGGCGAAGGCGCGGTATTCCTATTAACAGATCAGTGTACTTTGCGCCGACCCCGATAACCTTGCACCATAGCTGATGCATCACAGTATTTATATTTCTCCAGTAACAATATTGCAAAAAGCGATCTCTCAAGAAAAACTACAAATGCAAACTATGGAAACAAACACCTGCTGTTTAATTTTCACAAATAATACTGATGATAAATGACTGAAAAGGTGTTATCTAAAGTCCATTTTGGTAAACTTGTATATACTGTAGTGAAAAAGGCATCACCATTTAATTATGCCAATCTCCCTTTGTGGATCACCAAAACACATCGCTAACTTACACTTAATTTCACTTTTATTAATACACACTGTTTCTTCAAAATTTCCTTAACGCTAATATTTACGTCCCTGCGCCTCAGTTGCACACAGTAACTGCTTCGTATATGCTCAAAGAGTGACTCGATCACCTGAAACGACTCTTTTTGGCTGGCTAGCTCTATCGTTCAATAACTGATCGCTATGACTTTAGGACTCCCTAAAGGTAGGATGCCCACCTCGGTAGCGTGGTGGTAGCATGTCTGCCTCACGTTCAAGAGGTTCCGAGTTCGAATCTCGGTCAGGGCGAGTTGCTTGGATAAGGGTTTTTCCGGAGTTTTCCCTTATCCTGAAAGACGAATTTCGGGTAACTCAAAGCTCCATGGATCCCGGACTCATTTGAGTATCATTTCACCCCTTTCATTCATCGTCCTATATGACAACGTTGGAGGACGTAAATTACAAAATAACAATAATAATAACAATAATAACAATAACAACAATAACAATAACAATAGAAACAATAACAATAGAAACAATAACAATAGAAACAATAACAATAAAAACAATAACAATAATAATAATAATAATAATAATAATAATAATAATAATAATAATAACAATAACAATAATAATAACAATAACAATAATAATAATAATAATAACAATAATAATAATAATAACAATAATAACAATAATAATAATAATAACAATAATAATAATAATAATAATAATAATAATAATAATAATAATAATAATAATAATAATAATAATAATAATAATAATAATAATAATAATAATAATAATAATAATAATAATAATAATAATAATAATAATAATAATAATAATAATAATAATAATAAAGGTATGATTTTTCTAGATGAATCTCGAATAATATTTTATCAAATTTACTGTAATTGAAACATCTCGAAATTTGAGTAGGAGAAGAAAGTATTTCCCCGGCTTGTGACGGCAGCAATAGACACCAGCCCGAATAACAGTGAGCACGTCTACCAAGTCCAATCCTATGAAGAACGTTCCAGCCAAGTTACCGCAGAAGGCATCTACCTCAAGAACAGGTGAACCAGTAGTATTTAATGCATCACCCAGAAATTTCAAGGCCTCATAAGAAACCATCGACTTCCTCGGAGGAAATAAGAAGGCTAGTACCAAGAAGAACCAGAGTAAAGGTCCATGACCATCCGAGTCCAAGAACATCCTCTAAGGAATCTTCTGGAGAGGACGGTTGAAAATGCTAGCCCAGCCCCTAAGAAAATCAACAAATTGATACGTCCACAGGTAGTTTGTTTTGTCATGCAATGTTAATATTGAAAACAGTCTTTTCGTGCCTTTTGGTATTTTATTAAATGTTATTTATAGTTTTAGATTGCATTCTGCCTAACTGTGCTTATGTATTTTATTGCCATTTTGTTTTGATCTTTTAATTTTTAAATGAGTTTATCTCTGGTTATTGCCATGATATAGTTTTTAAAATGGTGCTGATGACCGAGCAGTTGAGCGCCCTTGTATTACATCATCGTCGCTAAATCGGCCGATGGGCAGGGATTCGCGGCCGACGTGACCATACCTTATGTCCAGTAGCATTGGGTGACTTTTCCAACAGACATCAGCTACTTCTTACTGGTGAAAAATATAAACCATGTTGTATAAAGCTTCAATATTTTGGACACACCAAGCTCTATTAACCCATATTTTACATTCAGCATAATAATTGTCACATTTGTTAACACTGCTACACGTGTCTGTAAAATGCCTACCAATGAACTGTTAACATATGCTTTTAAATCAAACTTTCAGAACTGTATATTATGGTCACCTAATGACACAAATATAGTTAATTTAAATTTGCAATGCATCTCGTTTTCCTTGTACAGTTTAAACTGCACGTAATTACTTTTGCGTATTGCTTAATAATTGCATGTCTTTGGAAATTTGTATGTCATTCGCTAAATAAATGTCCCACTTAGTATAAACTTCACATTAATCATTGGAAAAGACAAGTACAATCAGTTAAATAAAATAAAAATTGCTGACTCTAATGAGAATATTTGCATCAAGATAGATGAGATGTGAGCGATCAAGCCTGGTATAGCTTGGGGTTTGAAAAATTAAAACATCTCAAGGGTTCCCTTTTAAAAGCAGCATATATAAGTCAGTCATTTGTAAAACAGCATGATGTCGGTCTTTTATGAACTGAGGTTTAATAATAGAGCAATTACTCTATTAATCTGTCAAAGTAGCTTGTGGTGTCATCAACGTTTTAAAAAATACATCAATAAGTACTTACGGCATAGTAAGTCGCCACAAACGGTGTACCTATATCTCATTGCATATGAGAACCCCTAGCGATTTACCGAGAATTTAATATCGTGCTGGCATGTTGGCAATGGTAGCTCAATGGTTAACAGTAACTGGACCAGGACCGGTAGACCTGTGGCTCAAATCACAGCTATGGCATTGAATTTTTCATTCTGACTATCTACGTCCACTGAAGTTCAAGAAAATTTGTAGGAAAGTGTGGAACAGCAGTTCAGCTCAGCCAAGCTACACCCTTTGACCTGCTTCTACTCAGTTTGCTATTGCATTATTTCTTCTACTATCTATAATAAATAGAGGCAGTCTTATATAGTGATAGAGGCGTTCATAATGAGTAGACATCGGACCGCATACACCTTAGCAATCATTGTTCGCACACAGGTACTATGCAAAGACCAAAGGGGACATCAACAAACGCCCTTGTCAACAGGTATACCGATATGCGGTGTGTGTACAGTCCGGTACAGATACAAGATGTAACCTACGTTACAATATGCCATCCTCATTACTTTCTATGCGGGAATTGCAGTGAACAACCATGCATATTCGTGAATTGTCGAATGTGAATTTTCTGTGCCTCTCGCTGAAACAATATAGGAGAGATGTGCCCAGAACCGCACATCTAGGTCTTTTTTCCAAATTTTAAATGAAATGTGTAGTGTTTAACGCGCACTTTTACTACATATGGCACCGCAGGCGGTGACACTGATGATACATGAGATGAAGATGGAGCACCGGTGGAATGAGATGGCGGGGGAAACCGGAGATTCCGGAGAAATCCCGATCCAGCACCGTGTTGTCCACCACAAATCTCACTTTGCGGTCGCCTGGGATCGAACCTGGGCCGCCTTGGTGAGAGTCAAGCGTTCTAACCACTGAGCCACGGCGCGGCCTCCCATATTTTAAAGAAAGTGCAATGGAGAACACGTAACGTGTGCCTATTATGAAGCTAATAACATACAGCATTAGTAATGAATATTCATGAATGCGAGTCATCTTGACTTTTAATCACTAAAATATTAGTTTATTAGTGATAACGGCGCATCTTAAGAAGTGTTTCCCAGCAACGGACAGACGTAAATAAATACATACTTCTAAATAAAGGAAAAGAAACTGCATAATAAATCACAGGATAATTATTCTCATCATAATTATTGTATTTTTAAGATAAATACAGAACACGGCAACGTAATATATCTTTCAAAACGTCATCTAGAGACTATCACAACAAAATAAAAATGTCTTAGAACTATGAATTTTTTTATTTTAAACACAGTGATCACATCTATAAAAGTCAATGTTCTCTTGCCCTGTACATTCAACATGTGTCCAACCCTTGCACGATACACTAATTACATTGAACCCAAATCTCGTCTGTGATTTCTAAGGAATTGATACACTGTTAGAAAACTTCAATCGTCACTGGTTTTGTTTACAAAACTTAATTTTCGTTTAGTCTTCTAAGGCTCTGCACTATTTCCAGTTTCTGTTGGCACAGAGTTAGAGCTACGTTCTCTATTTATAGTTTTATTAATGTTAGTGTTGCGTCCCTTTGCTATAGATTTGTTCTTCTGTTTTGTGACGTTCACTGCAACATCCACTTATACAGAGTCGATATTAATGTTTGAGCAATATGTATTTCTACTCCCAGGCTCGTTGATCTTTCTGTCACGCTCTTTATTGCTTGTTTCATATTTTCTTCTAACTATTTTCCTTTCCTTTTGGCCTCCATGTTGCCAGGAATGCCTATAAGCAAAAATTAATCTAATGTCAGTGCAAGTTCAGGGGATGAAAATATACCTTCGCGTATGGTACTGGGAAAATTGCTATCGTACGGTACTGAGCAACTATATATATATAAACGTCACAGCTCAGCTCGATTCTTTTAAACCGACACTGTATTTTGTGTTTGTGTAGTCTAATTAATACCAAATAATATGAGCACAAATACTTGATTAGTTCTTCACCGGACAAGGCAGCAGCAATGTCAGCAAGTTACTAACAGCACAGCTCCAGTTCACCACACGACTTCTCTGAACAATAATTTCTGATTCAACGGTCAAAGAGGAGGCAAAACTTTCCGTTGGTAACAAAGAGAGTTGTTTGTAAATATATGAGCTTCTACTATCTATCGGCAAATACGAGATACTGACACCGTATGGTACTGGGCGCATCTCCCCTAAAAATCTTGGGAGAAAGTTCGTTCAACGTCACATGACGTTAATGGTGCATGTGAGTGGCCAAATCATTTTCATGTATTTGTCCGAGACTTAATTTATTTCCTATATTACGCAGCACTGAAAATCCAGTATTTTTGTACCTTTTTGTAGAATCTGGACCATTTTTGGCTCGTTTGTTATGTGGTGCATTTTGTATATAGTTAATTTTTGCGGACACCTCCTGGACTTATAGTCTTCAAGCTGTTTAATACCTGTTGATAATAGCCAAAACATTTGATTTATAAAATGGAGAGTGTCCAATATTGTTGTGAAATTAATACTATTAACATAATATGTCCAACATCTTGCACTCCCTGGAAGGCAGATCTACGAGGCGTTTCCGTAAAATAGTATCCAAGGCGCTGGAGCCGCGAGGAACACTATTACGCGAGATCCGGCAACACTGGCGTGTAGGTTGGTTTCACCCCTTCAAATCTCCATCACAACGAACCCGTTGGAACCATCATCCTTGGCTGGACAGCCCTTTGCAATGGAGCTTCCTATCACATCCACCGCCAAGTGTGAGCTGCGTGCAGTGATCCGTTTTTTGAGTGCCAAAGGCACTACCCCCACTGAAATTCATCGTCAGTTATGCGAAGTCTATGGGTCACAGTGTAGTGACGTCAAAAACGTGCGAAAGTGGGTCACAGAGCTCAAAGACGGACGTGCAGACGTCCATGACAAACAGCGTTCTGGTCGGCCTTCGGTTTCAGCCGAAACAATTGCAAACGTGAAGCAAGAAATGCTTAAGCCGAAACAATTGCAAACGTGAAGCAAGAAATGCTTAAAGATCGGCGGGTGACAGTTCACGAGCTGTGCCAGCTTATCCCTGAAGTCGGTAATACTACGATTGACAATATTTTGACCGAACATTTGCATTATCGCAAGGTGTGTGCAAGGTGTTTCCCCAAAATGCTCACCGAAGACCATAAACGGCAACGTGTTGAGGCGGACCACCAATTTCTGGAGCGCTATGAAGAACAGGGCGAGGAATTGTTGGATTCAATTGTCACTGGCAATGAAACCTGGCTGCACTACACAACATCACAAACTAAAGAACGTTCTCACGGCATTCGAATTCGCTGAAGCCGCGAAAGTTCAGACATTTGCTGCCGGCAAAGTGATGGCCAGTGTGTTCTGGGACAGAGATGGTGTATTGTTATGCGAGTTTATGCCTACCGGCACAACAATGAATGCCGCTAGCTACTTTGAGACTTTAAAAATAATTGTGACGTGCCATTCAGAATCGAAGGAGGGGAATGCTATCGAAGGGCGTGATTTTTCATCACAACGTTCGTTCCCATACTGCACATGAAATGGCTGATCTGGCCCATTTCGGATGGGGCATCCTCACCCATCCCCCCTACAGTCCAAACTTAGCACCTAGTGATTATCATCTGTTTCCTGAGTTGAAGTCACACCTGGCTGGAACACATTTCCAGACCGACGATGATTTGAAAAACGAGGTTGAGCGCTACCTGCGCAACTTGGCCGGAGAGTGCTATGACAGGGGTATACAAAAACTGCCACAGTACATGCAAAAGTGCATCTATCGCAATGATGATTACGTTGAAAAATAGCCGTAAGTTCCGCCTTGACAATAAACATGTTTTCTATATTAAATAAAATCGGAGACCTTATTTTACGAACACGCCTCGTACCTACGTGGCGAGCAGTGGTTGTAATGAAACTAATGTTACGCATTGCGAACGGGATTATTCCTGAGATTTGTCCCCGGGAATGACGTCAGCGGTTATACATTGCGAGACTCGTAAACTTAATATCCCTTTAATGGTGTATGGGATCTGATGCGTGATAATGAGTAAGCAATACATAAAAGTTCTAAGAAAAGACAAAACATAAAATGAAAGAAAATTCAAACCTGACATACAAAAGAGGGAGTTCTAAGAATTTGAAGGGCCGCGCCGTGGCTCAGTGGTTAGACCTCTTGGCTCTCAGCAGGCGACCGCAAAGTGAGATTTGTGGTGGACAACACGGCGCTGGGGCGGGTTTTCTCCGGGATCTCCGGTTCCCCCCGCCATTTCATTCCACCGGTGCTCCAACTTCATTTCATGTATCTATCATCAGTATCTTGTAAAAGCGGGTGTTAAACACTACACATTTCATTTCATTTCATTTAAGAAGTTGAACTTCCCCTGGTTTGATGCTGTTGCTATTATACACGTCCATTATCACATTATATGCTCGCAGCATTTTTTGCTTTTTTTACCAAATTGTGCTTTTATGCTTGATATAAACATTGCACCATATAGCTTCCCATAGAACAAAAAACATCCACTGCTAAAAATTGTTTCAATATCGTAGATCGAAATATATTAGAATGTATGGGCAATAACTTGGACTTTTCTTAAACGTATTTCAATAATATTTGAGCAGTGTAAAGCTGAATGAAAATGACAATGAATGAGAATGACCTCAATGGGGTTGTACTGAAAGATTGCTTCACCTGGTTTGATGCGGTTGCTGTTACCGCAGCCTTCGAAATTTTGTTAATTTTTCAACGAAGCGATTTTAGAACTGCAGGTCTTCTTCTCGCACTCCTCCTCCACTTCAAGGCCTAGTCAATATATCCGTTGCGACCTCACAGAACTAGTTTCATCTTTTTCTCGGACGTCCCACACATTCTGTGCTTGTTTGCAACGGCCGAAATTCTACTTTCATCCATCCGCCTGAGGTGTCGTCTCCATTCCTCAATCTTCTCATTTAAATTATAAATTCCCAATTCTGCCCGAGATGTCATCGTTCTTTATGTAGTCTCTCCTTGAATAGCCTTTAACCATCCTTAAAAAGCTACTTTCTGCTGTCCATATATTATTCCTATCTCCAAAATTCACTGACAAAACACTACAGGCGTTGCCATTGTTTTGCATAATTTTAATGTTGTCTATTCTAAACTGAATGTTTTCACTGCTATTTATAACCTCACATTTATATTGAAGTCTGTTTGGACTTCTTTCTACTTCTTTTTCCTGTAGGAACACTTGTTGTAATTATGCATTAATCTGTCATTCACCATCGACATCAGAGAGATCAACAAATGATATAGTGTGTCCTTTTGTTATTTTGTGAACATTTGAAAATGTAATTCATTATTGTATCTTGGTCATCGTTGAGAATGATATGGATATTAATTTAAAATTAAATAATTAACTCAAAAATAATGGGACTTCAGAATTCTAAGCTAGCCAGTAATTTTTTTACTTGTATCAAAGCTTAAATCTATCAGCTGAAATCGGTGCAGAAGCCTATACAAAATACAAGGGGCGTCCAGAAAGTAAGTTCTGTTTCAGTTTATCTCCGCTGCAGCGCTGCGATCGCAGTTCAGCACATGCGCGTTAGACGCTCTGTATCAAGGAGAAGAAACGTGCACCATTGTGAGATCGCTGTCAACCACGTACGCTTTGTTGTGCTTGTTTACAATGTCGGTGTTGATTGAAACTCCTGCAACTTGTGAAATTAGTTCTGTGATTCGTTTTCTGAATGCTAGGAAAGTGAAACCAATTGTGATTTATCATCAAATTTACGATACATACGGACAAAATGCGATGAGTGATACAATGGTGTCAAGATGGGTCCGAATGTTCAATGAAGGACGTAGTGAAGTACACGATGAAGAACGAAGAGGGCGTCCATCTTTGGTTACAGAATAACTGGTTCACGTGATTGATGACAAGATCCAGGAAAACCGCAAGTTTACAATTGGTGCTCTTGCTATGGAATTTCCTCAAAATCTCACGATTACTAGTTCATGAAATTGTTACCGAAAACTGAATTTTAGTAAACTTTGCTCACGTTGGGTGCCAAATATTCTTACTGAGCAACTCAAAACAAAATGCATGGGGAGTGAACTTCAGTTTTTGACCCGTTATGATGAAGGCGGCGAAGAATTTCCGACACAGTCACAGGAGATGAAACTTGGGTTTCATACGACACCCCTGAAAGTAAGCGTCAATCAATGGAATGGAGGCACACCTCATCTCCAGTAGAGGCTAAGCCGAAACAAACCTTTATACCACGAAAAATGATGTGCACAGTGTTCTGGGACATTAACGCCAGAGGTTCTACTCCCATTAGTCCTGGACCCGTAGGACAAGGACCGGGGCCACCTTGGACCAGGGAGTTACCGAGCTGTCCCAAAAGGACACCCGGCGAATCCGCGGGGCCTTCCGTAGGGCAAGATCTTAAGCTTTACTAAGGCCCCTCCCACCACCTGTTCCTGTGGACTCAAGACGGGATGGAAGTGGATACGCCACTTACACGCGTCAACACCAAAATGGCAAGGATAGCGCTTACGCGCGCCAACATCAGAATATGAAGGCTACCGAACAACTTCGGTGGGGCCACCTGTGGTGATCTAGCACACCTACTAGCTATGCTGGCTAATACGCGGGAATATTAATGGCTTCCCATCAACCCCATCCGGAGACGTACCCCAACTCCCACGGGTATCGGAAACCACTGCCCCCTCGAGTTCAACCCAATCCGAACAACTCCCCAGCACGGAGGGGCTCAAATGTTCGGCCTGAGGTTCCTCTAGTAACGTCAGAGGTACCACGAGTTCTAGGGTCCGCAGCGCCCGCACAACGGCAGCTGAATGGGACGAATCCCGCTCCCCCTACAAGAAGTGTTCTGGAACAGGAAAGGCCTCTTGCTCATTGATTTCTTACCGCGTGGTCAAACAATGAAAGCAGACATTTATTGCGAGACACTTGGGAAATTGCGCCGCGCAATACAGAATAAGCGCCGAGGAATGCTGTCAAAAGTTGTGTTTCTTCACGACACCGCACGATCACACTCTGCAAATTCGACGAAAAATATCCTACAGGGATTTGGCTGGGACGTGTTTGACCACCCCTCACAGCCCTGACCACGCCCATAGAGACTTTCATCTGTTTTTGCATCTCAAATCTTTCCTTGGCGGTCAACACTTGAACAATGACGAAGAGCTGAAAGAAAATGTTTCCAACTGGTTGAAGACATAGGCTACAAATTTCTATGAAGAATGTATACAAAAATTTGTGCCTCGCTAAGACAAATGCTTGCAAAATCTCGGCAGTTATGTCGAAAAGTAGTTTGAGAGTTGTAGAATTTTGTGCAATAAATAATTTTTCTGTGTCTGTACACAATTTAATTTTATTACCAAACAAAACTTACTTTCTGGACGTACCTGGTAGAACAGCATCTTTATTGTATTAAGAATTACTTGAATATGTACAACAGGACCAGTGGAATGAAATGGCTTACGTAATGGCAGAAACATTTAAATATTCGCCACTATTGTGGCTTTGAAGTTCTCTTCACCTTTTATAAACATGCATTACAGATTGACAACTTCGCATTTTAGGAAATAAAAGTATTCGAAAATTTAAACATAACAAGGAGTAGCCCAGAAATTTTTGGTTAACTCCATACATATATCTATAAGTGGTATGCTTTATTATGTACTTCTCTGTGTAGTGAAGGTTTTCTTAACGCTTACGCTGTACTGTGATACAAAAAGTCATTAGAACAGAGAACCTTTAAGCTATTATCAGAAACGTCATGATAAAACAATTGATTTGTACTACAATTATCTCAAATATTGATATCTAAAGCAAAAAAATGTTACAACCAATTTGGAGAATATCAACACTTTCAAATCGTTTTTCATGTAAAGAGTGGTATAGAACCGGCGTTTTTAAACCAAAGCCTTGAAGGTATACACTACGTTTATTTAACCGAATATTCATTTCATTTGACGAGATGTACCTTTTTATGTAGAATGATTCTTGCTGTCTTTTACCACTAATACAAGTCATTCAGAATGAATAGTACTTGACCTCATCCCTCTTCCCAGAAAATATAGTATGCGCTTTTTTCATGGAAGTATTTTCAACACACGTAATTTCAACAAATTCTCGCGAAAAATGTCCGAGGGAACAAAAAATAAGTAGTTTTCTATGTAAAAACATGTTTGGGATGAGGGATTTATCAGATTCTTCCTTTACATCTTGTGAAGTTAAAGTACTCGGCATTCATCGGAATTATCGCCTATTTGGTTATGTTGCACTGCACTGACTAATGCATTCTCACTGTCAGCTCACTAATGAAGAATTACCCATTCTCGACTCCCATGACCGGCGCTATCTAGATGTGTTTCTTGCATTTATGGAATAAATTTGGAACATTTTAGAAAAGAAACCTAACCGAAACTGCCAAAAGGAATCTTCCGAAACGGCAAAGTTTTACACAATGCATATTGTTCTGCATTTGTTATTGCTTTAGAGCACAACGATTACACTGGGCCACAATGAAAATATTTCGGGTTTACAAATAGTGAATTTATATGTATTTTCATCTGCTGTATTCAAACATCGCCATAAAAATGATAGATTAGCTCTTGTTTTGAAGATAAAGTGACATTTCATTTTTTAGAGTGGTGATTTTAAATTTGGGGGAAGTTTTTTGACAGTTGGCACACCTGTCAAATAACAAACAGAGAGAAATTTTGGAAATCAAGTGATGCAGAAGTTAAGGAAGGAATTTTGTCGGACCACAAATAAGAGAACTTGTAAAGGATCCTGCATTTGACCAATTTTTGGAGGGGAAAGAAAAGGAAGCTTGGGAAGCCTTCAAGGGTGTTGTTAATGGATTTTTAGGCAACAAAAGAGATGACAACTACAAGCATTTGGTGACAGTGTTCCTGTAAAAATACCGTAACCTTGGATGCAACATGTCCCTTAAGATCCATTTTCTCCACTCCCACCTAGACCTTTTCCCTCCTAGTTGTGGAGCTGTTAGTGATGAACATGGGGAGAGATTCCATCAGGACATTTCTGATATGGAACAAAGATATCAGGGCCGTTGGAATGAAGTAATGCTTGCGGATTACTGTTGGTCTTTAAATAGGGATTCTGCGGAACTACGTCACAAGAGGCAAGCTAAAAGACGACGAAGCCAATAGGCCGCCACATGATTCTCTTCAGACACGACTATCTGCGAAGTATTTTCACAGGAATTTAGAACGCTTAGAATGTAATTACCAGATAAAAATCAAATGAACGTTCATTGTTGTTAGCATGTATGTAATTAAAATGTATTCTTTGTTCTCAATCCGTTAAGATGTAATATTTCCACCTTGTGTATATCATAGAAACTAGACCTAATAAAAAATTTTCATTGTGATATTTCTCTTTCTCTACCCAAAATTAGTAGGAATTGCCTCATGAAGTGCTCCAGGTATTCAAAAATTAATTTTTGTTGCCCTATGTTATTAGCTGCACCCAGAAACACGCAACCAAATGGACACTCGACAATGCCCGCTTTGGTAGCCTAGATGGTGGCGTGACTGCCTTACGTCCAAGGCTCCCGAGTTCGAATTTCGGCCAGGCTGAGTTACGTGGACAAGTTTTTCCGGGATTTTTCCTTTATCCTGAAGGACGAATGTCGTGTAACCACTAAGTTTCATATACCCTGGGCTCATTTGAGCATAATTTCACCCATTCCATTCATCATCCGAAATGACTTAACTTTGGAGCAGGTAAATTAAAAAACTTACCAACTCCAGCGGCCGGCCGACATTCTCGCACCGCAGTGGCAGGATTGAGAATGTTTTCAGTTAATTTAGCCACCAGAAGCTTTTAAGTTAGTGACATATCCTTACTGTCGTTGCATATTTTTCAAGAATATTAAATACAGCTCTGTAATAAAGCCGTGAAAGAAAATTAAGGAAATCTTACGGTCATCCTGGAATCGTAATTCACTAAGTTATTTCGTCATCATATGCTTGCCTAAGTAATTACATACACACTTTAAAAACAGGTATTTATTTACTTATTTACTTGCTCAATGCTCAGACATTTGATACATGGTCACCAGTCTCCTAAATGTCCACTACAATTGTCCATCTCACATCCCGTCACAATATTTTAGTCTTTCGCAGATTCTTAGATGCTCCCAGTTCATGATGGCGTTTTCTCTTTTGCATACAACACACTTCACTGAGGGGAAGATTCCAATTCTGTGCAGGTGATCCGCAAGGCAGTCATGGCCAGTAATTTTCCGGAACGCTGCCACCGTTTCCCTTCGTGAATATTTAGGAAGTGCACTCTTATCTTCTAGTAGTCTTTCCTTTTCCTTGAGTCATGAAGTGGTCATAAAACTACATTTTGAATTTATTGTTAATGACTCTTTTAATTGAGATGTGGGATAATCCTGTGCAACTTGGTAGAGATCTTTGTTCCTTATTTTGCTAAGAAGTCTGTCATTTCTTTCCCATACATACTTTAAGAGACAAGTAATTAATCATACGAATAGTTGATGAGTGTATACTCAAAGAATTCGAAAGAAGTCTCTTCTGTCCAGACTTACATTGCTGGTTATGTAAACTTGCATGACTTTCTTTTAAAATCTTAATACATTCTGCAAACGATTACTAAAAAGGAACAATGTTTTGGCAGAAATTAAATGAAATGAATGCGAATTGTTTATGTACTAAACATAAAACTATACATGCACTTTCTGTGCACGTGGTCAAGATTCGATCATGATTCCGTAATATAATCCCTCAGCCCATTTCGGCCAAATCCTTGTAATGCATTCGATTAATCCATTGATAAAGGTTTTGAAACGTGGATATTTGAGGAGGCAAGCCCTCCGTTACAGTCGGCTAGGCAATGAAACAAGCTTTGACTGGCATCTTCGAAAAACTTCGTCATTTGTATTCTGTTAACTTCTGGAACATTGCATTAACGTGTCTCCCTAACAAGGGACTCAAAAACGACGTAGATAATAAATGAGAGTCGTTTACGAGGGAGTTACGAGTGATTTGTAAGTCAAGAGCTGAAAAGCCGAGGCCTGCAACGCATTTTGCTTAACAAATACCAAACATTTGTGCCTTCTCGGCCTCATACAGATAGGAAGAGCGTGCATTATATTCCATCCAACAATTCGATACCTAGATTTATGTTTTGAAGTTCTCTGAATCCTCCTAAGAAGTATTTCTGAGGAAAAAGTCTGTGTATGCGCGCCGACCTAAGTTTATGTGGTGATGTAAACAAAAGTACGTCTACGTGTGCAAAATCACTGACTATTTAGCTTTGTAACTCTCTGCGAATGAAAAATACAGTTCGCATATCATTTTTCAAGACCCTGCATCTAATGCAAAATATACAAATAATTTCACATTATGTATTAAAAATAAAAGAGTCAAAGAGTAATTAATATTTCATTTGAGGTGGCGCAATCAATTAACAAGATGACTGCTTCCGTGCAATATGTAAACATTACAGAGGAGAATAGTTAAAAAGTGATGAAAAACGAATTATATTGAAAGTATTTTGCAAGCTGTGTGAAAAATACCAAACTTTAAAGCTAGAAAAGATAAACAAGTGGTTAGAAAGAATGTATGAAGCACTAGTGGAGTCCAAAATGCTGTATGCAGTTGAGATCTGGGTGGGGGGGGCAGAGGTAAACAAAACGGTGGACCAAAACTACAGAAGGTTTTGTAAAGAGATTACAAAGATCAGCACCTAGGGAAGTAGCTTTAGTGGAATTAGGAAAGACAAGAAGAAATGGAATTATTAAGGAAAGGTAATTTGGTAATTTTGGAAATTTTGAAAATTATGAAATTATGCATGAGACAGTAAAAAGATTAGTGAACTCAAATAGTTGGCGGGCAGAGATAGGAGGAATTATGAAAAAAACTAGTAATGGGAAAGGAATAAAAGCGATATGGGTTAGTTGGCAAAATGCTGAATAGAAGACCTAGAAAGGCCAGAAATATGGGGAAGTCTAGAAAATATGAAATCATTGAAATTTTGCAAACAAATAAAAATAAATTGAGCACGACAAGCACATGTAGATTACTGCAATAGGCAAGAAAGAGAAAAGTTAGCTCGGATGAGGACAGGAATAATATTTCTAAGAGGGATAAGAGGTAGGGGAAAGAGAATTTGTGAACTGTATGGAGAAAAAGAAAGCATAGAACACTATGTAACAGGATGTGAGGAGGTTGCAATTTGGAGAAAAAAAGGTTTATAAGGGGAAAATGGGAGAAATTAGAGAAGAGGATAGTAGCTATAAAAATGTTAACGGGAAGGGTGGAAAAGAAGGTAAGAGGTATTGGTGCAGAATGTAAAAGAAAAATGGGCCAGAAATTTAAAGAATATAAGAAAGGAATATGGGAAGGAAGAATGGGACTAATTAAGTGGCAAGGAGGCATGGAGGTTAAGAGCCACCTGGCAGTGCAGAAGATCAGGGTGACATGTAATCCATGGCAGCAACAAGGTAAAGACAAATAAATGTAGCCTAAAGTTGTAAAGTGTAAAATTTTGGAATATGGACAGTAAATAAATCATTTAGTAATTCGTTAATTTGTCAGTAGAATAAATTGGTGTTTCAGAGCCAAGTATTAAAGCCGCTCGTAGGGAAGTTGTGATAAAGGGACAGATTTTCACTCCAGGAAGACATCGATAAAGAAGGAAGCCACTTGTGGAAGATGAATGTGATGATTTTGTTAAAAGTGCTGTTTGTTGCAAAAGTGATACACGCAATTGTTTAGTACTATTCTTTCGCAGAAGCACTGTGTCTTAGCTGTTAATTTATAAATGAGGTGTGTGTGAAGAAATAATATATTTAAGTAACTTTTTCATGCATAAATGGAAAGCTATATTACACGATACAGTTTTTTTTCTGTTCCATTTATATCCCGCCTGTAACTGCAGTGGTCATACTCCCGGTCGTTCTCCTATGGAACATTTGGATGGTGTTATCTCGTAGACGTTGGATTGCTGGTACTTTGGATTCTTATTTTTTATTTATTAGATCACCTACACACTCTCATTCGTACTTCTAGACTCTGTGGAAGATGGGGAATCATCTTGGTTGGAGAAAAATCAGCACGCGCAGCAGGGAATCGAACCCGGGATCCCTTGCACAGCAGGCAGGTGCTCTACCCACTGAGATACGGGGCCAGAGTCACACACACACACACACACACACACACACACACACACACACACACACACACACACACACACACACACACACACACACACACACACACACACACACACCCTGATCTTCTGCTCTGCCAGGTAGCTCTTAACCTCCATGCCTCCTTGTTACTTAATTAGTCCCATTCTTCCCCCTCATCTTCCTTTCTTATATTCTTTACACTTATGGCCCATTTTTCTTTTACTTTCTGCAAAAAATCCCTAATACTTCTTACCTTCTCTTCCTCCCTGCCCGTTAACATTTTTATAGCCACCATCCTCTTCTCTACTTTCTCCCATTTTTCCTCCCAAACCTTTTTTCTTCACATTGCAACCTCCTCGCATTCTGTTACACAGTGTTCTATGCTTTCTTTTCCCCCACACAGTTCACAAATTCCCTTTTCCCTACCTCTTATCCCTCTTAGAAATATTGTTCCTGTTTTCATCCATGCTAACCCTTCTCTCTCTTGCCTATTGCAGTAATCGACATATGCTTCTCGTCCACAATTTCTTTTTATTTGCTTGTAAAATTGTAATGATTTCATATTTTCTAGACTTCCCCATATTTCCTGTGTTTCTATATCTTCTATTCTACATTTTACCAATTTACCCACATCGCTTTTATTCATTTCCTTTTATCTCCATATATCTCACATTCCTATTTATTCTATGATTCCTCCTATCTCTGCCCACATATTGAGTTGATTAATCTTTCTTGCTGTCTCCTGCATAATTTCATAATTTCCCCTTATTTGGCCAAACATCTATAACAAAATTTTATTATTCTTTCTATCACTATCCCATTTCTTCTTGTCTCTCCTAATTCTACTAGAGCTACTTCCCTAGGTGCTGAGTTTGTTAAGCCAAGTAGCTCTTTACAAAACCTTCTGTAGTTTTGGTCCACCGTTTTGTTTACCTCTGTGCCCCTCCCCAGATCTCCACTGCATACAGCATTTTGGATTCAACTAGGGCTTCATACATTCTTTCTAACTACTTGGTTGTCATTTCTAGCTTATATTTGCATATTCTTATCCCATTTATTGCAGCCCTTCCTTTAACTTCAAGTTTTCTCCTGTACGCTCCCCACTTTCCATAGCAAAACTAAATATGCAACGTTCCTCTCTGTTTTGGAATACTTGCCAAAATTATTTGCGATGACTGCATAGTCAGGGGAAACAAAGAAATAGTTGACTTCGAGTAACTGAACATTCCCAATGACAAGATACATTTTAAAATATGCTATTTTCTTTCGTATATTATAATGCAAATTACAATGTAAACTCTATTAGTATTATATTTTAGCTTAAGTACTTAGTATGATTATACTAATAAAAGTAATGTATATTTAACCTAAATAAAGCCAAAAATTGAGGAGAAAAAGCAAAATGAGAAAAATAAAAAATACAGGAATATATGTGCATAAATATAGCGCAGGCCTCCTAGGCCCCACGCGACCAACGGTGTTCTGCCAAGGCACGCGCCTAACGGAGGGTTAACGGAAAAACATTTGAATTTTTAACACGTTCTTCTTTTGGAAATTAATTATTCTTTCACACTGGCCGTGTGTAGGCTAAATTGTGGAAACGTTGAGTCAGACTGAAAAATTCAATGCCATAGCCGGGATTTGAACCACGGATCTTCTGGTTTCCGTCCAGCCGCACTACCATTGTGCTACTATGGCCAACGTGTCGATATGACATTAAATTCTCTAACTGACTCGTATTTTCCCGGTAAACCACTGAGGAGTTCTCATCCCGTGGTTCAAATCCCGGCTATGGCATTGAATTATTCAGTCTGACTCAACGTTTCCACAATTTAGCCTACACACGGCCAGTGTGAAAGAATAATTAATTTCCATTAATTAACCTAATGGTGGTTAACTATAAAGCCCGGGCCTTAAAGTACTTACATGTAGTAAGTCGCCATTAAGGTAGTTGTCTCATGTGTTTATGAGAACTCCTAAGTGGTTTACCGGGAAAATACGAGTCAGTTGGAGAATTTAATGTCATATCGGCACGTTGGCCATAGTAGCACAATGGTAGTGCGGCTGGACGGAAACCAGAAGATCCGTGGTTCAAATCCCGGCTATGGCATTGAATTTTTCAGTCTGACTCAACGTTTCCACGTTCTTCTTTTGTTAGTTTACATTCCCCAACGTTGTCATGTCTGACGAGTGAAATGGAAAATATGATGCTCATATATGCCCACGGTCTATAGAGCTTAAGAGTTATCCAACATTCATCTTTCAGTTAAGGGAAAACCCATGGAAAATCCTTATGCTGGTAACTCCCCTTACCGAGATTTCAACTCGGCACCTGTTAAACCTGAATTGTGTGCGTGTTCGTGTGATATTTCTTGTTGGTTCGAATATTTCCGTTCCTCTACATTATTCCAACAAACTCATTATTCGTTGCTTCCTCTCGGGTGACGCAAATAGAAGGGAATTTCAAAGGCACCTTACAGCGAATAGATCTTAGAAGATTTCACTATAGCTCATATTTAAGAAAATATGTAATAAAAGAATTCTTCCTTTTCAATTATCCTGACCTACAGAGAGCGACAGAAGTATTCGAATAATATAACATGTAACATTGCACGTACTATAAATACTGTAGTATATATTTGGCAGCATTGAATTGCTAAACATTAAACATTAACCTTTTGTATCTCGGAAACAATATTTAAAATATCACTTTGCATGTATTTATTACACAATATGTACTGTATTTATTATACTGTCCCTCTTATTGGAGGACATGAGATTCGAACGTACCCAATCGAACAGAGAGAATGGTGGTTGGACGTACCCTACACGCTCCTACCATATAGCAGTTGTGTTTATGCTATTCCCGAGACAGTGTGCTGAAAATTATTCATCCCATTGTGAACTCAGATAATATGGGACGTGAAGGTAAGGAGACAACGGTAGCTGAGAGGAATGTCGTAATAAATATGTACAAACAAAATAAATCTCTCTGATATTGCCAAAACCATTAACAGAAGCCCAACTACAATGTTCTGCATAATTCAACACTTTAAAGAAATACTGTTCTAAATAAACCTAGAAATGGCGCTCCTTCTAAACTCACCACCAGAGACTGGAAGCAAATAATAAAAGTGGTGAAGCAGAATCCGAGAGTCACTGCATCTGAGATTAGAGGAAGCCTTGAGCAATATTCTGGCACTGTGGTTCACACGAGAACAATTGCACGGTTTTAAATAGTACTGGGTAGAATGTCCGCGTTTCTAGGAAGAAACCATATGTTAATAAGGTGAATAAGAAAACACGTATAGAATTTGCTAAACAGTATGTGCTGAAACCAACAGAATTGTGGGATAAGGTTCTCTGCTCGGACTAGCAAATTCTGCTTATATAAGAGTGATGGACGTCTTAAAGGGTGGAGACTGCCAAATAAAGAATGGGAACCTAAGAATATGGTAGCTACAGTGAAATATGGTGGTAGTAGTGTGATGGTATGGGGCTCCATAGCTTTACTTGGCTTTGGGGAACTGGTGTTACTAGATGGGATCATGGACAAATTTGAATACAGGAGGATTCTTGAAAACAATCTTAAAAAGAGAGCAGAGAACCTGGGATTAGGGTGTGATTATTACTTCCAGGAGGACATTGATCCGAAGCACACTGCTGAAATTGTAAGGCTTTGGATCGTGTACAACACTCCTCACATTTTGAAGACACCGCCCTAATCTCCGGATTTAAATCCTATAGAGAACATCTGGAAGGAACTCAAGGAGCGTGTGAGGAAGCATCATATCAGCAGCAAGGAACATCATAAAGAACTTCTTCAAACATAGTGGAGAAATATGGACTCTGCAGTCACTAAACAACACATATAGAAAATGCCCAAACGATTATGAATAGTAATTCAAAGAAAGGGGATGATAACTAAATAATAGCTGTTCTCTGTTCGAATACTTATGTCCAGATGTAAAGTAACCGTTTTATTTTTCCTTGTAGTGCAAATTAGTTTCAGTTGCTATTTATGAGTTTATATGTTTAATGGAAGACTAAAGTTTATTTTGTATCACTTGTATTTACGTATGCTTACTCTGCGTAGCTTTAAAATAATATAAGTAATAAATATATTTACGTTCGAATAGTTACGTCAGCCTCTGTACAAGAAAGAATAAACTTTTGTAAGATTATTTGAATAATGGGTAGTGAAAGTGTTATAAATGTAATCAGATATATCTAATCGGTGCTTTAATTCGTTACCACATGTTTTATCGACTGGGCGTACTTATACGTTTATACAGTACCCCATTTTTCTTGTCTATATTACTTAGTCGAAAGGCACGTGAGGATCACCAAACCAGATGCTGGTGCCAAATATCTCCCAGAGATAGCAATGGAAATAAAAATTGTTGTTTAACATCTTTTCTATTTCTTGATATGGACTTACACGTGTTACATACATTTATGCACTACATGCGGATCGTTGCAAAAATTTAATGGAATGATACAATTGCTAATTAAATGTTTGTGTCGAGGGTCCATTTAAATTTCTTTGCACACTATGTTGGAGATTACATGTGTTAACTCTGACAGGACCGAGATTAAAGTACTTTTCAACATAAAAAATGGGAAAATAAACGATCAAGGCTTCACATTCGCACAGCTCTTAATTGAGACTACATTCTTATTTGGTTGAAGGCAAAAGCAATGGTTTTAAATGAAGCACTTTTAGGAACTGGTTCTTAAAAAACTACTTTTGGAAACGCTTCCAGGTTGTAAGATATGTCTTCATCAACTGAGTTAGTTGATGTCTTCATCAATATAAGTGCTTATAATTTTCTGATAATCTAATTAGGCTTTAGAGGACTAAAATGCGCATTCCGCCATTGTTTAACCTGCTAAATTCTTGGCTCATTATCTCTTAGATTATTAAGTATATAAAACTGAAATGTTTATAGGTTCTAGATGACTTCCATCCAAGCCTACTAATTTAATTGTACACAATAATTGTATTTATTAAGGAAGGTGGGTTTATTTTATAGTTATGTCATGTTTTGTTTAAAATTCATCAGCCACTCTCTACCTTTTAAAAGATTGCTATTAATAAGATGTTTCGTTAAAGTCATTTACCACTGCTTTGGAGGACAATTTTCTTATCCTAACATTTTATTTAGATACCCTCAATATTTGGATATGAAGAAGCATTTATATTACTAAAGGTAATTGCTGAATAAAGCTCCTCAAAGAGAGAGAACTATAATTTTATCGAAGTAACTGTATAACCTTAACATACAAAAGCCTTGATACTCTGCAGTAGCACCACTTTGTGCAGCCAAACTTCCCCTATCAGATGAGCTAAAGCCTACAACTCTACTTCAAAGTGTGTATGATTGGATTGTTTTGTAAGGGGCTGAAAATTTTGCTGTCTAAGTTGGTGGTTAATGCAGCACTGCTTTGAAAGCATACCTATTGTCGCGAAACCGTATCTATGATCCCGCGGCTTGTTTCCACAAAAGATTTGGTAGGTGGGCAGTGTGAAAACCAAGTGCCGGCAGACAAGATAACATGCAGATAAAGGTCTGCCGAAACAAACAAACTGAGATAAATGGAAATATGTAGTTACTTCTGGACTGATAGAAATAATTCTGTTTCTGGTTTATTTTAGAATTATCTAGAAATTATCAGGAGATATATAAGCGATTGTAATACACCATCCGGAGAGTAAACAGAATGAGTCAGCAGAGAACAGCTGAGCGAGATGTTGTAAAGACAGTTGTGAAACAAGAGTGTTGTTGTAACGAGAGCCGAACTGGACGCTGTTGTCATCGACCTTGGAATATTATGTTATGTGATATAATGTTGTTACGTGAGAATTGAACAGTGTATCTCTACGAAAATAAAGAACATTTAGAATTTCTGCAACTCGGCCTTTTAATTCTACGAACTCACAATGTCACACTATTTTAATAGAGGCAGTGTGCCTAAAATTATTATATCAAATCAAATGGCACATTATTTAAATCATCAGGACTACACAAGGAACTGAAAGTTGAACTTCTTTGATAACGTTATTGTTTATTTTTTTTCCTTAAGTAACATTATAACTATTACATTCCTTTTGACTCTGAAGGTCAAGAATGAAATTACTTAAGTATTTAGGAACTATATTCAGTGAGAAAACAGTGTCCGAAAGTAGAATCATTGCTTCCTTATCTAATCTTAATCCGGATCTACCTATTTAATGTATTTCACCGAAGCTAAACTCTTATTTTTTATATTATTTCTTTTTTTGTAATTTACATCTTTTAACTTTTTTAAGTCACATAGGACGATGAATGGAATGGGTAAAATGATGCTCAAATGGGCTAAGGATCCATGGAGCTTAGAGATACCCGAAATTCGCCTTGAAGGTTAAGGGAAAACCCCGGAAAATACCTTATCCAGGTAAGTCACCCTGACCGATATTCGAACTCGGGACCTCTTGAACGTGAGACAGACATGCTACCATCTGCGCTAACCAGGTGGGCTAAAATAATGTTTATTACTTCAATAATGGAACGTTTGAACCTACACAATCATAACACAGATCTCAAGGTGTATTTTTGCTCCTTAATTGAGTCAGAGCAGAAAAAATAGCAAAATTAGCAAAAGAACCAAATATACTAGATATAAAGTAGCATGGTATCAGCCCAATTGCAAGTTCGCTGTTTGGCAGAAGCTTTGAAACTGGTAAAGAAGTCACTGAGGAATTGTATAAATGAATAACACAAAATTGGAATTATGATGATTAATCATATACAACAAATAAACAAGATATCCTCCAAGATAGGCAAAGCACTAGGACACCTCGATTTCAACCTCCCACTGTATACAGAAGAACTCTAGGAAAGCTGAGGATGTGTTGTAGAATAAGACAGTGTGCTAGGCGCGTTACGCTGTCACAACAGGGTCCGTACAAACCTGGACCTGCGATCATGTCTTGTTACATGTGCAGTCTTCTGTGTAGCGGTCTGTATTGGACATTTGCATTTTACACGTGGAACACACGAGAAGCAGGTACCTCAATATACAATCAATGGCGCAATGCAGAAACCGATGACTTCAGACAAGAAATTGTGCTTATAATTGAGTCTATGCTTTCCCAACTCAATCAACTGTTGAATATGCAAAGGCTGCTTGTTTCCTAGTTTACGTAAATTTCATGTGCAAAATAGGTTCTTCATCTTAACGAAATGCAATGCTGAAAATTATATTTCTTAATTAAGTTTCCAAACATTTAAAATTAAAATTAGATATTGTGATTCGCTTTAAATGTTCTAATTTTCAAAATGAAATTTAAAGTCTTGCACCTAACTTTTGACGTGATAAAATTTTAAAAATGGTTCGTTTAAATGGACTACCCAGTTTAATGAAGACAAATAAAGTTTCCCTTAAACTTTAGAAAGTAGTTCACAAACTGTTTGCTCATAAATTGACGTTTCGAGTTTTGAAACAAATTACCTAGAACTTGCAGATGAATTGGACGAAAGTATCATCCAATTCAACACTTCAATTAGAAAAGAATTTGTTGAAACCTGAAAATTTAAAGAAGAACAATTATTTCAAGGTTTTCTAAATTTAAACATGGCTATAAATGTCAAAAGTTGCAATTAATTTTACAAATAATTGCGTTGAATGCGTTTTTGGACACGTAGCCAACATTCTGTATTTTGAAAAATGTAATGTTTCAATGATGAGGTTGGAAACGAGTTTAAATTAAAGAAGCTTGTGTGGTTTCTTGGTTTGTTGTAGCCCCGAGGAAGACAGCTTCAAGAATTTTGACGTATTTCAGCCGGGAGTGAGCCTGCAGTGCGTGTGACGTCAGGCAAGAGCCATGCAGTACCAATTTGCCTATATAAATGGCGCTATGAGTACAGAATCTGAGAGTTCAGTCAGGTGTAGTGCACTGTATGGCAACAATGCAGCTGCCACGTACCAAATGGAACTGTTAAATTTACAATGTGACGATATACTGAAGGACAAATATACACACAAGAAAGACTTGGCTGATTTTTACAACAATGTCCCACAAACCAGATTTCCAAGGTTATATTCACGTGCCGCACGGATATTGTGTATGTTTGGCTTGACATGTGTGCGAACAATTTTTTTCTGTTATAAATTAGCTAAGTCCAAATCCCGAAGTACCTTGTCGGATTACAATCTAACATGCAGCCTTCGATTACAAATTTCCCAAACATTACGTCCTGACATTGATAAACTAGTTAAAGAAATGAGAAACAAAAAGTGTCCGAAAATGGCCAAGAAATTTTGTTCTGAATGGATCTCCTCTAATTTGCAGGGAAAATTAGTTTAGGTATTATTTATTTACTTTATAACATGCCTGACCTTCAGATAAACAAGAAGTTGAAGATAGTCAACATGAAAAATTCAATGCCACGGCCGGGATTTGAACGACGGATCTACTGGTTTCCGTCCAGTCGCTCTAACCCATTGAGCTACCACGGCCAACGTGTCGTCCTGACATTAAATTCTCCATTTGACTCATATTTCCCCGGTAGACCACTAGGGGCTCTCGCATTCGAGATACACCGTTTGTGGCTACTTACTATTCCATATGGCTAGTGTGAAGAAATGATTAGTTTCTATCAGTTAACTAAAACAAATATTAAAAGCAGAAGCATTATTAACAGTGAAGTATTCTTCATATTTAAGTTTGATTCATGAGTCACTATATTTACACTCAAACTTCACTTACTTGTTGTATAATTGAAACGTTTTCAAGATCATTCGATCTCATCCTCAGCTGTTTGGTGACTAAATGAACCTTCCTCTTCTTCCACTACTACGGATCTCCGATCACTCTGCCATCTGGTGTTAGGGGTACTAAGTTTTAATACTTCATTTAATGCCGAGATTTCAAAATTTATAACTTTATCACGGTTTTTGTTTATGAATATTTTTTCCCAAATATCCAATTCTATGGGTGTACTTAAAGATTTTAACAGTTTAATGTTGTGGCCAATGTTGTGGTTTTCTGTCCAAAAATGGTGTGAAACTGAAGATTTTTCTGTTTTTTTTTTTTCAACTTAATGTTCCTATGGTGTTTTTTTTGCCTGGTTAACAAGTTTCTCTTAGTTTTTTCTATGTAGCTTTTTTCACCTATGGAAAAACTAAGAGAAACTTGTTAACCAGGCAAAAAGAACACCAGAGGAACATTAAGTTGAAAAAAAAAAAAAAAACAGAAAAATCTGCAGTTTCACACCATTTTTGGACAGAAAACCACAACATTGGCCACAACATTAAACTGTTAAAATCTCTAAGTACACCCATAGAATTGGATATTTGGGAAAAAATATTCATAAACAAAAACCGTGATAAAGTTATAAATTTTGAAATCCCGGCATTAAATGAAATATTAAAACCTAGTGCCCCTAACACCAGATGGCAGAGTGATCGGAGCTCCGTAGTAGTGGAAGAAGAGGAAGGTCCATTTAGTCACCAAACAGCTGAGGATGAGATCGAATGATCTTGAAAACGTTTCAATTATACAACAACAAGTAAGTGAAGTTTGAGTGTAAACATAGTGACTCATGAATCAAACTTATATATAACTAAAACAAGTTGAAGTTTTATATATTTTCTCATAGCACATAGTCAAAATGTAATTGATGATAAACTGCTACCAATTGCGTAATTAAAGCAGTCAGCATTAATATTGTCGCGAACCCGACCGCGATAACGGGGCTTGCGCACACAAAGGAAATGATAGGCGGACAGTGTGGAAATAAAGAGCCTGCAAAAAGCAGATAAACATAGTGCGAGATAAAGGACTTGCCGGCCCAGATTAAGTTACGCTTCTGGAAGGTACGGATTTCGTCATTCGATGTTTATTCCAGAAACATCTAATCCTTGTTCCACATAAGCTTGCCCAGTATCTCTTAACGGTCACGTGACCTTATCTCCTCTCATTGGCTGCTGTTGTGGTGGAGACTGTTGTGCGGTAAAAATTAGTTCGTCATTTAACATGGTTATATGTCTTTATATGTTGGAAGAGAATTGTCAAATTTATATTTTCGTAACTGTTTTAATGAAATATATTACGAAACAGAGTTGATTTATTTGAAATGCATGTTAATTCTTAAACGAAGTAAAGAGGAGGTTCCTTTGCTTTCAAGCACATGGCACGATAGCACGTGATTTAGTGGTAGTGATGACATATTTGTTTATATGACTTTTATCACTGACCTTGTTCTGAACCAGTTTAGTCATATATCGCCTTTCGACGGTGTGCTATGCCGAGTGCGAGAGTTAAATTATTTTATTGATCGTTTATTGCGCGTGTACTTATTAAATCTATAATGGCAGAGTCTATCGCCAGCTTTTCGCTGAAGCATCGCAAGGGAAAACTTTTACAAAGCGGCGAAAATAGAATTGTGTTGCATGTGTTTAATGCACTCACAGAAAAAAAATCCGTCTTTGTCAGTGAGAGAAATCGAACAGCTGTGCTCTGAACTTACAGGTGTGAGTGTTAGATGCGTAGGAACATCGCGACAGGAAACTGAGACAACAGGATAACTTATCCCTCCAGGGGCGATATTGCTGTGTGGCGAAGACGTTATTTAAGGACAATCAGACTGTACCGAGATACAAGTCGTAGAATATACTACCTTGACGAGAATTGGGTGAATAAAGAACACACGACAAGTATGGTGTGACACGACTTTTAAGACTGAAAGACAAGCATTTTTGCAAGGTATGTGTGCTGGTTTAAAAAAAAAAAAAAAAAAAAAAAAAAAAAAAAAAAAAAAAAAAACAGTGGAAAAGACCGAAGGCCTTTCATTATAAACTTGCTCCTGTTTCATTGCTCATTCATTCAGTTTCAACTTGCTCAGCTTCATTATAAACTTAATTATGTTCGCATGCCTTCATACTCCTATTTGTATGATTTTATTTATCTTCCTGGCAATTATTATGACGTTTACTACAGGTTTCAATGTGACGGGAAGGCACCGCCTATGACCTATGGCGCGAATACATTAGCCAATTAGGATGAGGGGGAAGGTAGTTGAACGCGGAGTGATACATGTCAGCGGAGCAAGGTTATATGAAACAGAGATTAGTGATTATGCAGAACAGTCTCGAATTATGAATGAGATTTATAAGGGACTGTGACACGCCAGCGGACAGTTGTAAAACGAGAGTCAGCTGTGAAGTGTTGTATCGAGAGCTGATGTTTGTTATTGTTATCGACCTTGGTGCTGCAGGTTATGATAAGTGATGTAATTCTGCTGCTACGGAGTGTATTTCTACGTAAATGAAGAACATTTAGAATTTCGGCAAATTGGAGTTTTAATTCTACGAACCCACAAAGTCACAATATTACAACACCCAATATGTAAGTTGTACATATTATTAATACCCGATATGTTTCCTGTCTTTCCTACGCTGACGGTACCCCAACACTTCAAACTATTTCCTTCCTCTTGGGCAGCAGAAATCAGCTAACCTGCCTTTCGTTCGGGGGCATATTTGGCGGTTCGAGCTGCCGGGGCTGACGTCACGCCGCCTCTACCAGTCTTCCCCTGTTGTAGTCTAACTGCAACCTGTAGAGTAGTCGAGTTACTCCCATTGTTGAGCCCCTTCTTCGTGATTCTTGCGATTTCAAGGATGGAGCCACGCATTCCAGAAGATAAACTGCAAAGTTCATTGGTTCGGTTCTTAACTACATTTCATAAGGCGGTAACGTTTGTAGTGACTGATATTTTCTCGCTAAACCAAAGGCCTAATATATTTGTAAAACGTTTGGTCCGTTTATTTTGCTTTAATAAGAAACATATAACCAATACTAATACTAGTACTAATACTACTAAATCTCCATCATCATGACCATCTCCATCATCATCATGACCATCTCCATCATCTCCATCATCATCATGACCATCTGCATCATCTCCATCATCATCATGACCATCTCCATCATCTCCATCATCATCATGACCATCTCCATCATCTCCACCATCATCATGACCAGCATCATCATCATCTCCACCATCATGACCAGCATCATCATCATCTCCACCACCATCATCATCTCCACCACCATCATCATCATCTCCACCACCATCATCATCATCTCCACCACCATCATCATCATCTCCACCACCATCATCATCATCATCTCCACCACCATCATCATCATCATCTCCACCACCATCATCATCATCATCATCTCCACCACCATCATCATCATCTCCACCACCATCATCATCTCCACCACCATCATCATCATCATCTCCACCACCATCATCATCATCATCTCCACCACCATCATCATCATCATCTCCACCACCATCATCATCTCCACCACCATCATCATCATCTCCACCATCATCATCATCATCATCATCTCCACCACCATCATCATCATCATCTCCACCATCATCATCATCATCATCTCCACCACCATCATCATCATCATCTCCACCATCATCATCATCTCCACCATCATCATCATCATCATCATCTCCACCATCATCATCATCATCATCTCCACCATCATCATCATCATCATCTCCATCATCATCATCATCATCATCATCATCATCATCTCCACCATCATCATCATCATCTCCACCATCATCATCTCCACCATCATCATCTCCACCATCATCATCATCTCCACCATCATCATCATCTCCACCATCATCATCATCATCTCCACCATCATCATCATCATCATCATCATCTCCACCATCATCATCATCTCCACCATCATCATCATCATCATCATCATCATCATCATCTCCACCATCATCATCATCATCATCTCCACCATCATCATCATCTCCGCCATCTCCACCATCTCCATCATCTCCATCTTCTCCATCATCTCCATCTTCTCCATCATCATCATCTCCATCATCATCATCATCATCATCTCCATCATCATCATCGTCTCCATCATCTCCATCATCGTCTCCATCATCTCCATCATCGTCTCCATCATCTCCATCATCATCTCCATCATCATCTCCATCATCATCATCTCCATCATCATCATCTCCATCATCATCATCTCCATCATCATCATCTCAATAATAGTTAGTACAAAATAGAGAGGTGTTATATCTGTGCAAGGTATGTAGGTTTCTCTTTGATTTCAAATCCCAGTAATATTCTCCACACAGTTTAAAGAAATAGAAATTAAGGATTATGTAAATGAATATCACATTCTCTCTCAGGTAGGCGACAGGTTTAATGAGTTTCGGTTTATCACCTGTAATTATTATAACTCTAATAAGGGGTTTAAAACACAGCTGTCACTATCCTGTGAAAGGTACGCTCAGCAACAGCTTTAGTAATTTATGATATATTATTGATATATAGCTGTGAAATATTTACATGAAAGCCTTGTGAACAAACATTTTCGAGGAATGTAACTGGCTGAAGTCTTGATTGTAAGTTTAAACAAACGGGACCAGAGAAATCAAACCTAACAGATAGTTAAAACACCTTTAACCAAATATAAAACAAAGTCCCAATTACGAATTCCAGTCCTGTTCTTCGAAAATCAATTCATTTATATGGATCGAAGAGATCAATCATAGTCAATACAGGAAGTAACTTCTGGTATTTGAGACACTAATGCCCGATTTCACCAACAGATGTTAAAATCGACGTTAACAAATGTAACTTAACAATTTTCACAGTGCTAACACTAATGTTAAATTTCTTGCATTTCATCAACCTGTTTTCTGAAAATGTTAACAAACCTGTGTTAACGCCAAGAAACTTGTGAACATCACAGCTATAGAAGGCTACGGATGAGTCGTGTTATTATCTGAACGTACTGCGATGTGCTTTTGTCTTCATTTTCATCTGCACATGGCTAAAATAATGGCGTGTGAATCAAATCGTAAACAAAAGCCGTGAGACAAATTTCTCATCGATGGAGAAAGAATTGTTAATTGAATTGGTGACGAAGTGTAAGGATATCGTGGAAAGTAAGAGGACGGATGCGATGAATGTAAAAGAGAAAGATGTCGAGGGGAAAATATTGGAAACGAATTTAATTCAAATGCATGTGTCACTACTACAAGCACCAAACAACTTGTTAGTATTACGTAAATTTAAAACGCGGTGCGAAGATGGACAAGTGACTTGAACGTTTCCAGACGGGAGGTGGACAGTGCATTAGCCACATAATTCAGTGAATTATAAAATAGAAAAGTTATTAATACTTAAAGCAAAGGCGAGATCGGCATATTCCTTTCGATGTATGGTTTAACTCATTATTACGTGAATTTAAAACGAGGAGCGAAGGACAAGTGACTTGAACGTTTCAAGACGGGAGGTGGACAATGTATTATCCACAAAATTCAGTGAATTATAAAATCGTAAGGTTATTAATACTTGAAACAATGGCGAGATAGGCATATTCCTTTCGATGCATGTTCTAACCTTTCTTGTACTTCCGCAGTAACCGACATAGCAAAATGTTTCGACAGTTTATACCTCCGTAAAACAATTTTCTTCGGATACTTTTCAAAATCATTTCTCCTCATAGGCCGTACTCTATTACGAATGCCATTTAGACGGTCTTAAATACACCAAATGCTCATCAACAGCTGAGTTCATGCTCGCCATTTTGACTATTTACAATTGTTAAGGACTTAACATCAGAAATTAGGCTTGTTGGTTTAACAAGATATATAACACGAGTGTTACGCTAACACTTGTTGGTGAAATGCAACTTTTGTTTTAACTATTACTAAACTCTTGTTAAGTCTTAACACTTGTTGGTGAAATCGGGCATAAATCTATAAAGCACGAAGCAATTGCTATACTGTATCCGCCATAAGAAACATTTTTGTATTACTCCGCGCCCACGTGCACAATCATGACAGACGAAAGTGACACTTTTGCCCCTCTGTTACGCCATATTACATTCAAACAAGCTGTAAACACAAGAGTAGCTTACCAGTAGGTTTTGTTTTGTAGATTTTGTTTGCGGAATTCCTCAAGGAACAGCGTGCTTCTTAGGACGGCAGGAGTATAGTAACCCTATATTTCAGAAGTTCAAAGCATTTAAAATTTAGTCTATGTCCAAAAGTACCTCATATTACACAAATTAAAGCTTTTGTTCTCATATCTGTTTGAAGCTTCAACAATGGTCGTTAAATGTGCATTGTACACAGGTCTAATGAAGTAAATTTATTTCCAATGCCGCTCATTAGATTAATTTTCTTTCTTTTTTGCATTAAATGTTTCATACGATGTGGTTTTTAACAACTCTGCATAAATTTTACGCCGAAAAGTAGAGAGTCAGGTTAAAGAAATTGGTATAGTCGCACTGCTTGAACCGTTACCATGGATTTATCTTTGGTAATAGATACCTCTCAGATGCACTGACTACTCTAGGTGGAGGGATATATATTTTTTTTAATGCTACGTCCTCCAACGTTAAGTCATATCGGACGGTGAATGAAATTGGTGAAATGATGCTGAAATGTGTTCATAGAGCTTAGAGCTACCAAATATTCGTCTTTAAGGATAAGGAAAACCCCCGGAAAAAACGTTATCCAGGTGACTCAACCTGACCTAGATCCGAACTCGGGACCTCTTGAACGTGAGGTAGACACGCTGCCATCTACGCTACCAAGACGGGTTCCACGTGTAGTGAACATCTGTCATTTGTGATTCCTGCGGATTCCATTGGTTGAAGTGATGCATTCATTGGTGTTAAGCCCAAGGCCGGGAAGCGTGGCAGTTCCCCTCTCACTCTTACAAGAATAATCGGCGCGTTAGCCCGCCTCGATAGTGTGCTGGTAGCAAGTGTGCCTCACGTTCAAGAGGTCCGGAGTTCGAATCTCGGTCAGGGTGAGTTACCCGGGTGTTCAGGTGATTACTCGGTCAGGATAAGATTTTTTCCGGCGTTTTCCCTTATCCTCAAAGGCGAATGTCACGTAGCTAAGCTCTATGGACCCTGGGCTCATTTGAGCATCATTTCACCCATTCATTCATCGTCCGATATGACTTAAAGCTGGGAGGACGTAAATTACAAAATCAGCTCGTGATCTGAGAGATATCTTTTACCAAAGATAAATCTATATTAACCGTTCGAGCAGTGCGACAATACACACGTTTAGCTCAAGATTTTACTTAATTTGGCCACCTAAGTAAATTTATTTAGGTCTAAAAACCATTTTGTTAATCACCCAGGCTGCGAAAACTTGCATGGCAATAACTAGATCGTAAAGGCAAGCTATATATGTATATTTGAGTTTAGGGAATATATAAAAAATATCCGATATCAAATCGGAATTTAATATAAAATAACTAGCATTCATGAAACAACATTTTCAAACTTCAGAGCTTACTCTTATTTACATAAAACAATGTTCACTGGTAATTTTATTTAATTTCAAAAGTGACATGTATTCTGATGCACCCTATATAAAGCCAAAGGAATTTTCCGTTTGTGTTCCTCCCGTAGAGCAATTAAAATGGAACGGAAGCGACAAACATTATGATGCGAGTTATTTTTTCACAAAAGCGAAAGCGGTGACGCTAATTATTGTTAAAGTAGGAAGAAGAAAAAGGTCAGAATTCCGCCGCCATTGACGGTTCGATGACCTCCCAACCACACCTTCCGAATGTGGTGGAAGTAATTAGTAAATGCGAAACTGACCGCTCTACTTTCATCGATATCCATTGAACTGCTGACGTGCCAACTGATTGCACAATCCCCCAATAAAGTAACGATAAGAGAAATCCGTGGTCCTGCCTCTGGCACAGAAGCCATCGTAATGCAGAGCATCTACCAAGTTGTACCCTTTCACTGCTCAAGTCATAATTCCGTGTTCTTTCTTTGTCGCTTCCTTGCCTCTATTTGGTCACTTATTCTCTCTTCAAGAAACTAGGCTCTTTCAGTAGTAGTCTCATGGTAGTGTTAACTATATAGATACCAAAATATTAGATGCCTGCAAAACGAAGTTCTGGAAAGAAAATTCTGGAAGCCTAAGTTTGACTTGCCCCTCCGACATTTGCCATTAGGAACAAGGAAGATGTAGAAAGCACCAATTAGTGAAAACGGTGCTGGCGGAACTTTAACGGACGACCTCTCGTTTACGAATATCCCAAACACCTTCAGCTATCAGCATCGGTAATTGTGTGTTTTGGATGTAATGTCTGACTTCCGAATTTGGCGCGCGTAAGTGGCGTATCCACTTCCATTCCGTCTTGAGTCCATAGGACCAGATGGGGTTAGGGAGCTTGTTAGTCTCTAGCTCTTGCTCTATGGAAAGACCCACGGAGGCAACGGGTGCCCTTTTGGGACAGCTCGGTAACTCCCTGGTCGAAGGAGGCCCGGATCGTTGGTCCTACGGTTCCAGGACTAATGGGAGTAGAACCTCTGACATTAACTAGGGTTGTCTGACCTCCGAATAATCTAGCTTTGTGTCCTGGACACCGTTACTGGCTTTATGAAAATACCATTTGAATTTCATTGATGAATAAGAGAAAAGCATCCAGGAATAAGCTATAAATTTTATACATAAATTATTTGGCATACCCAAAGTTACTCCGAGAAGAGTTTAAACTCCTACAACTATTTATCCGTTCCATTTACTTCTATTCTTTATTAAATTAATTACAGATTTTTGTTTTCCATTTATATGACCCCTTTAACTTCTTTGGCATATCGGGAGCTCTGATTAGAGAAACAGTTATTGCTGTTACTATTTGCTGAGCTGTAGTGTTTCTTAAGGTTGATTGTACCAATTTTTTTAATGTTAACTCACATTTGCTGCCATGTTGTTAGATTTTGTGTGGCATAGAAAGATTTTCTGCAAAAGCAAAATTCACTCAGAACAGCCTTGAAATTATTATGCAATGTTGTAAAACTTCTTGTTAGTATAGTACAGATAACAGCAGATGAAACCTCTCGATATTCGCACAAAAGCATATTATAAAATATTGGCAGAACATACGACTTCTTAGCCTATCCAAACTTCCTACAAATCCTGTATATGCCAAGGTACAACTATATGGACGTAAAATGAATTAGTATGAAGGTTTTCCATACCTAGGCCACAAATTTAACCGCTTAGAAGGATGTATCGTTTACAACAAAATTATTAGAAGTAGTCTGAACTATAGCCCTTCACAATCTTCTCTCCTTTTACAGATACTTGGCACTGTCTACTAACACACTTTAAAGCAATATTAAATCAGGATAAGGTAAAACCTTCTTATATATGCTTTATTACAATATTGGCACTCATATTGCATGTAATTTGTTTATAAGCAGATTCGATTTTCCTTTGTTTTTCTGCGTCTTCTTGGCTAACAAATACATATTGTCACCACATGGCCTTGTCCTGCTGCGAAAAGCCTGAGCTGTGTGTGTGTCTGTCTCTGTCTGTGTCTGTGTGTCTCTGTGTGTCTCTGTGTGTGTCTGTGTGTCTGTGTGTCTCTGTGTGTGTCTGTGTGTCTGTGTGTCTCTGTCTCTGTCTCTCTGTGTGTGTCTGTGTGTCTCTGTGTGTGTCTCTGTGTGTGTCTCTGTGTGTGTCTCTGTGTGTGTCTCTGTGTGTGTCTCTGTGTGTGTCTCTGTGTGTGTCTGTGTGTGTCTCTGTCTCTGTGTGTGTCTCTGTGTGTGTCTCTGTCTCTCTCTCCGTCTCTCTCTCTCCGTCTCTCTCTCTCCGTCTCTCTCTCCGTCTCTCTCTCCGTCTCTCTCTCCGTCTCTCTCTGTCTGTCTGTCTGTCTGTCTGTCTGTGTGTGTGTGTGTGTGTGTGTGTGTGTGTGTGTGTGTGTGTGTGTGTGTGTGTGTGTGGTGTTTAACGCCCGCTTTTACTGCATACGGCACCGCAAGCGATGACACTAAAACCTGAGCTGGGGACGTGGGCAGGAGAGAATGAGACTCCAGAACGTTCGGTCTATTGTTGCCGAAAAATTTCTCGGAAATCTGCGGCTTTCTAGAAACAATGGCTGGGAAGTATAAATACCCCTCCAGGAGTTAAGCGGCAGTTGTTTGTTGTTTATCGCGACAGTCGACAATTGAAGTGTACCCTCCGTAGGGGAGGGGATCCGTCCAATTCAGCTGCCGTGGTGCGGGCGCTGCGGACCCCTAGCACTCGTGGTAACTCTGACGTTACTAGAGGAACCTCGGGCCGAACATTAGAGCCCCTCCCTGATTGGGTTGAACTCGAGGGGGCAGTGTGTTCCGGATACCCGTGGGAGATTAGATACGTCTCCGGACGGGCTGGACGGAAGCCATATATTCCCGCTTACTAGCCTGTATAGCTAGTAGAAGGTGTGCTAGATCACCAGGCGGCCCTACCAAAGTTAATCGGTAGCCTTCCCCTTTGTGGTTGGCGCGCGTAAGTGGCGTATCCACTTACATCCTGTCATGAGTCCATAGGACCAGATGAGGGGCTTGTTGGTCTCTACGCCTTGCCCTATGGAAAGCCCCAAGGAGGCGCTGGGTGCCCTTCTGGGACAGCTCAGAAACTCCCTGGTCATTAGTGGGGAGGTCAGTCTTCACTTTTTGTGGATTGCCCTGGTAGATACCATCGAGCTTATATAACTGAAGTGTATGGCAGTGATTTCTTATAAGCTTATGTCTTGAAATCATAATGGAAGGGTTAAAAACCTTATTAAACATCTACTTAAAACCTTTAGAAGAAAACTTTTAAACCTAAATAAAAAAAAATTAAAGATAAAGGCAAAAATGTTTTTCACGCTATCGTTTGTTTCCGTGCAGCAAAACACCGAGTCAGCCTTGACGACAGATGATTGTCAATCTCAGGTTTTTTATTTTTTTTTTTATTTTATTTTTTTTTTTTGTGCTGCAGCAAAAGTTGTGTTAAACTTCTGCAAATCAAATTTCCGAAGCTACGTGACCGACACAGTCGTACTCGTATGTGCATTTTCTGAGCTAACAACTATTTTTTTAGGGTCCTCCAAGGAAATCTTAACTAAAATACTACAGCCTCTGTATCAAGTAAGTTCTGTAACTCTTATGGTCCTGTTTTGTATAAGCTCGTAAATCGTGTTAGTATTTTAGTTATATCCGAATTGAAAATGCAGGGCATAGTCTATGTCCGTAAGAATGGATGTGTATTTTGAGAGGATGCCACCACACAGGCACACACCAATAGTTTTGGGATCAGTGTGTAGTTTCGATATAGGGTTATCCAACAGAGTGGCAATGCATGAGTGGCAAGAAGTGAATCTTATATTTGAGAAGTGGATTAAAGTGGTGTTTTGAATAATGGATTTATGGAGTTTTGGTTGAGGATTGGGTTTGATTTAATATGTATAAATATTAATTTGTTTTAAGTTTTGAAAATGTATAAAATGTTTTTTAAGGATGGATTGTTTTTGTATATGTAAGTGTAAATAGGAAGGAAGGGTTTTAATTTGAAAAGTTGTGATAGTTTAAATTTGAATTTTGTGTTATATAGTATGAATTCTATAATTGTTATTTTGAAATTAGTTTAATAGAAATGTTTAATTTTGATATTTATAAGTCAATAAGGATAATGTTAATTAAAAGAAATGTTTCCTTTTTTGTTCTTGATAGAGTTGGTGTTCTGTAATGGTATTCAGTTATTTTTGATATTTTAAGTTATAAAAGTAATTTTAAATTGAAAGTTATGTGAAGTTTATGGAAGTTTAAATAATAAGATTGTTCTTTCATCTTACGATTAGTGTTTTTGTTGAAATGTTAAAATTGTTGAATTTTTTACAGTTTTTTTTTATTTCAATATTTTACTGTAATTAAAGTTTTGAAAATTATTATATTTAAATTTTGTATATTGAAATTTTGATAAATTTTTGAAATTTTTAATGTGAATCGAATTTGAGTATAATAATGAATGAAATCGGAATCTTATGGTTTATTAAAGTATTGAAAATGAAACTGTAAATTATTTGTTTTTTTTTTTAATGTGTTAATATGGTACTATGAAGATAATATTTATTTGTATAAACTTATATGTTATTTAATTTTTGTTTTGATCAGTTAATTTGAATTGGTGTTTAAATATTTGGATATATTATATATCATTATTTTGAAACTTTTTAATTTGTTGTTAGTAAAAAATTTGTATCTTTATAAGTTTTTGGTCAAGTTATAAAGAGCTTTTAAAAGTTTTTATTTTAAAGTTTTTTAATTAAGAAAGTATTGGTTACCAGTACGTGAAATATCGGTTATCGATATTGTAGTTAGTACTTTTTTAGTTTAGCTAGCTACCAGTTAAATGTTTACTGGACACCAGAATTTGTATTATTTGAAAATTGGTAGGCCTTTTTGTATTTTGTATTATTTTATTTTAAATGTCTTTAAATTTTGTTTTACTATTTGAAAATTTTGTATTATATTTGTAGTGTTTTTGTAGTTATTTAGTTTTTAATAAATAAGAATTTGGAAATTATATCCCGGTATAAGAAATTAGGAACCGGGACGTAGATCTTCCTTCCTTCCTTCCTCCCTCCCTCCCTCCCTCCCTCCCTTCCTCCCTTCCTCCCTTCCTCCCTTCCTTTATTTATTTATTTTTAGTGGCAATGCGTTGTGGCTAGTGTCATAGAAAACGCATAACATAACCTATTGCTATCCTAATGAATCACAAAGAAAAACGAAAAAACACAAAAAACACGAAAAAACACGAAAAAAACGAAAAAAAAAATGAATGAATATCTGAGGTGCCAAAGAAAATATTTGCTAAAACACCAGATTGCGTGCAATACTTCCTCTATTCAATTTATTAATGATGTATACATTTATTAGAATGCAAATAACTGAGGCGTGAGGAGCTACTGGAGACAGATCTTTCGTAAACTGTTTTCAACATATACCTGCTTAGGCTTTCACGGCCAGCGTGGATTCAATAGAAGGCAGCTTCCGGGCTTACAGGCCGTGGTCCATTCAATGAATTATCATCTGACGTTTCGCTCACAACGCCGTTGGGCATGTTCAGAGAAGTTGACTCCTGGCTGGTTTACGACTGGAGCGGCGCTTGGTGGAGCAACCTAACAATATATGAAAAAACCTAGGGCGTCATTTTTCATTACTTTTGGTATTTCTTGTTATACCCCAATAAACCAGTCACTCGACTTGCTTAATAGTCCCCTCCCCCAAGTAGACTTAACATCAATAACATGATTTTCAGCAGGTTTTTGCACTCATACCAGCACAAATTGGTTTTCCTTTTAGCACCCACCTAGGGCTATATTTTAAGTTTACTTTGGCGAAACCTCAACTGGAAGAGCTGCTAAAGTTAAGCACAGTGTCACTCGATGGTTTTTTTAATAAATCTTCAATTAGAGCGTGGTAGCTATAGACTGTATGTAAATTATATTTTGGAAGTATTTAAATTAGACTAAAATATCACCAGTACCGAGTTAATAAATTATAATGGTTATACTCCAACGAAAAATGACCACTAACGTTGCTTAGAATCTTTAAGCAGGTAATTGCCGCTTATTACTTTCTTAATAAGAGGAGAATTACGTTCGTAAAGTTTGACTTCCGTAGGAATCTGCAACTACTAAACAAGGAATTTTCTGCCTCAGAAATAAACTGAGAGAACCACATATATAGGCCAGACTGTATACAAAGGGCTAAATTGTATGATTTAAAATAATATTGATACATTTTATACGCTAAGACAGGAAGTACCTACTGTTACGACCAACCTTTAGCTCTGGTTTGAAATTTATTAGCAAGTAAGTGACTGCTTTCTGTCCCATATAACACATACGCTGAGTTATCTACCCCTCCTCTATAAACTGTTCTGCAAATCAAACATGAGGAGGCACTCAAGAAGGACATAAGGCACATATGTGACTTAGCTCTTTGCGTAAATTAAAAACCAAATAGGAGTAGGTGACTCACTTGGTATGTTATAGCGGGCGCTTTTGAAAATAATTTGAATGCAAGAAAACTTCTAAGTGCAAATCCACAGCGACTCTAAAGTTTAATAAAATAAGAACAGCGCAGCAAAGCTCAGACCAAAAAGTTTACATTATCATGCAACGTTCCTTCGGGAATGTGGCCATTTTGTTGTGATCTTTTTCTTTTTCTTTTAACAGTGACCAACACACGTTCTTTTGACATACAACGCCACTGATGATGTGAAATAATTGTTGAAAGAAACTTGAGCACTAAGCTTTAAGGCTTAAATTTCGGGCAAAGTCCCTTAATTGATATTTTGTAAGAGACATTGCTGAATGTGCCAAATATCTTCAGTCTATTTTTAGTGGAAAAGTTTTACCTTTATCAATATTTTTTTTTCACTGCGGCTCATACAAGTATCCAAGATTATGTAAATAAAAGTAGACCACCTCCTTAATCGTTACCCCCATCTATGCTCTATTTCTTGTTATACGAGGCATGTTTTTTAAGTCAGTACCGTTTTGCCATTCCGCCGCCGCAGCGTTACGGTCGGCGTTCCGCGCATTCGCGCTGGTTACCTACATCTCTTGTCTACGCACTGACGCCATTACAGTCTGATTCTTCATTGTATACGTTGGTTATTGAGTATTTAAGATTCCTCCTACAATCGTGAGTCCCGCCGATTGTGAAGTACGGGCTCTTATACGATTTCTTAGTGCTAAAGACGTAAAACCGATCGATATTCATCGTGAGATCTGTGAAGTTTACGGACAAAACATTATGGGTGATGGAATGGTAAGGAAATGGGTGAGAGCATTTAAAGATGGCCGCACAAATGTGCATGATGAAGAACGGATTGGGCATCCTTCGGTCGTTACTGAAGATTTTGTGCAGAAAGTGGACGAAAAGGTGAGAGAAAACAGACGCTTTACAATTTCATCATTGTGCGAGTATTTTTCTCAATATTCTCGTAGTGTTATGTATCGCATTGTGACCGAGAACTGGAAGTAACGGAAATTGTGTTAACGTTGGGTTCCGAAAATGTTGACGGATTTGCACAAAACGCAACGTTTAGGCAGTACATTGTCTTTCCTTGAGCGGTACCACAATGAGGGTGAAGATTTTTTAGACCAAATTGTTACTGGTGACGAAACATGGGTGGCCTACGTCACACCAGAATGGAAACAATCCATGGAATGGCGACACTCATCATCACCCACAAAAGTGAAGTTTAAGCAAACAATTTCTGCCCGTAAAATCGTGTGCACAGTTTTTTGGGACAGAAAAGGAGTATTTCTAATGGAGTTTCTCCCTCTTAATGAAACAATCAATGCAGCGTCTTATTGTGAGACATTGAACAATCTGCGCCGTGCAATCCAGAACAAAAGACGTGGCAAGTTGAGTAAGGGTATCGTTTTGCTGCATGACAATGCCCGTCCACATGTGGCTAATCGGACCAAAGATCTCATCAAATCTTTTCAATGGGAAACTCTATATCATCCTCCATACAGCCCTGATCTGGCGCCCAGCGACTACCATTTGCTCCTGCACTTGAAGGAACATCTGGGCGGTCAGCGTCTTCAAGGCGATAACGAAGCCAAACAGTTGAGATACAGTGGTTAACACGTCAGGCGGTAGAATTTTAAGAGGAGGGTATTCAAAAACTGGTGCCACGTTATGACAAGTGCCTCAATATTCGTGGAAATTATGTAGAAAAGTAGATTAAGGTACAGGCTTTCATGTAAAAATAAAATTATTGCGATATCTAGGCACGTCTTTTCTTTAATTCCAAAACGGTACTGACTTAAAAAGCATGCCTCGTATATATATCTCCCGATGGGCAATTGTCAACTATGAATGGTGGCTTCGTCATGACGAATTTTGTTTCTTTGGATCAGGAAGAGTTTTCTGCCTTATAAGCAATTGAATGTCTCATCAATTTATGTGTCGCTTTTCAACTACGTTTGTCCTTAGTGCAAGCCGCGTGTTTCATGTATTCCTATACATGTGTAGTACTTTTCTGAATTATTGGTGAGCTGGAATAGGTACTTTGGCATCAAAGGTGTCTCTACTTATCAATGATCACTTCTTATAAAACATTTCAAAATAGCTCAAACACCGCTACACTTGTTCAGCTAACAACTATGGGGCAACGGCAGGAAAGTGATGAAGTACCTTCCTAATAACGCTCTTATCTGCCAGATCGCGAGATCTTCCACCTTAAATTTAGTTTTATAATTATAATTACATAACATGGTTAACAGCAACACGATACCCTGAAGAGTTATGCCCAACAACAATACTACTGCATCATTACCTATATTAACTGTAATTAATTTCAGCGGTACGATGAGAATGTGTCACCTTGATTTATATGTTCGAGTTTCTCAAGAGTTACGGTTCATATAAGGTGTATGATTATGTGAATGAACAAAATTGAGACTGGTCATCAAGGACTATCACTGGTTTTTGTGAAAAGTGTGTAAATACTGCAGGAATTAAGAGGCAAATGGTCGCATGGCATAGAGAGCATGCACTATTACGTAAAACTGTATACAACTGGATTAGAGGCTAGAAACTTGGTCGCACATCAACAGGAAAAAGAAAAAAAAAATTGTAAAGGAAAGTTATTGACAATGCCAGTTTACATCTCCGGAGTGGAACGAATTATTAATAAAAGCTTGAAGCGTGCCTTACATATAGAATTTATTGTTAGAGCAAATAACGTAACTGAGTGTCGATCTTCTACTAGTTTTAGAAATATATGATATGATAACAGACGAAGCAGACTACTACTTCTTCTTCTTCTTCTTCTTCTTCTTCTTCTTCTTCTTCTTCACTTCATGGCATAGGCAATCAAGTGCCTGTTCCGCCTTCGAAGTCCTCCAGCCATCGTTTCCTGGGTCTGCCCACCGATCTCCTACCGTTAGGATGATACTGTAATATTTGTTTTGTAAGTCTATTATCTGACATTCTTTCAACATGTTCCTTCCATTTTTGTTTGAGATATTTTAACCTATCATTCATACTAAAATGTCCAGCTCTTCTCTCATATTTTCATTTTTTATTAAGTCCCTCTTTGTGCATCCTTTCACATTTCTCAGGAATTTCATTTCTGAAGCCTGTATTTTACTCTGTTGCTTTTTAGTTAACATCCAAGTCTCACTTCCGTATGTCAGTATAGGTACAGCCATAACTTTGTAGAACTTAGTTTTGTTTCTTTACGTATTTTGTTTCTAAATTTTTTATTGTTCCACACACTGTTTGAAATTTGCATATTTTATTGTAGACATCATATTCCTTGTCATAACTAACATCAGTGCCCAAGTAGTTAAAATGGCTTAACTGTTCAACGCAACGATTATTTATAACTATTTTTGTTCTAATTGGCTCTTTCCCAATGAATGCCATTACCTTTGATTTTATAAACAAAATTTCATATTAAATTGCTTACAAAGTTCACTAAGTTTAAAAATAGATTTTTGCAAGGCAGACTCGCTATTTTGTATAACCAAGTCGTCAGCAAACAATAAAATATTTAAAAAGTTTTTATTTGACATTTTAAAACCTACATTCACTAGCTGCTTCCATTTGCACACTAAGTCGTCAATATAAATACTAAAAAGTGTAGGTGATAAAGTACACCCTTGTCTGACACCCCATTTATTTTTGTTTGGAAGTAGAAGCATTGTATCATTTTTACTAATTGTTGTGGGTATCCTCGTTCTTCCAATATTTGCCACATTTTGTATCGGTTTACCCTATAGAAGGCTTTTTCAAAGTCAATAAACGCCAAATGCGTTTCTGTATTAAACTCCCTATGTTTTTCAATTAGTTGTTTAACAATAAAAATGTTATCTACACAGGATCTGCCTCCTACAAATCCACTTTAGAAGCAGACTTGCTGGATAAATATGTTTTTCTTTTCGAGTGGAGGAAATATGCATTTATGCACTAACCCTGGGATTGGAGTGTGGGACTCCTCTGGCGGAGTGAACCCTCAGCCCTACCCACTATAAAACCTCCACCGGCGAGTATTCAAGTGAGGAAGCAGCAGTACCGCTATTGCACCTGCGGATGCAGGGCGGGGATATACTGGCCAGGCCAGAGCCTGGCCAGGTGAGAAAAGGGCGTCAGGACACAAGCATGACCGAGGTGCTACTTGCGACCTTGGATATTCGGGAGTGGGATTTGGTTAGGTATTCTTGCTGTGCCTCTGGAGAGAGGCGCCGTCTGCTACCTTTCTACTTTGAGGTCCTAGAACAGAAGGACGATGTCATTAATCGTCCGTACTTCTATTTGAGTTTAAAATATCAGGCAAGGAGCGGCTCTGACTGGCGTCAAGTTGTTAAGTGGTTGATTTACATGCATTATATATAAGTGTAGTTTTCTAATTAAGTATATGTAAGTATAAGTTGATCTGTTTAGAATTGAGTTGCAATCCCTGTCGAAAATTTGAATTTATTGGTATTCCGGCATATAGTGTCACGTCAGTGTGCTAATCTTGGTGGATTGTTTAATCATTGTGTGTACAATTTTATGTTGCTTTACGATGTCCATCTGTATTGCCTTGGTCAATTTGTTTCTCTTGTCCCCAGAACCACTCCGCTAGGCAGCAGGGACTCTTAAGGACCACTGGTCAGGTCGATAGTTTTGTAACTAAGCCATGGCTTGTTGTGCTTAGAGATATTAAGTTGTTTAGGAATTATTGAATGTTTATTTCTGGTTCCTCCAGGCTAAGTGTTCAACAAATAATGACAGCGATCTTTTGTGAGTGTCGTGTTGTGTATTGTGAAGCAAAATTGTATGTGGCGAACAAAGGGTTCTACGTTGCGGCGCCAATTTGTAACTAAAATGTTTCTGGGTGCACACAATTTCACGTTGTGGACGCCAATTTGATGCAAATAATTTAATGGCGAGCAAATAAGTCGGCGAGCAATGAGGTTTCTCTCAGGGTATGCGTGGATGTGTGAGAAGGAGATTTTAAAAACACTGGAATGCCCTTTTCCAACTTATTTATTTACTGCTTCTTCTTTTCTAACATCGAAAAGAAAGTTGCCGACCAAGGGTTAACAATCTCGGTTTACTGAATGCAAATTGTTTATTACTCGATAAATTTTGATGACCCGACAAATATTCAAGACAGAACAAGTTGACCGCTCTAATAGGCTTCACGCCTCAGACTCTTCTCATCGGCCTGACGCCGAAGACTGTTCTGATCGGCTTCACGCCGAAGACTGCTTCACTGACCACAGCTGCGCGTGTGTGTATATATAACTTTCACTCTCAAAACTCCTTTTCAATCAAAATCCCTTTGTGGCTGTTTTGTCACCATTGTAAATGATCCAAAGAATTTCCTATTCATACTATTCAAGTGACAATTCCTTCAGACACTTCTAAGGACACTGCTTCTTAGATTGCTTTGTTATAACACTTTCCCCCAACTCAACTGGCCTTGCGCTTGCCGTAACAAAGAACCAACATTCCTTTGACGTCCATCATGATTCTTTGCTTCTGGCAAACCTTAATTTCGGTATCAATTGTATGCGCCTAAGTCGCGAATGAGTCGGCTTTTGTTTTTCGCTTTCCTATTGTGTAAGTTGTAGCTGAGTAGCTTAATAAATTCTTTGATTGAGTGCAGTTTTAGCTCCTTGTGTAATAGATAAGCCGGAGCTACTGGCGGAACCTTTGCAACAATCCGTATCATTCTGTAAGTACCCATTCTAGGCTCAATATACATTTTTTCTAAGACACCAGAAGAGAATAATTTGTAAGTTCGCTAGGAATCTCAAGTACAATAGGATTTTGCATTAGATGCAAAAATTAACATTTTGGCGAGGCGTGCTTTGTCTTGAGGTACATCATTTTCCATGGGAACACAATGTCTTGAAGCTCTTGGATAAAGCAACGTGTGGGTGTTTCAAAAATACCTATACACCAATATGAGAATTACATTAATGTTGGGGATATTCTATCGACGTTCAGGAAAAGAGGTTAAAGCTCATGTGATAGGGAAGAGGAAAGCGATGTTTAGGATCCTTGCAGTTTGGAGGTCCGCAGAGACCTCTGTACTAATTAAGAATGCCGCAGTACAGTGAGGCTCGGTTGTATAAAAATCGCTAACTGCAGTTCATTTATAATCGAAGTTCAAAATTGACCTAAGTTTGCGAACCCGCGTGGGTTGTAAAATGCTGATATTAGATCAGATGAACGCCGTTTAGTACTGATCCGACACCACAAACACAAATACGGCAACACTGCCAAACATGTTGCAACTTTCGTGTTGTATCGATAGAATTCGAGAATTATCGGAATTAACCGACACTGTTTAATCACAGATTAGCCAATCTAGACATAACAAAAACTAAATAAAGCTTTCGCTTTATGCTTATTTGTCCTAGAAATAATGTTATTTTAAATAAACAGTATAAAAATTTACTCCATATTGAAACAGTATTTATCAAAAGTTAATTATTTGGCTTACTTTATCTTCATTATATGCCCAATGTTCGTCTTTTTCATTTTCGCCTGTTTACAATACTGTGAGTTGGAAAATATAAACAAAAATGGAAGTTCAAACAAAAGAGAGGATGAGTTCAGCTAACTTTAAATCTCGTGTAACCCTTCTTATTTCAACCTTTTCCATAGGCATCCTGATGAAATACGATCTTAAAGCTGCAATCCTGCTTGTAACTTTGTGTATTGTTCTAAACGCAGTCCCTTTATTTATATTGAATATATTTCTAATCTCCATCTGGAAGATTTCAGTTGTATAGGACCGTAATGCGAGAAGGATAATAAATATATGATTACGTGAGCATTTCCTCATGGTTTGTGTTCTTAATTGTGCGAGTAGCCTATGCTCCAGTTCTTCTATTAAGTGCTTTGATAGTCGAAATCACATTTTGAATTCTGTCATTTAGTTCTGAGATGGCATTTCCTCTAAGTTGGCGAGGAGACCTTTCAAATTGAAAATTATAGTCATCAGAGATATCAGAGGAATCTGAATTCTGAAAATAATACAAATGTATAGGTTATGAACACAAATAAGGCATCTTTAACATACATTTGTGAAATGAAAAGGCTAATTATTTGTGGAACTAACCACAAAAATGCTTTATTTACTATTTATTTAAAGCTACGCTACTTATTTCTTCTCAGAAAGTATTGTGTAAATTCTGCAGTTCTGCTGATCTAAGTTCAATCAAGTTAACTGGAGAAAATTCACCAGTTGGATTTGATCTTAGATCAAGAGGCCATGAACTTAGATCAAAGTTTATACAACCAAAATTCTAAGTTCAGCTTGACTGAAGATCATTTCCATGTGCTTGAACTTAGATTATCTTTTATGCAACGGGGCCTCAGTGTTTCAATGTCAATGAGGGAGTATGTCGTGAACAATTCACGAAGTAAAAATGCCAACCGAATATGTAAATATCCGTGCAATGAGAACCGAATCGTGGAAGTTAGGCAGACAGGAATAATACGAAGTACATAATTATGAATGAGGTTATTCAGTTTTGGAAGAGTTGCGCATTACACATGGGAAAAATACAATCTGAGATCTGCCATGTGCAGTGCAGGAGCATGAACAGTGGTCTTCTTCAATGTCAGAATCACCATCCTGAATGGGATGAGATATGCCTACAATGGTTACTAAAGTTCAATTACTGAAAATAAAGGCAGCCACTGAAGCCAATAGACAAACGCATTGCCACAGCCTTTTGGATAATATTTGGAAGTTTCTTCATTAATTGGTTCGCAAATGTTCTGCATATCTGCGACAAACACTGAAAAAGTGATTCCAAACAGGTTAGAGGGGACGTCAAGTGGGTATCGAAGTGTGAACATCTCAATGGCGACTACATACGGTGTCTATATACACCTCGCCAGACATAGAGCGAGTGTAAAAAAGTATATAAATCAAATTGGACTCCCTTCATATTCCTTCTAAATACAAGTGTAGGTTTGTAGCAATTAATCTTAAACAGGAGTTACTTTCAGCTGGCCAAGTCATCAAGCAAGTGACTGCAAGTATATGCAAATGCAGTTACACCTGCATATAAAATATCACTATCGAATAGCGAAAGCGACAAAATGAGTTTCTGTGCATATGCCATGCACCTTGTGATAAATAAGCAGCATTAATATCGATGAAGTGGACCAAATACTCAATACGCTATTTAGCGCTAATCATTTGTCAATAGAAATCCGCTGTACATATCATGCCAAAAAATATTTATTACCCTGCACTGCCTCATGAATACATTGCAATTATTGTTCTAATTTTCCTGTGCGTTTGTCACTGTGTCAAAAACAACTTAATTGAGTGAACGTGCATTTCCTTCGACTGTAAACTGGTTTGGGCTTTAACAGTGGGCCCTATATTCGGCGTTTGCATTTGCAACTAAAATACTAATTGTGCTTAGTTACGAAACTAATCTAATTCCTATAACATTAGCATATAACTGAAATGTTCCATATTTTAATAATATGCTTGTATCATGCATGCACATGGCGAGAATAAACGCTGCAGTTCCGATGTGGTGTATATAGGCGGTTTATGCATTCACCATAAAACAACGACACTGCATTTAACTCGGCATAGAACTTTTAGCTGTAATGCAATGTCTACTCTATTTTCGTGATAGAGAAAGTAACAACGGAATAAATAAACAAAATCTGAATATCATAATTTAAAATTTTATGGTAACAAAATCGTAAGGTTTAATTTATACCAAAATTTTCAGACGAACATCACTATTAAAATATCCAATAAAATAAAAGTTCAAATTGTCATATTAGTTACGAGACCCAAATATAAGAATAAGGTACAGAAAAAGAACTAGTTACAAAATTGTACGTGAACTGTTATTTCTCCAAAACAGCAACCAAAGCCAACTGTAACCAGCTACTCCACCTCTAAGTTACAACTCTTAAACCAAATCTGCTGGTACCCAGCGAAAACATATGGTGATCAGTACATTCCTTTTTTATAAGTTTATTCATTAATTTTTAACTTTATAATTTATTTCCGTGACAATAAATTAAACAATTAGTTGAATACTCATATTACACTTTCCCATTATTAATTTATTTGCATATTTTAATAATTAATAATTTGGAAAGATGGAGTCGGACTGAAAAATTCAATGTCATAGCCAGGATGTGAACCACGGATTTTCTGGTTGCCGTCCAGCTGCTCTAACCATTGAGCTACTATGGCCAACGTGCCATTTTGACATTAAACTCTCCTAGTGACTCGTGTTTTTCCCGGTAAACCACTTAGGAGATCTCAAACACCCGGGCTTTATAGTTAACCACTATTAGATCAATTAATGTCCATTAATTGACCTAATAGTGGTAATGGGCATTAATTGATCTAATAGTGGTTAACTATAAAGCCCGGGCCTTAAAGTACTTACAACACAGTAAGTCGCCATTAAGGTAGTTGTCTCATGTGTTTATGAGAGCTCCTAAGTGGTTTACCGGGAGAAAAAGTCAGTTGAAGAGTTTAATGTCATGCTGGCACGTTGGCCATAGTAGCTCGAGGTTAGAGCGGCTGGACGGCAACCAGAGGATCCGTGGTTCAAATCCCGGCTATGCCATTGAATTTTTCGGTCTGACTATCTTTCCCTACTTTAGCCTACACACGGCCATTGTGAAATCACAATTAATTTCAATAAATAATTTCCTATTTTATACATGGGTCATTCAAAAATTAGTGGCAGCACTGTTTGCATTTGACGCTATGAGCGGTAAATCATGTAATCAATAAACAATGAAAAATAAGAGCATCTACTGTTTGTTAGCTGTGAGTTTGAAGACGATTATATTTAATAAGGCATTTTTAGTCAGTTTAATTGTAGGCTGTTATCTTTAGGCTCAAACATGTTTAGTAAATACGAGACGTGTCCGTAAAATAAGGTCTCCTTTAATATAGAAATCATGTTTATTGTCAATAGCCGTTACATTGATGGAAAGGTGGAAGTTACAGCTATTTTTCAACGTAATCATCATTGCAATCGATACATATTTGCATGCGCTGTGGCAGTTTTTGTATACCCTTGTGATAGCACTCTCCCGCCAAGTTGGGCATTTAGCGCTCAACCTTGTCCTTCAAATCATCGTCGGTCTGGAAATGTGATCCACCCAGGTGTGACTTCAACTCAGGAAACAGATGATAATCACTAGGTGCTAAGTCTGGACTGTAGGGGGATGGGTGAGGATGTCCCATCCGAAATGTACCCATCTCGCACACACCTTGAGATAATGCAAATGTTCTTGTCAATCGTAGTCTTACCGACTTCAAGGATAAGTTCGTACAGCTCACGAACTGTCGCACGCCGATCTTTAAGCATTTCTTGCTCCACTTTTGCAACTATTTCGGCTGAAACCGAAGGCCGACCAGAACGCTGTTCATGGACGTCTGTACGTTCATCTTTGAATTCTCTGACCCACTTTCGCACGTTTTTGACGTCCATACACTGTGGCCCATAGACTTCGCATAACTGACGGTGAGTTTCAGTGCGAGTAGTGCCCTTGGCACTCAGAAATCGGATCACTGCACGCAACTCGCACTTGGCGGCGGAAGTGATAGGAAGCTCCAACGCAAACGGCTGCCCAGCCAAGACTAATGGTTGCAACATGTTCGTTATTGTGGGTATTTGAAGGAGTGAAACCAGGCTACACGCCAGTGTTACCGGATCTTGTGTAATGGCGTTCTTCGCGGCTACAGCGCCTTGGAGACCTTAGTTTACGGACACGCCTCCTACGAACAAAGTTGATTCACTAAAATTTGGGTTGTAAGAGATAGCAATGCTCATTAATTCAGTACATAATTACTGTAAGCTTGTGGTAGACAGGTTTTACCGTGGCTAGGTGGGAGAATCCATTTCGTAGAAGGGATGACGTTCATAAAAAACGTGGAGCTGGCAGACCGCAATCAGCAAGTGATATTGTACATGTAATTGCTGTTAGAACATCATTGTTACACTTGAATTGAATCAGCAAGGGAAAATGAAATTACCATTTAGAGGAATTTTCTTTAGAAGATAACGCTTTACAAGATAACATTTCCCCTTTGTCCTCTTTCTCGCTACGGTATCCCTTGTTTTTGCACCATTCTTATCTCAAATGTAAACTAACATACCTCTTTCAATTTCCTTACGTTATTTATTTCTTCACAACTATAAACTTAAGGTAATCTTGGCAGAAAACCAAGTGTTCTACAAAAGCAGTCTGTAAAATGAGCATGATATGGTTAACGCACATTGGTTCTGGATAGGCGTGTCACAATTGAACACGCAAGATTTTATATATAACTTCTAGTTCTGCGCAATACCTATGCTTCTCTAAGCTTACTCTGATTTAACTTCTTAATAATTCTTTTCAAGCTGTTTCCTTCCGTCTTGTACATTTCGATCCTCAAAAGGTAGAAATGTGGTAAGAGGGCAAGGAGGGGCGAGAGAAACGCACTGCTCGGATGCGATAAACTACGTATTTGAAGCAGTCACGCAATCAATTTGTCTTGCATTTCTGCACGCTGTTAGCATTTCCACGCTTCCACTTGGTGCACTGTGCCGTTTGCATGTTGTCTGGTTAATAGCGGTAGTTCTATTATCAACGATAATACTACTGTTGGAGGAAAATGGAAACTTAGAATTCGTTACTACTTCTACCAGAAACCTGACGGGTGGAATGTATTTATATCTATCCAAAATTTTACATTGATATTTCAGCTGAAATATGTCTAGAAATGCCTTGAAATCCAAAAAAGAACATGTTTAGTAAAAGTTCCTTTGTATGTGAATAGGGTAAATGAAAATCGAAGGCTTCATTAAAATGGAGATTTGGAGCCATCTTACATGCATGCATCTTACGACACTTTAAATTAATTCACTTAGTATTCTTTTCATAGGAAAAGTTTCGTATCAGCTTCATTCCAGCTCTTCAGTTTGGTGCATGAAGTATTTCCCCTTCACTCATTCAGTTAACCAAGCATTAGAGAAGTTTGTTTTCAGGTCTTATGGCTACGTCATTGCTCGGCGGAAAGTGGTTGGATACAAATTAGTCCACTTCTCTTTCGCTTAAGGTTGAGTATTGCATTTTAGATTCTATAAAATGGTACAATACTGTGATCCTCGTGAATTTCTGGGTATAAAAGTTACAGAAATAAGAGATTTTTAAACTAACATTTTCTTTATCTTTCTTTCTAATTACAATTTTTAAAATTGTTCGCGGTTTCATCAGTAGTTCCTAAAAAACGTAATTAAATTTTGGGTCTTTGGTGGCATATTAAATCGCTGCCGAATGAAAATTCAAAACTTTATAATATTAATTAATGCTAATAAGAAAGGACGTCATTGGCTTTAGTAAATCTAATAACACAATTACTTGTGTCATTTGTATTTTAAAACGTTTAAAATTTTATAATTATGTCTAAACACACTTATGCCCGATTTCACCAACAGATGTTAACACTATAGTTAAATTTCTTGCATTTCACCAACCGGTTTTCTGAAAATGTTAAAAAACTTTTGTTTACGCCAAAGACTTGTAAATATTACAGCTATAGAAGGCTATGGATGAGTCGTATTATATTCTGAACGTACTGCGATGCGCATTTGTTTTCATTTTCGTCTGCACAAGCTGAATAATGGCGTGTGAATAAAATCGTAAACAAAAGCCGTAAGACAAATTTCTCATCGATGGAGAAAGAATTGTTTATTTAGTTATAAACGAAGTGTAAGGATATCGTGGAAAATAAGAGGACGGATGCGGTGAATGTAAAAGAGAAAGATGTCACGGGGAAAATATTGGAAACGAATGTAGTTCAAATGCATGTGTCACTACTACAATCACCAAACAACTTCGTCAGTATTACATAAATTGAAAATGAGGAGCGAAGAATGACGGGTGACTTGAACGTTTCAAGATGGGAAGTGGACAGTGCCTTATCCACATAATTCAGTGAATTATAAAATCGCAAAGTTATTAATATTTGAAGCAAAGGCGAGATCGGCATATTCCGTTCGATGCATGTTCTAACTCAGTATTACGTAAATTTAAAACGAGAAGCGAAGGACAAGTAACGAGTGACTAACTTTTCAAGACGGGAGATGAACAGTGTATTGTCCACATAATTGAGTGAATTATAAAATCGCAAAGCTATTAATACTTGAAGCAAAGGCGAGATCGGCATATTCCGTTCGATGCATGTTCTAACTCAGTATTACGTAAATTTAAATCGAGGAGCGAAGGACAAGTGACGAGTGACTAACTTTTCAAGAAGGGAGGTGGACAGTGTATTGTCCACATAGTTAGGTGAATTATAAAATCGCAAAGTTATTAATAGTTGAAGCAAAGGCGAGATCGGCATATTCCTTTCGATGCATGTTTTCACCTCTTGTGCTTTCGCAGTAACCTTCACAACTTGTTTCGACAGTCTATAGCTCCGTAGAAAATCTTCTGATAGCTCCTCAAAATAATTTCTCTTCATAGGCCGTACTCTATTACGAATGCCATTTAGACGGTCTTAAATATAGCAAATTGACAGCAACAGTGCTTTCACGCCCACAATCTCGACTATTTACAATTGTTAAGGACTTGACAACAGAAATTTGGCCTGTTAGTTTAACAAGAGATTTAACACGAGTTTTAAGCTAACACTTGTTGGTGAAATTCAATTTTTGTTTTACCTATTGCTAAACTCGTCTTAATCGGGCATTAGTGAAATTGAACAAACCGGATGATGCCAAACGAGTAAAACAACGAGCATCTCGCCAGCGACTGAGTGTGCTTGTGGAAGGAGTTAACGTTTTAATGCATAACAATGTGAATTTTTACTATTACAAAATACATTGCTTTTTGAAAATTATACTTTGAAGCTTTCATAACCACTATTATGCATTTTTCAGAAACAGGTGTAAGTATTTTAAATCCTAAACCTTAGAATATCTGAATGGAAAAGAAGAAGGTAGAACAAGAAGTTTATTGGCCAGTGTCTGACAGTAAGAACAGAGCTAGAAATGAAATATTATTGTGGGAATGCCCATGAAACCAAAACCCCTATGTTTTAAACATACTGAGTGTGGCATTCATATTCTGCAATTGAAATAAAGTAGAGCCTCCTCAGACCGGTTTTTACCTTTCCCTTGTAACATTTTTTGCAATGAACACTTTGAATGCTAATTACATGAAGCTAACTGCGTAAAAATTCATATGCTTAACTGTCACCTGGTACCCAGAGTATCTGTGGTTATCCACGGGTAGAGGCTGGTGTAGAATTGGCGGCGATTGGTCTGATTTTGACTCTACCCTCATATGAGTTCATCCTCCTCCATGAAGCAAAAGGATAAGCGTCAGGGGAAATTACTTTCATCACAGGGACTATATGGATAAGGAAGAGACATAAATGTGCACTTTTGGATGTTTCCCATATATTCCCGCACAAGAGATGATTAAATTATGTTAAACGCAACTGATTTTTGAAACACTCAAGATACAAGTCGTAGTTACTATCAAATTTCCTCCAAATTTTCTGTCTCTCCATTTCAACTCTATTATCATTTCACATCGGTCATCTGGTAGTCTCTTTCAGGTTAGAAGTGTCAGCGGGAGTCTAGGCGGTGTATGTCAGGATGATATGCTCTGACTGAACCACTTCCTACTCCGGTATCTGGGTTGCCGGCCTCTGAACTTGCTACTGTGACCACTTCCGAACCACACTGCAAGAGGAATGTCCGTTGCCCTAGCTTAGGTTTTCATCTTAGTCTGTCACATTTGGGAAGGCCGAATTCGATTCCCGTGGCCAACCTACCTGATCCATGGGATTTTTTTCGGGTGTTTTCCCGTGTCGCCAGGTGAATGCTGCGTAGGATGATTATATCCCCCGAATTTCCTGTCCATCCATTTCATCTCCATTATCATTTCACATGATCTCTCATCCAGTGGTCTCGTTCGGGGTAGAAGTGTCAGCGGCTGTCTCGGAGCCTTGGGTCAGCCGCCCTGTGTCTCCTCTCACTCATCCTTCCTCCCAAAGATGTCCCACTTTGGGCTTATGTAAAATAAACCACAGGTTTCGTACCGAATCCTCTCCATAAATATAATCCTTCCATTTTAGTAAAACTTAGGGACCCTGCCCTCTGCATTGTCATTGCTTCTTGGAACGGCCACTTCTAGCCTCATCCATCCTCCCTGAGATGTCCCACTTGAGGACATTGGTACAACAGATCAAGACTGGTCGACGCACCTTATAACCTCTTAAAAATCCTAACCCTACTATTAAATAAATAAGGTTAATAAATCCACTGTATTGTGTTCATAGTGAATCAATTTATGAAAAGATTAATGTACGTTGAGTTTTATCCAGAGGCGAATGCAAGGCTGTACACTAATTGAATGAAGTTTTTTTCTTCCGCTAGGTAGAGCTAGTAGTAAATCAGTTAATTAAAGGACAGGCAACCCTTGTATATACCTTCGGACCCAACAGATGAAGGAACAGGGACGTAGAGGTCCAGATTTCTTTAAAGTTTACTGGCTTCACCGCCCAGTTTGGAGGTGCTCGCAGTGTTAGCAGTTCGAGGGCGACTCAAGAGAGGCATCCGAAAAGAAACGCGCAAGCCTCTGCACCGTCCCGGTCATCGTCGACCATCACACATCTCCGGAGTCGTCCTGTAACATTAAAGATGACGAAATGGAAGAGAGGAGGGCCGTGGTAGAAGTAACCATGCCGGCATTCAGCTAGTCGATGAGAGAAAACCCGTGGTGGGACTAGACACAACCAGGGATCGAATACGGAACATTCTTGAAAGCACCAGTCATCTGTTTTTTTCCGCTTAACTTTCTTGGGAGGCTTGTCTTTCTCCATCAGGTTTTAGGAGACTTGGATTGAACTCCTATGCTCAGGATTAATGTACCAGTTATTCCTTTCGCTTCCTAACTCAATTTTCGTTTAAGACTTCATTAAACAGTAATACAATTTTCCGATTAGAAATTTTATGGGTAGTCATTCATTTCTAGCGTCCCATTTTATGGTTCCATCGGTTTTACTGCTGCGGTCTCTCCCTCTCAAATTCTAGCGAAGTTTCTTGTTGCTCAAGAGCATCTTTTATCAGAAATTCTAAGGCTTAAAATCGTTTTTGTCTCTTTTCCGTTATTGCCCGAGGCTTTCTGCACTTTCATTTAAAATATCATACTTCTACAGTTCCGAGAGTTCCTTAAATTCCCTTCTGTTCCCATATTTGTTCTCTGTGTACTTATACATATTTCACATTCTATTAGGCGAGTGTCAAGGTACAACGTAAACAAGGCTATAACATAACGTTGCTAAGTGATGTAGTGATAGGTATTACTTTGACATTGAATACCGGTAGCTTAGACATTCAAGATTTCAGCTTCCTCGCGTCAGTTGCCGCACGAGCCAGGATATCTACATAATTGCACATTTTACTACTTTATATGTGATTATCCGGAAGCAGAATATGTCTCCGAAATTCCACACTCGTTCTACTTTAACATGCAGGCATATTCCAGCTTATATTTTGCACAGCATTACATAAAATAAATATTTATCTGTATCTTTCTTGAATTATTTACTATATTTTATTTTTCCTGTCTTAGCCCATCCCATTTCTCATTTCTTTAAAAATGCAAATAATTCATAAGCAATTATAGTCAAGATGAAATATTATTAACATGCAGTTGCAGATGTTTAAACAAAATTCATATTTTCTGTTTAAGTTTATATAAGATAATTTACTTAATTGTATTTAATGGGGACACTGATTTCTTGTGCTTTGGAAATTAGTAGTTCTTTCCCATTCGCTATGTGTACTAGTCGGCCACGATATGAATGCACTCGCGAGAAGCGTTACTAAACAGTTAAGTCACAAGTGGGCGGAGTACCTCAGGTACAGTGCGAATAACGCAAACATCAACAATACCGAGATACTTCCTATGTGACGAGCATATGTAGTGCAGTTCAACACGGTGTTTCTTTGAACATTTTCTTGTGCAGTTAAAATTCTAATAGAACAGTGGCAGTTGCAGTGCTCGCTCTGATGTGTGTTTGTGAAGAGTTTAATTACGGAGGCATCTACAAAGTTAAAAACAAGAAAAGTATCACATTCTGATGAAAAGCATATATATAAAGTTCTATAGACAAGAAATAAAGGAGAAAAGGTTACTCCTACTCTTTGAGAAAGCAATAGTTAGGGCAACAAAATTAGTGGGAAAGTTTGGGAGAGCCATCATGAACAGAAAATGCTTCAACAACTGCGGAGGAAAAATCGAAAATCAAGCAAAATCGTATCTCTTGAGGAGTTTGATAAGTGTGTTGGGCGTAGAAACTTTTTGGAGTACTATGAACAGAAAAAAGAAATTCCTAATTTGAGGAAACTCCTGAACTTCGCTAAAGAATACATATTCAGGGTGGGAAAGAAACATTTAGAAAAATATTAAGAAAAATGGGATCTCAATGTAAGAAATGCAAAAACAAACGATCTGTGCTAATGGAGAAACCACAAATTGTTGCAAAACTAGCAGGAACGAGTCTTGGGTGCATACTCACTATGCCGTCAAGAAGTGCTGGCAATATTACGAAGTACCAGGTGTGTTGACTAATACTAGTGCTGGTCAAAGAGCAATTGTTGTACATGCAGGGGGATTCGTGGGATTTATTGAAGGATCAGAATTGATTTCCGATTCAAAATCCAAATCAGCGAATTACTATGATGAAATGAACAGTCAAAATTATAAAAAGTGGGTGGAAGAGAAATTAAAATAAAATATTTCACCTGAAAGCATTGTTGTTCCATACCGTACAGGAAAATAAAGCCCCATAACATTTCATCTCGAAAAGCACGGTTTATTCATTGGCTAACACAAAAGAAAATTTCACATGATCCGCAAATGATAAAATAAATGAGCTAGAGATAGTGAAAATTAATTTTTAAAAACTCTGTTTATCGGATTGATAGAATAATGGAAGAAAAGGGCTTTACAGTCTTACGCTTTCATCCGTACCACTGTGACCTTAACCCTATAGAATTATCTGGAATTTAATTAAACAAAAGATGCATCATCGATTACTTTGAGTAATCTGAAGGCTTTGACAACAAGCTGCATAGCACAAATTACACAAAATGATTGGATAGAAGTATGTAGACACATGAAAAGAACTGAGCAAGATTTTAAGCGCCGAGATGGGTTAATGGAGGAAACAATTGAAGATATAATTATAAACGTGGTTCTAGAAAGCAACGATGATGACGATTAAGACTGCAATCGTGATGAAGGTTATTTCGAGAATATGAATATTGAAGCAAAAGAACGCCGTGCCAGTGATACAGCTCATAAAGGGAACAGTGACACGGATATAGCAGATGAAGGACTGAATCAAACATTCCTAGACTTGCTGCTTACAAGATCTAACTTGGAGACATCAGCAGGAGTGTACTATTTTAATTGTGACTGTACATTCCCAGTATCGCCTTTCCCCTCGCTTCCCTCGCTCCGCGCGGTTCCCAAAGCTTCAAGTAGTAAACAGAAACAGTGCTGCCAACCTTCAAGTGCATTCATATCTTGGCCGACTAGTAGGACAACGTAAGCAAAACTAGAGTTTGGTACAGCCAGACTGTAAAATCTAATGCCATAGCCGGAATTTGAATCACGAATCTTGAAATATAAATAGATTAATGTAGTAGCACAAAGAATGTTCGGCGAGAGAAATAAAGCATTTCTATTTTAAAGTTCAGACATTTAATTTAAGTTCAGAATTTTTCAGTCTGGCTTTACCCTTTCATAGTGCGTCTTACACACGGCTAGTGTGAAATAACAATTAATTTCCATTAATTGTACCTAATAGTGGTCCGAACTATAAAGCCCGGTCCTCAAAGTACTTACAGCATAGTAAGTCGCCATTAAGGTAGTTGTCTCATTTGTTTATGAAAATTCCTAGTGGTTTACCGGGAGAAACACGAGTCAGTTGGAGAATGTAATGTCATGTTGGCACGTTGGCCATAGTAGCTCAATGGTTTAGAGCGGCTGGACAGAGACCTGAAGAACCGTGTTTCAAATTCCGGCTATGGCATTGAATTATTCAGTCTGGCTCTACCCTTTCATAGTGCGTCCTACACACGGCTAGTGTGAAAGAACAATTAATTTCCATGTAATTTAATTGTTTATTAGGTATTTATTATTATGTGTTTATCCGATATTACATACTTCATTATACTATATTTATACTATATATTTTGTGCATATTTCCCAATTTGGCGTTAGATAATTTATGTTTCTTAGGTTTTCAAACTCTTTTTTCATTTTCTTTTCCATTTATAATCCCCCCCCCCGCGGCCGCTTTAACTACAATGGTCATATAGGCGGCCGTTCTCCTTTGGAACATACCGACGATGTTAACTCGTTTTCTAATCATTAGATCGTGCACACATTCGCACTCACTATCATACTTCCAGAGTGTGGGGAGGATGTGGAAATATCTTCGTCGGAGAAAAATCCCCATTTCCACCGCTGGCAGGCAGGTGCTCCACCGGCTTAACTAAGGGTCCATCCAATTTATTTATTTTATGATTTCACTCCCTAAACTTAAACGAGTATAGAGGCTTAACGCACTTGCCCAAATTTAGCGTTTTGCGTAAGTAAGGTCTGAATTATCTGTAGCACTTTAAAATATTACTTTATTATCCATTACAAAATTTAGAATGAAGGAAATAAAGTAGGAGAAAACAGAGTGAATTGAAGAAAAACTGGGACAAAGTTTTAGTTTAGATACATCGCTAAATATTTTGCAAATTTTCAACTTTAAAACGAATGTTTTTTTTTCGGGGACTATGGCATTATTTTTGTGAATTATTATTTTTACTAATTCAACGTATACTTACACTACTGAATAACAGGTTAAAACTATAAATAATGGTTTTGCATGAATTTTCTACGTCTATACGATGATATTTACAAAAAAGAAAATTTACAATTTCAGAACATGAACTAAGCACCAAAAACAGCGTGGCCTTACAACGTACACTGTATTAGTACGGGAAATTTTATAACAAAACAGTTTTTCATTCCTAACAATATCAGAATTTTTGTAAATACACTTCTTTGGTTGATAGAGTCGACATGAAAAATTCAGTGCCACGGCCGGTATTTGAACCGCGGATCTACTGGTTTCCGTCCAGTCGCTCTTACCTTGGCCTGTATACGGCTAGTGTGAAGTAATACTTTCCATTAACACTTCTTTGGTTTCAAATTATCCCTGAAATAGTGAATCTGTATTATCGTTCATATTATTTAAAAAAAGCCTGATTTGGCACTAAGTTTCCCATATTATACCACCTTACTAATGTTTTGTAATCCTTTATTTGTATATGTGTTACATTTGTTTATATTATAGGAATTGTCCCTGACTACTTGTTCAATTGTTTCATTCTTGGGCGTAATACTCCACAATCTTGAATTCTATAATATTGTCCTCTCTATATACTCATAATATTTTCACGTTTTCTGAACTTATCACATTCCACAAAAGTTATAACCTGTTATGACATCGGTCTTACCATATTTTATTTAATTTAATTTACACCGCCATTACCATCAGGCATTTCTCTCTAATAAATGCTTTCTCCGATTAATTTAAGAACACAGTTAGAATGTGTATTTTTATCTTCAGTTTCTCTACATATCGGAAAACTTCCTTGTATAACATTGGCTTGGAGTCAACATTTCACATTCCCAACCTGTATTTCTACTGCTTCCCTTTCTATTTTATTACAGATTTCTAGTTATTTTATTTCCTAATTCTATCAGTTTGAAGGATGTGTTCATGCCCTTCTCTAGCATTTTTCCAGTATCATTCCTTGCTTGCCTTCAGAGCTCATTAAATTTAATCAAGCAAACTTCGAAACAAAGTTTTAAGAGAGTGTTTTCAGACAACTGGATTATTCTAAACAATGCCAAAAATTTCAATATATCTTCTTTCACCATTATCCTCACGCTAGCTTTCCTAATACCTAGTAATTTCCTATAGTATATAGTGTGTTCTGAGACACACCTAACATTTACTTAGAAGTTACTCTTAAGATCATATCGATTTTCTCCTGCCCTTCTTCTATTCATCATACTCGCCATTCTAATTGTAATTATGTCCTGTGTATTGTTCACTTTCCTATTTAATGTTACTTAGGTTATAGTGTGATCCATATATACCTGAACCATTTCAATAAGCCATAACCTTTGAACTAATAATAGGACACACGTGCAACTTTGGAAGAATATAACACACAATTGGGAGAGTACATTACACTGTTTATGTCTGAGAGAAAATGTTGGAAGTGTCCTCCACCAGCATCTATACATGTTTGCACTCGTCTCACCATATTCTCTGATTCACCCGCCCCGGTAGCGCAGATGATAGCATGTCTGCCTCACGTTCAAGAAGTCCGGAGTTCGAATCTCGGTCAGGGTGAGTTACGTGGATAAGGATTTCCCTTATCCTGCAAGACGAATGTCGGGTAATTCTAAGCTTCATGGACCCCGGACTCATTTGAGCATCTTTTCACCAATTTCATTCACCGTCCGATAGAACTTAACGTTGGAGGACGTAAATTGCAATATTATATATATGAAGTTTTACGGAGAGCATCCTCGCCAATGTTACTTCGGTTCGAATGGACTCCTTTAGAACAATTGTCCGTAGCCTATTCTTTAACACCATTTTTGTAGATATTCTCACAAGAAAAAATCCGGTGAGGTTAGATCAGGGGATCCAGGGGGCCACAGACCTTTTGAGATTATTCGATTATCAAAGAAACTGGTTACAAGTTCCATGGTGTCATTAGATGTATGGCACGTTGCTCTATCTTGCTGGAAATAACCTTCTCTCAATTCGATATCATCCAGCTGCTCAACAAATGTATTGTAGAGAGCCATTAAAACTTCAATGTCTACAGTCATATCACAGAAACTTAAGGCATTTTTGACTGTCAAGAATTGTCAGTATTGTCAGCCGATTATCGGAAGGCACGACCAACTGGCAGCTGAGTGGGCGATAGCAGGCATTTAGCCAAACCTACCCATTTATCTGGTAGCGTTCACTGAGGGGATGGTAGGAAAAGCATCACTAGCCGTCTCTTTCCCCTCCCCCTGACTTCTTGAACAATAGGGATGATGTTCCGAACCGCGAAGCTTCCTGAAACAGCGATCTTCCTCTATAAGGGCTGCAGTTGCCGAGTCAGTTCAGTTCTTGGCGAGCAGCCGTGAAGAGCGTCGTGCTAGCGAATGGACTGGAAGACTGTACGTGTATCAGAGGAGTTGTACGTAATTGTGAGTGTGGAGTGGACCTGTGACAGACGAACTGGTGGATTGTAATTGTGCGCGCTACGTAATTATATGTAATCGGCAAGTGCTACAACTGTAATTCGGTGGAAATAAAGAACATTGAGTTTGTGCAATCGGACTTTAAATTTTCGAACCCCCAATGTCCCAATATTGTCAATTCTCCCAGAGTCACTGATATCATTAAAACATATTTTTACATTCTAGGAGCTTTCAATGGGAAATTATGGCCTATTGAAGTGGTTCAGGTTTATATGGATCACACTGTATAAAATCCTCCTGGTTTATATTTTTCCCTAATTTTCTCTCTTTTAGGTTTTTCAATGTCTTTCCCTTTTTGAACTTATGTAATTGACTCGGTTTTAAGTCTGCCATCGAATAGCTGTTGTATTAGCAGCAGTGTATTGTCAGAAATCTGAAGACAGGATGAGTAAGGTCATTAGATCATATAAAATAAATTGAAAATTAAAGCAGTCTGTGAAATGTAATTTATACTTAATGGTGATGATAGTCAAGGTATTAGAAACTATTAGCAAAGTAATGTACAATATCTGTGTGTGAAATGCGACACCGAATGTCACTTCTTGGTGACGACTGCAAGTTCACTAGAAACGTTTCATTAATAATTCAATAAAAATAGAGTGGAATACTTTGTGTATGAAATGGAAAACGGAGAATAGTCTTCGTCTCGTCTTTACACATTATATCTTAATGTGAAATATGCGAAATATATACTATTCAGAAATATTTTAAAAACATTTTTGTGAAAGCTTTCTGTGAATCAAATAAATCGTAACTGCACAAAGCAGTGCTATAAAGATGATAGTTGTTTGGATCATGCCACCATTATGCCTTTTACTCAATACAAATATGTAGAGAAAGCGCGGATAAGCTATTTGACATGTCATTTATAATGTGCGTAAAGAGATTGTGGTGCACCAGATTTTGTAACCAGTTATGTAGTTATTTTCCAAAACTAAGATGTAAAAGTAGCTGACCTCAGCCGTCATATTTGTGCCAGAAATATCAGGTCATCAGGAAGCAAAATACGAAAGTATGCATTCACAAGTAGTAGCAGGAAATAAGTGAGACTGTGGTCCACGAGCTATCTACGCACCTTATCTCGAACGTTTTGTAAATTGTAATATTGCAGCTCCTGATTTATAACCCACACTTCTAAACAAGTCTTAATGCCTGCTTATACAATGGCAATCTATTGTGGAGGATACTCAACTGAGGACTTCAAAAATATTTTTCTCTACTTTAGCAATTTATTCTATATATTTTTTTTAAACTTTTGGCCTTACTTGAATATGGAATTAGTTGCTTTGAATAAATTCGATTCTATTTTGCACACTTAAGTATTAATTTTGTCTCACAGGCCTTATAGATTCCAGGTTAACCTCCTAAGAAAAAGGAGAAACGGTGCCTGGAGTGAAATCAACAGTCGAGTGAACAAGTATGTAAATGTTTTGATGTGGATGCTGATGTGCTAGTATTGCTTATCTTAAACCAGTCATTAAATCAATTGTACATTTATTATATTATACTGAATATCTTGGCACAATTTAAATATTACACTTAAGGTAGCTTCCAGAGTTTCGTCCCTTTTTGATATTCAATTTCGTCCATATTCATAACTACAAACATTTTATTGAATATTTTATTTGGGTCATAAGTAAAAACTTAACAGTTCAGCTTAAAGAACATACAAGACTGTAAGTAGAACAGGTGTACTGGGCAGCACATTGTGATACATTCAATTATGACGATTTCAGTTGTGAATGGAATGGCACTGCCAAGAAATTCGCGTGTAAAAAGACACTTAAATGCAGAAGCTAATTAAAGCAAGTGTATTTACTACACATGCGTACAAAGGAGCCTTGTGATTGGACTTAGAAACAAAGTTGGTAATATTATAACAATTCGTATATGTTTATTAAACACTTCACTTCTATTTCCAACTCAGTTGCTTTACCTACGCAGAGATAGTTTTACCCGCCTCGGTAGCGTACGTAATACCGTGTCTGCCTCACGTTTAAGTCCCTAGTTCGAATCAGGGTGAGTTACCTGATAAGATATATTTCCGGGGTTTTCCCTTAACCTGAAACATGGATGTTCGGTAACTCTCAGCTCTACGGACCCTGGGCTCATTTAAGCATTATTTCAACCGCTTCATTCATCGTCCGATATGACTTAAAGTAAGAAGGTACTGCCTATGTCCGCAATGCTATTTCCATGACTTTTGGCTGCACATTGCTAAGAAATTAATATTGATATGGAAATTAATTCTTCTTTCACACTAGCCGTGTGTAGGACGCACTATGAAAGGGTAGAGCCAGATTGAAAAATTCAAGTCAGTTGGAGAATTTAATGTCAGGTTGGCACGTTGGCCGTAGTAACTCAATGGTTTAGAGCGGCTGGACGGAGACCAGAAGATCCGTGGTTCAAATCCCGGCTATGACATTGAATGTTTCAGTCTGGCTCTACCCTACGTCCTACACACGGCTAGAGTGAAAGAACAAGTAATTTCAATTAGCTGTACCCAATAGTGGTCCGAACTCTAAAGCCCGGGCCTTAAATTACTTACAGAATAGTAAGTCGCCATTAAGGTAGTTGTCTCATGTGTTTATGAGAACTCCTAGTGGTTTACCGGGAGAAACACGAGTCAGTTGTAGAATTTAATGTCAGGTTGGCACGTTGGCCGTAGTAGCTCAATGGTTTAGAGCAGCTGTACGGAGACCAGAAGATCCGCGGTTCAAATCCCGGCTATGACTTTGAATGTTTCAGTCTGGCTCTACCCTTTCACAGTGCGTCCTACACACGGCTAGTGTGAAAGAACAATTAATTTTCATTACTTGTACCTAATAGTGGTCCAAACTATAAAGCCCGGGCCTTAAAGTACTTACAGCTAAGTAAGTCGCCATTAAGGTAGTTGTCTCATGTGTTTATGAGAACTCCTAGTGGCTTACCGGGAAAACACGAGTCAGTTGGAGAATTTAATGTCATGTTGGCACGTTGGCCATAATAGCTCAACGGTTTAGAGCGGCTGGACGGAGACCAGAAGATTCGCGGTTCAAATACCGCATATGGCATTGAGCTTTTCAGTCTGGCTCTACCCTTTCAATATTGATATGTACATGAATATTTTCAGGTATGTTTATAAAACCTATCTTAATTAAAACCTATTATTTGAGAATTTTGTACTGATAATTTGTTATACTTTCCAGTTTTGTTTTAAAAAACTCTGATATTTCACATAATTTTATTTTTTAAGTATTATGAATATCAGAGGAATATTGCTTATTCTTATAAGTGTGCTTAATACACACAAAAAAGTCATAAGTTTTGGTTGAACAGCTTTTTATTAAAGTGTACTGAAACCTGAAAGGAATTGAAACTAAGAAATACTGCTTTAAAGTTTATATATTGATTACTGACTTCTCACACGAGTCAGAACATTTCTGCTGCATATGCTTGACCCTCCTTTTCTTTTGAAGTTCCTCTTCATTTTCCTGACTTCTTGGGCAATTCTTCAGCCATTGTAGGTATCTGCTTTCAGGATTCGCAGTTAATCAATTTCTGTATATGACTATCATGATTAGTGGGAACTGGGCCTACGAACCTCATAATAAATAGTACACAATATTATTCAAAAAATAATGTTCATATACACAGCCAAAAGATAAACTAGCATCATGGAGTCAAAGTAGTTCCAACAGGAAGCTTGAAAAATCCCTTACAAAATAAGGCTTAGTTTAGACGTATCTGTTCAGTATTACAGAAGTTATTATCGGTTTTCTGAAAGTTTAGGCGTCGTAGCATTTTAACAACCACTAATATAAGAAAAATAGGTATAAAATATTGCTCTAATGAATTTTTAACTATATATTTGTAATCTAGAGGGATGAAATTATAATAAAATGCAAAAATAAAAACAGTGAATTTTAACTCCAGGATAAGTACCTTCTCACCTTAAAGTTGGAGGACGTAAATTTAAAAATTAAAAAAACAAGTGAATTGTTACACAAAGTCAGTCTAGTTGGCTCTGTTGACTACAATTTATGACGATCTTTATTATATATAATTGTCTACTTTAACCGGTCTTTTGGTGCAGAAGATTGTTTATTTCTTATGATTTACTAGATATGCAACAGCCTTCCAGAAAGAAAAGGACTTCTGAGGACATACCTAGAAAATTCAAGATATACGAGTGCATTTAATTTCACATAAAATATCCTTAAACATATATAATTTATTTATTTACTTATATATCGTTCATTTAAAGCATCGTTTTGAAGCAGTTATTTTATATATTTTATGCTGTTTGGGAGGAACAGTTAGAGCGATTGCAAAATTTAATGAAATGGATAAAATGTAAGGTAGGTAATGGTGTAACCATGACAACCTGATATGAGGAAGTTGTTACACAGAACATATGTTTGTTTTATGTTAAAGTTGTTTGAGACATATCTGGACTAGGAAATGTTAATGATTGCAACTTACTTGATGATGTGAATAATAATTATAATGCTGGTGATGTAGAAAGTGATTGTAGTGATTTTGTTAATCCATGTAATGATGCTAGTTACCACAGAAGCACACAAAGCATGCAAAATACCTTTGGTTTCACTTCTGTTCAGATCATTGAAGTGTAAGGATGTGTTATCTGTAGTGCGGATTTGCAGGTTCACAGAATCTTAATCTGTAAGGATGTAGTATTAAGTATTTTATAAAAGGATATAATCTACAGATCTTAACATTGTGATAGGATATAATAATGGTTTTAGTAAAATAAATTCCAGTATTTTGATGAAGAGGAAATTTATGGTTTTCTACAAATTATTCTCGCTCTGATATCACGCCCAGTGAGAGACAGAGAGACAGAGAGACAGAGAGACAGAGAGACAGAGAGACAGAGAGACAGAGAGACAGAGAGACAGAGAGACAGAGAGAGAGAGAGAGAGAGAGAGAGAGAGAGAGAGAGAGAGAGAGAGAGAGAGAGAGAGAGAGAGAGAGAGAGAGAGAGAGAGAGAGAGAGAGAGAGAGAGAGAGAGAGAGAGAGAGGACTCATTGCTCCAGAGCGCCGAGGCATACTTCCTCAAGATCGACACAGAAGGTGAGAATAATGAATCATTCCATTCCGTGAGCCTTTTGCAATTTACTACTACAGTTTGAATGTGAGGATTTCTTGTTAATTTCATGTTGTAACTTTGGAATAACTTAAATACCGTTTTAATTTTAAGTGACTTTTCATTTCTGGATAATGCTGTTCACAGCTAAATAAGAGCGGCCCTTTAGATACTTTTTTGAAACTGCTTACCGACGAGGCTTTCTGTGAAATGTCGGCATTGTATTTTTTGGGTGGAATATAATATTTCTGCTGATAAAAATACTAGTACATAATACATTGTAAGAATAGTTTGCATTAGAGATATATAAACGTTATTGAGCAGAGAAGGTTATAGGAAAATAACACCATACATATTAGCCGGTTAGCTAGACGTTATAAACCTAGCTTTTTAAACTGCATGACGAATTACGTTAAAGATTCGTTTAACTCCATGAGTTCTTTATTAAACTGCATAAAATGGAAAAGAGGTTGTTTTAATGGTTAATCCTCAGTTTTACTTTTACTAATTTGATTTGCTTAATCTCACTCCAGCCCAAATTCTAGGAATACTGCATTGTTACCCATAAAATTCTTTGGGGTTGAAGAAATCAGTGTAACCTGGGCTAGACAGCTGTATTTGTTTAAAGAATGAAGTTAAGACACCTTGTAATTTCTAGTAGCTATATTCAACCCAAAGCTTGATTTTAAAAGCTGATGCTTGTTTACTGGAATATTATCGTATCGCCAAAGTGTAAAGAAGATTAATGGATGGAGCGAAACACCCTTGGAAAGACCTGCATCGAATCTTAAAATACTTAATATCTGTAGCATCAGGTTTGGAATAGAGATTACACGGTGGTTATAATATATTCATCAATCAACAGCTGAGAGGTGTGGCAGTAGTTCAACAAACAGCACATCCAGAACTGGTTCCAAAATCTGCAACTCAATCGTTGATTCTTGTTTGATCTAGGAACTGAAACGCTGGCTACGATTTGTCTTTCGAAGGTTATCAATATATTTATGAAGTAACTAAACATCCACTAAGTGACCCAACTATAGTTGCCAGCCAATGATGTTATCTCAACCATTAAAAAAGAAGCTCTGTCAACAGCAATGTCAATGGCTTGAGAAGGCAAACTCCTCGATATACTATTGCGTTTTGTAATGGATTTTTCCTTCTCGGATGAAGCAATAAACGTGCTTGTGTTGTAATTCTACCATATTTGTCTTAAATGTATTTTTTGAGCTCATGAGCAACGTTTAGAAGGCCTCGAATTACAAATGTTGGCTCCTTCGTCGCTTTTTACCCTATTTACCTTGATTACTGATGTTAATGTCGGCTAGCACCATTCAGATTCATTGAGCTTTCTTTATACTGTGCGGTCTGGAAGGGGTTTTGATATTACATTCACCTGAATTTCAACTTCAGTGTATTTTAAATATTTCTTATTTAAAATTTTACAATTACCTTTAGCATATAATGTCATCTTGTCATATACTAAACTGCTTTTCCATATGATGCCTACACTGACCATCTTATCACAGAGGATGTTAACCTCTCATAACAAGCAGTACCAAAATTATTATTTAGGATTCGAGCATTTCTTTTAATATACTTTTTTAAATCATTATATTTTATATTAACTTCATATGCCTCCCTAATTAGACAATTAATTGAATAACTATTTTTATCATACATTCTGTGTGAGTCTTTAATACGAGGTGCGTTCAAATTATAACAATTCTGGGACCAGATAGGACCTTCCGTTCCTTTTTAGTATAAAAACGGCCTCACACCAGCCGATCTGACGACATGATCCAGCGAGTGGAGAACGTTGTTTTGGGGGGGAGGGATCACCGATTGAGCATTTTCAGATTTTCATGCAGCATTGTGTACATAAATCCCACGGAAATGCCAATTTTGATGGCGATGTCTGCAAATGTCTTGGTTTGTTGTCACATGATGTTCTACCTTCATTGAACTGTCACACCCAGGAACGTACATTAGACACATCCATGGTACCATCACCACATTTCTCGCTGAACTGGCGATGAATTTCAATAGTCGTCACAGGATGAAAAATGGAGAAAATGTATCATTACACGCTGTTCCTGGCAATGAAAACGTCACAATTTTAAGTATCAGAAACAGTCCTTACTCTCGTAACTGCCACTAGTTCTATGCACTGTACGGTGCTACCATCTCTGCTACGCATTCACAAGGAGTCCACGTGTTTTTAAAAAAAGCCTGATGTTCCAATCTGGTACCAGTCCTGAAGAAAATAGGTGTTTATTATAACCTGAACGCATCTAGTAAAATAAAATTGAAATGTAAACTTTCAGTTTAAGATCACCTACGTGTGGATAATTTTCGAAAAATACTGGTCTCACACACAATATATTGTTTTATTTCCTCACAGAGAATGTGCTTCTAGCAAAGAACCAGCCATCCATCTGCCACCAGTGTAATGTAATGTTAAGAAAGAAACACACAGTTGTGGAATTTTCACAAAGCAGTAGAACAAAAATATTGTACACCTAACAAGTACAACAATTACCACATATAAATTGTACGTTAAGCTAAATTGATTTGTGGTAATGTCAGTGTTAAGCTGCCAGTGTGTTGAACAGTCTCATATTACTTTATTGTTCAATATTTACTTTATAAACAATTGAAAAGTCACGATATAGCTGTTTGAACACTTTGAATATACAAGGTGGTCCAACTACACCGTCTTTCACATAAACACACATCCCTTTATACGTTAAAAGAGTTGCAGAAAGAAATGGGACAGTTACAATTAAACGCACGATACTGGCGTGAGTGGACTTGGTTCTGCTCGGAACGCCAAGAGGCAGTACCACCCCCCTCTTTTTTTAAATTTACTTAAAAAGGGGCGGTCCCACAGCCGCCGCCCCCGGTGACGATCGTCCGCCTGGAGGCTACATCGTCTCCTCATGCACATGCTCTTAATAAACTAACATGCAGCTATGGGAAAGGGTGCTTGAATGTTAGTAACGTTTTGAAGGCATATAAGGAGATTTGTGTGTTATTTCCGGGTTCCGCTAAAGCACCCCGGTTAGTAAAGGTTAATTCTACTCATGCTAGCGTGGGGACCACCTCCTGAGTGACGCCCGGGGCTAGTGCGTGCTACATGCATAGAGAATTAGTACACAGGGATGCATATTAGAGCTACGGCTTAAGACTAATAGAGATGCGGGTGATATAGTGACAGAGACGAAATGGTTATGTGACGTGGGTTTTACCTTCGATAGCCGCTCAGTGTTGGGTCAGTGTTGGGTTGTCCAGTTGGCTTATAGCTGTCCTGTATGTATGACTGTGTCTGAAACTATGTAACATTTGATTAGGTTAGGTATTTAGTGGTACAAGACATTTAAGGTATTCCAGGACCTCTGCTGGAGTCGTTTCTTTGGATAAGTTTCGGTCAAATAGTGAGAGGGGTCGTTTGTATCTGTTGGTAGAAGTCTGATATTGCCCTAATTCCTGTATTAGCGGGTTTGTATTCCTTGTACAGCTGGCCTATAGGTCGGCTGCAGGCTTTTTAATGATTTGTTCTATAGTATGCATGTGTAATTCTTTGTAGAGAAGTTTGGAGGGTGCGACAAATGGGACTTTGGCTATGGTCCTGAGTATTTTGTTCTGCACTGTTTGTAACGTGTGGAGATGGGATTTGACTGCATATCCCCAGACGGGTGCAGCGTAGGTGAAGATCGGTCTAAGTAAGGTTTCGTAGAGGGTAAGGCCCAAGTGAGGTTGGAGGGTGGTGCTGTAATTAATGATAGGATATAACTTTTGTAATTGACCACCGGTCTTGTGGCGGATGTTCTGTGTGTGCTTCCCTCAGGTCAGGCCCAGGCAGTTCCCAGGATTGAACTAGCCTTTGTAGTCCGCTCACACCACTGCCATGAGTTGAACTGGATTTGGTCCTTAGCGTTCTGCAAACTGTTTCAATGCACGAAGGAATATCTGCTTACGTGAAGGCAATAATTGGGTCCTCTGCTATACAAGTTCAGTGTTAAACGCTGTTTCTTGATAGATAATTTGCCCTTTCGTAGTGAAAATTCCGTCAAGGTGTAATTAAATTAGCATTAATACTTGCTGTAAGGCTTATGTTTGACTATTATCCTAAACTGCAAGTAATCGATTATAAAAATTGATTCAGGTAAATGAGACCAGAATGCAGCAGGCAATGGTTGATCATTGAAAACTTGAAGGTTAAGTTGCGCAGAATAATTAGATAATCCAAAGCGGGATATATTATAAAAATAGCAAACAGATATTTTTGTGTTTTAAATTATATATTTATGTGTATGAAACTTGGCATTCATTTCAATTTTCTGTATTAAAAATACGTAATCAATCAGAAATGCAATGCAGTTTATTAGTAGTTTAATAGAAGATCAATTTTTTATCAATTTTTAGAGATAGTCTTTACATTTTAGGCAGCAAAACATTTCGTCTTCAATAAATATTAAATACAAAATTTTTGGTGCTTGTCATTAAACCTATTTATATCACTTTCTTCACTGAACACTATATTAAAATGTAATTAATTTGATTGAAAAGGATTCATTTTCTGTGTGTCTCTCAATATCTAAGTTATCGACCTGTCCTTAGCATTTCAATAAATTCAGTGAAGTATACAATTGGCATATTCAAATTAAAAGGGCTAAGATAATATTGCTAATAGAAGTAAGCTATGTTAAATAAATCAGTAGTTATTTTGTCCTGCACCGTGGCGTAGCGGGCTGAGGCAGCATGCCTTGGTCTCTGGCCACGGAAAGCGGCGCGGATTCGATCCCACCCATGGGAATTTTAGGTTCCGTGAATAGGACCGGTACCCATTCAGCACAGTGAGGAAAGTCAGTAGTTTACGCTAGGAAAGCGGCCCTGGGCACGAAAACCAACGTTCTGGCTGGGTAATGTCGAGATGATGCTGACCACATCTCCTCCCCGTATCGGTTGGACGACCGTCCCCCTCTGACGTGCGTAAGTTGGCGTGAGGCCGGCAGTCAGGTTGGTAGGCCTTGGCCCTCTAAGGGCTGTCGCGCCATGGTTTATTTTTTTATTTAGTTATTTTTATTTCAGCCTTGGAATGGAAAGAATTAATATTGTTAATGCGTTTATGTTATACAAAGTGTAATTTTTAAAAGAATATTTAAAGTATTAATATGTTTAAATTAAGTTTAGAAAGGGAAGCTATATAAAAATAAATAAGACCTTTGAATAAACGTGTGGTTATGTTGGGAAAGGAAAATCAAATCTTCCTCATAGGAGAACAGAGAATGATTTCGATCTTCAGAGTGCAAAGACGTAAAAAACGTTTAGCTCGAATTTTATAGGAAAAGGATACTTCAGAAGCGATAAGTGAAAGAATATTAATTCAATTATGTTACTTTAGGCAAGAATTAAATTCAGAGTATTTGCAAAGAAATTCAATAGTTTATTTCAGTTTGCTAAACATTTTCTGAAAGAAAGAAAACTATCCAAAACTACATCTTAAGATAAGAGTCATGTTACTGCTGGGAATTTATATTTTAAAGTAATGTATAACAAATTCAACGAATTGAAATTAAAACTTCTTAGAACTTCGTCAAATAGCGTTACAACTTAAAACATCTACATTACATTACTACCAGGCAATCCATAAAACTTCACATATAGTAAAAATCCTTCTTCACGGTCAAAATTTAAAAAGGAAGCAACTGCACCGAAATAACATAATCCAGTATTCCATGTTTCTACTCTACAGTAAATGAGATAGAAATATGTCTGAACTGCTTTTATACTTTCCATAGGTGGACTAGCAATATAGGAATGCAGTAGACTTAAGTAAATGCCAAGTATTTTAAGACTGGTCTGTATGATATTGTTTTGAACTTCTTTTGTCATTGCAGCCCAGGATACAAACACTCGAATAGCGGCTCCTCAATTGAGAAATTTAAAATAGAGTAACATTCAAATCAGGGCAAGGAATATCTAAAAAATTATTAATTGTGTGCTTTATACATATCTACATTTATGTGTGTCACGATTGTTCTAAATATTTGGTTTTCTAGTTATGCAAAACTACACAAAATTTATTCCAAATTAGTTGTTCACAGAAAATTAAAGGTTACATTTTCCTCCACCATTTAAGTAAATTAAAAACGAGTTTTAATTAAAACTCTTAGTCCTTTTGTTATAAAATGAGATTCCTCTAGAGAGTAGCTTGGATGAAAAAAAAAATCCTTCAACATGATGCTGCATAAATTTCAAAAATTCTAACCTAAATGGAATTTATTTATTTAGAAATCTATTCCCATTTTAGTGCATTAAATGACGAAATTCGACAATTTTTTGAATCAATTGTTCTTTCACATTAGTCGTGTGCAAGGCAAAGTTTAGAACCAGTAAGACTGAAAAATTGAAAGCAAAGTACTTAAAAGTACTTAAAGGTTGTAAGCCACCATTAAGTTGAGAACTCCTAGTAGTTTACCGTGAAATACGCGGGTCATTTGGACAATTTAATGTAGTGCTGGCATGTTGCCGTTATTAAACTAACAGGTTAGAACAACTCGACGGATGCAGGGAGATCCCTGGTTTAAATCCCATACACAAGGACAGTGTGCATTGTGACTTTGTGGGTCCGTAGAATTAAAAGTCCAATTTGCAGAAGTTCAAAATGTTCTTTATTTCCATAGAAATACACTTTGGTCCACCGTTAATGTAGCAGAATTACGTCACATGCACAATTAGAATCTTCCAGTTCGTCAGCCACACCCACAAACAAAGTGTTCACTTTCAAAATACAGCTGCAAAATTACCAAGTACCATTTCGACCCTATTTACGACTGTGCCCTTACGACTGTCCGATAAACTAGCCACGGCTTCTTTTACACGACCATTCATGGTTCCAGACGATTGCGGATTGTTCTCTATCAATTAAGATGTCACTAGAACTTTCTAGTTGTCTATCTTTATTTGTTTCGGCAGACCTTCTATCTCCACGCTATCTTTATCTGTTTCGGCAAGCTCTTTATCTCCGTGATGCAATATCTGTCCCTTATCTCTCCTCACCGAACCCTTTATGCACCCACCCCAACAATTCTCGCGACGAAATTAATTTCCATCAGTTGACCCAATAATGATCAGAGCTCTAAAGCCCGGGACTTTGAGTATTTACAGCATAGTAAGTCAGCATTAAGGTCTTTACAACTCCTGGTGCAAAAATGATGTTCAGTTGAATTTAATATCGTCCTGGCACGTTGTTACGGTAGCTCAGTGATTAGCGCAACCGGATAGAGACAGGAAAATTCCTGGTCAAATCCCGGCTATGGCATTGTATTTTTCAGTCGGGCTCTCTTTTTTTTAACTAAAACTTTCATATTTCTAAAATTGTTAACTAATCTTTTATTTTCGTCTTTTTGCATAAATATATTGTATACGATGTCATTTGTTATCAATCATTCTCAAATTGACAGCAGAATCCCAGAGAAATACAATTAAAAGGCCGTATTTTTTCTTACACGTTGAAATTCCACAAGATGTGATTACACCACTGAGAATAATTGTTAAAACATTCAAGCATCTATTCAAAATCTCAGATTTTCTTAATGTACGAGAATAACGAATGTAGAGCTACGTGTTGTGTATATCAGTACTTAAAATAATACAGAAGTACTTCTATGCTTTCAAAGTTATGACTTATGTTAAGGTGGAACACTTCTATAGCTAGCATACATACATATAGCATGTTTTTTAAGTCAGTACCGTCTTGCGATTCAGCGAAGCGTGCTGCTTACCTACATCCCTTGTCTACGCACTGACGCCATTACAGTCTGATTATTCATTGTATACGTTGGTTACTGAGTGTTTAAGATGCCTACGACAATCGTGGGTCCCGCCGATTGTGAAGTACGCGCTGTTATACGATTTCTTTGTGCTAACGGCGTAAAACTGACCGATATTCATCGTGAGATCTGTGAAGTTTACGGACAAAACATTATGAGTGATGGAATGGTAAGGAAATGGGTGAGAGCATTTAAAGATGGCCCCACAAATGTGCATGATGAAGAACGGAGTTGGCGTCCTTCGGTCGTTACTGAAGATTTGGTGCAGAAAATGGACGAAAAGGTGAGAGAAAACAGACGCTTTACAATTTCATCATTGTGCGACTATTTTCCTCAATATTCTCGAGTGTTTTGTATCGCATTGTGACCGAGAACTGAAAGTACCGGAAATTGTGTTAACGTTGGGTTCCGAAATATTTTACGGATTTGCACAAAACCCAACTTTTAGGCAGTGCATTGACTTTCCTTGAGCGGTACCACAATGAAGGTGAAGATTTTTTAGACCAAATTGTTACTGGTGACGCAACATGGGTGGCCTACGTCATACCAGAATCGAAACAACAGTCCATGGAATGGCGACATTCATCATTACCCAAAAAGTGACGTTTAAGCAAACAATTTCTGCCTGGAAAATCCAGTGCACAGTTTTTTGGGACAGAAAAGGAGTATTGCTAGTGGAGTTTCTACCTCGTAATGAGACAATCAATGCAGCGTCTTATTGTGAGACATTGAACAATCTGCGCCGTGCAATCCAGAACAAAGGACATGGCAAGTTGAGTAAGGGTATCGTTTTGCTGCATGACAATGCCCGTCCACATGTGGTTAATCGGACCAAAGATCTCATTAAATCCTTTCAATGGGAAACTCTAGATCATCCTCCATACAGCCTTGATCTGGCGCCCAGCGACTACCATTTGTTCCTGCACTTGAAGTCACTGGACAATCAGCGTCTTCAAGACGATAACGAAGTCAAAACAGTTGTGATACAGTGGTTAACACGTCAGGCGGCAGAATTTTATGAGGGGGGTATTCAAAAACTGGTGCCACGTTATGACAAGTGCCTCAATATTCACGGAACTTATGTAGAAAAGTAGATTAAAGTACAGGCTTTCATGTAAAAATAAAATTACTGCGATATCTGTGCTCGTTTTTTTATTCCAGAACGGCACTGACTTAAAAACATGCCTCGTATATATGCTAAAATATTAAGTATACTAAATGACATTTAAAACATGCTTATGATAGTGTTGTAGAAATATCTGAAAGGGTTTTGAAGAAAAGAAAGGAAAGAGAAAAATAAATGTATAAAAACAGTAAGATTTATGAGTATACCTATGAGCACCCTTAAGACCAGAAGAAATAATAACAATAATGATGATGATAATCATAAACTGAAGTCAAATATCATTTTTCGGATTACTCAGGCATTTTGAAGCATCTTGAGATTATTAAGAGTACGCCACCAAAAGAGAAGTATCAAGGTTAACAGCTTAGCTTAACTGGGCTGGGGGATTCCCAATAGGATCAGTATTCCTCCATCATTAGAGTTCTCATTGAAGTAACGGAACGTGCTGTTAAGTTTTATTGTTCTTATATTACGGAGGTATAAAGGAACTTGCTATACAGGATAAGACAACAAACAGCCTTCGATTTCTTTTACTCGTGGCCCACTCCACCTTTACCCAATTCCATCGCCACGCCTCGAACCAAGGTTGAGAAACAATCGTGTTTTCGTGAGGGTTACGTTGCCTTATAGAACCTTGGAGGTATTTTAAGAGCTTTGCCGCAGTGAGTCATGCCGAAAAAGAAATGATCATGTCTCGGTACAGAACTAGAAACGCTTTAACGGATCTGTTACCTAACCTCACTGCGTAAACCAATAACCCTGAGGTTAATTGCTTTCTGCAGCTTCATGTTTTATCAACTCGTTATGTAACGTTTCGCAATTGTTCTACAATTACAAGCTAGTCCATCACATTTCAGAAAATGCTATTTCTGCCTCCTTTGCGCCTTGGAAGCACAGCAAGGCATTAACTATGTCAGAAAATGGTATAAAGTAAAGCCCGCTGCCTGGTTCGAGTTTTCTAAAGTTTATTCATTCTTTACTTAATTTTCAATTAAGATTCTCCAAAGAGGTGCACCCAGGAATACGACTGAATAGGAATGCATATAGAAACATGCTACCCTAAAGTTATAAAATAGTGAAATCTGGTCAGTGAATCTAAAAATTTCTTGGTATGAAAATATAAGTCAATGGACATCAAGGAAATTTTTGAAGCACGTTCTCTCTTCACCTACTTCTGGAGATTACAAGAAAAGTGGTAGGAATTTCAAGGCCAACGTGTACCAACTAGCTTTTGAACATCTAACCATCGGTTCGATTTCTTCCATATTCCTTGTGCCTTCAATAAAATATAAAATAAAACTATTTTGCTATGTTTTATCTCGATTATTTAAGTAGACGGCAAATAAACGAAAGTGGGTGAATTTAATCATACATCTGTCTACTGCAAGTATGGTGAATATGTTTTTTTATTTTTTTTAATCCTGAAATGAACAGCGAACGTGTCATAGGATAATATTTCTACAGAATGATTTGAAAGGCTGAATAGCCTTTATTCCTAAAGTAGGACATTAATAATTACATATATATTCAACAGGCAATTTTCGAAATATGGTAACATATTTATCTCTAATGCAAATTGTTAGAGAATAGGCTAGCTCAGGGTCGTACGTTGAAATCATTTCACTTCCTTCTACAAGGTGACGTACAAAATTTTTCTAGTCAAACATGTTACCAATCATATAATCGTTTCTAGACTATACAAACACGTTTTGATGTCAAATAATTTATCAATGTACGAATGTTTTGACATATGTAGATCTGAAATTTGGGTCAATTGAGACAGAGAGAGGGAGAGAGTGGAATATTACCCATCGACAAGATGGTGTGCTCCTGGGGTCTATCTTATAAGATTTAACCTGGCCCTTAAGGCCAAAGAATAAGTTGAATTAAACGCAGGTGTGCCCTAAATTGCGTTCTCAATAACTGAGTAAAATGAGGAATGAGCCTTATTGTTCATCACGCATGTGATTAACAAACTTCGGAAAAGAACTAGAAATTTGTAACTTTTAAACATCTGTTCTTCTGAGAAAGTTTTGGAAGCATTTCGGTTAATTTGTTTATAACAAATTTTGATTACTCCTACCTTAAAAATCACTTAGCAACACCAACATTAGTGACTGCAGTTTCTGTCATTGTCTTGTACATTACCTTGTCATTGCTATGTTAAACAGGCTTAACGTTCAGGTCACTTTGTGAAGTCACAGCATTTAATACGAATGCTTGTGATTGAAAGCATTTTCCATAAATTTCGAGAAACAACCTCCTTCCTCTAAAGGAAAAACAAGAATGACAACAGTTAAAAACGTAGGGGTGATCTGTTCGAATGCTAATGAATTAACAAAGTGATCAGCATTATTGATACGTCAATATAACTTATAGAATCCACAGAAACTGCAGCGCTTACGACCATAAGTCGATCAGAAATCCGATATGGAAACTATACTTACATATTCTTCTATCTACTTGTTAAACCAAAAACCTGCAATTCACTTTTATACCTTTCATTAATGAAACAATTGTATAATACACGCTTTCTTTATTATTTGAAGTAGAAAATGAGTTATAACCCCAGCAGAGAAATAATCAACTATCTCCATTCGCTAGAAAGTTGTACTACTGAGATGGCACGGTTTGTCGCAACTGGATGAAGCATAGTGTACTTTGACTAAATGTGAGTATAGTAAAATCAACAGCGTTTCACTGACGTTGCCAACTAACATATAGTAAGCTCTCCAAAAGTACATAAATTTAGTCATTCCAAAATATTTTAAATGTCTCCTTAATGACAGGTATAATGTAGTATATAATTCTCTATGTATGAAGCATTCCAGAAAATAAAAATGAGATTGCACTGCTTTGATATTATGAATTAGAATATGTAGGGCCCCCTGAAATTGTGACTGGAAGTGATTAAGTGAAAAATGTTGCATTTTCCTCTTTTCTGTCCCAGTTTGTTGGTATGAAACGGAAAACTAGCTGCAAAACAATTGACTGTAACATTGAATATCTAAATCTTCATTTATTATATTTTTAGAGTGTCCATGTGTCGATGATTCTTGGAGAAGGTTGTGAATGGATGTTTTATAGATTTAAAAATAAATATGGTGTATTAAAAGATGGTGATTTATTCTACATTAACTGGGGTTCCCGTCGTTCCACAAGTAGCTATAGAGATTAACTAATCAAATCCTTTCTTTCTTGTTCATTATGAAGCTATTCTAAAATGATGTAGAAAGGTCTTGCTGTGAATTCTTTCCTTTACTGATTGTTATTGCAATTTCGTATAGTCTCGACTTTCCAAATAACGGATAAAAATGCCACAATATTCATGAAATATGATGAAATATCTTTGGAACGTCTTACTTCATTAACTCTTCGGGTCTTCCATTTTCTGAAATGCTGTAAAATGTAATTACTCTTCGACGGTAGATGTTTTGAAACAAATTCCACACTTCTCATCTTCAAAAGAAATGGTCAGAATTGGTACATTTCTCTGTAAACGTGCACCGAAGCAAAAGTGAAAGCTCCAAAAATGTGGAGATTTGAAAAGATGTCAAGAGATGTCGCTCATCATTTTAAGAGCAGCTGTTATCCTGTTTATTAATAACAATTAGATATATTTTTTTCTTCGTTTCAATCCCTTTTGTATATAAAAAGAAACGCCAGAGAAAATCACTTGCAATTCCTAACTTCCAAGGACAGTAATTTTCCTCCGACAAGCCTATACAGATACTTCCATGCGATACGAATCTGTCTGTTCGGATCCGCTGAAATTGCAGACTTTGCTGTTGTAATCGTAAGGTTTCGCAACCTCCCAGGTACAAATTTTCTGTTATTACTCCTTATTTGTATTTATGCTGTAGCATGCAAAGTGAAGAAAAGTGAAACTAGATACTTGGGAGGAGTGTTCCACAGATGGTCGTAAACTGTTCAAGACCTCGTATGTTCTCGACTTGTTTATTTTCGTTTCTAAACTCTTGTTACGTAACATACACCCTCGCTTTTATTGCCCTCTTCCTACTCTGAGTCTTGTTTCCTTTTAAAAGGGTCAGAGAACAGTTGAAATAAAAAAGCTTGCCACATTTTCACTTTTAAAGGTAATATTTCAGGAAGTGTATTAAAGATTAAAAATACTTACTCAAGGAGAAATTAAATCTTTCAACTTTCTAGTGATAAATGTTTTAAATTCATAACTCATTATCTCGAAACTGTTTAAGACATAAAACTGAAATATTTGCAGGGATCATATGCATATAGTCTAAGTTGAGTTGTGTAATTTTATAAAACATATTTGTTTACCAAGTACGTTGGGAAACAAAAGAAATACCGCAAGAATGGAATACAGCTAATGTGATATCAATATTTAAGAAAGGGGAAAGAACAAGACCTGAAAATTATAGAGGGATTAGTTTATTGTGTGCTGCCTACAAAATATATGCCAAAATAATAAGTACTCGGTTAAACAAAATAACAGATGCAATACTCCTAGAAGAACAAACTGATTTTAGAAAAGGAAGATGCACCATTGACGATGTTTTTACTCTTAGAAAAATAATAGAGAAACGAGAACAAAATTTAGAGACGCACTTACAATTTATTGACTATTATAAAGCATTTGACACAGTATCACAAATGATACTGTGGAAAATTTTAAATAACAGAGGCATACCTTTACAACTAATTGAAGTTATACAAAGTATGTACATTGATACAGAAATAAAAATAAATGAGAACCAGTAATAGTTAATGGTGGCGTAAGACAAGGGTATCCTATATCAACCGCACTTTTAAATTTTTATGTTGACGAAATAGTAAGGATTTGGTCGAATAAAGTCAATGGAGCCATTAATGTATCAGGAGCTAAATAGAAAACTATGTTTTATGAAGATGATCAAATAATAATGGCCACAAATGAAGATGACCTTTTGAAAATGCTGTATAGTCTAGATAAAATTGCTACAGAATATGGAATGAAAATATCAGCAAATAAATCCAAAACCATGACATTTAAAGGAATTAATCCAGTAAGATAAAAAATAGTGTTAGATAACATAATAACTGAGCAGGAATCACACTTTAATTATTTAGGATGTAATGTCTCGTACCAAGGGGAAGCTGATATAATAGAGAAAATAAATAAATTTAACTATACAACAGGCACAATAAAAATAACATTAAAAGATAAAGCAAGGAAGGTCACTATAATAAAACTATACAAAACAATGGCAATATCAACTGTGATCTATGGATCAGAAACATGGACACTACCAAAAAGAAATAGTACGAGAATACAGTCATCAGAAATGAAATTCATAAGAGAAATAGCTGGATATACCAAAATTGATAAAAAAACGTAGTCAGGATATTAGGACAGAATTGAAAGTAGAAGAAATAAACCATACTATTGAAATAAATAGAAATCAATGGAAAGAACATGTTCAGAGGATGAATAATAAGAGAATACCAAAAATAGCCTTAAACTATAAACCTATAGTAAGAAGAAACCAAAGAAGACCGAAGAAAAGATGGGCAGACCAATTTGGAGCCGGAACGGGTAAAACAATCCAAAGCTGTGAGGTAGAAGAAGAAAAAGTTTACTGAGTAAGACAGGACCCAAGAGAGCACAACTGAGCTTTACATTTTATCTATCAAGAAGTTATTCACCTATTCCGATCAGTGATTCTTCCACAGTGAAAGGATATTTATAAGCTATAGAGCATTTCCGAACTCCGAATTCTGTCCGGAATGATTGAGGAAGTCAGACGTTTTGTCGAAGCTTTACATTCTTTTGTGTGAACATCGCTGACTTTTCATTTGTTTTAAGGAATAGCCCAATCAGTACGTAATTCTTTATAAGGGTCACAGGGGAGGATTAGAAAAAAGTTTAAATCATTGTAAGTAATTTAACAAAAGAAAGGAGAGGGCTAAATTAAATGTTTTCTTGTTAACCTACTCGTGTAACGTCAGGCAGATAGTAAAACAAACGTAGTAATCTCAGAAGATTCCCATTTTTAAGAATGAGTGTTAAAGAAAGTAAACATCAAGAACTGGAAGTATTCCAAGTGTATCTCTTAGGGACGCCTTTCTTGATTATAAAATTAACTGCTTAATTGCTGCACTTAAGATGGTAATCGTTTCAATGTAACATTAGGTAAGCATGAGTGATAATGGCAATTAGCTCTTTATGGCTTGGCACTTCTTTCAGCAACTTCATTTTAATCTGATGTCTAGACGTAGTCCGAGAATCAATATTACCTGGTGATTAAGTTGTAGCTATTACCTTAAACATGCTGCATATATCTTAATTCCGTATATCTGTAATTAATTTTCTTAATGCTGTACGTCATACACACAGAATTTCCTATGATTTGGGAGCAGAAATATTTAAGCTTCTATATTTAAATATAGACAAGGCTTTTTGAAATTATCTGTATGGTACATACACTACTAATATAGGGTCCAAAGTAAGTATTTGTGTAGTAATTATGTAATAACTATGAAGACCGGTTACTGCTAACACATTGTTTCGTAAGGCAAGGCTACACCGAAAATTCCAACTTCTATAATGATAAATCTGTCATTATGAAAATTTAGCCACAAAATTGGAGTATCATTTTAAACTTGCATGAATATTTTCATGCTGCTACACCAATAGTTTATTAATTATTAACTATTTTTGTGATCATTTTGTAAAATTTAAAAATGTTTATCTCGTCAAAAAATTTTAGTTTTTAAGTTGAATTTTTATTTTTGGCTAGTACAGATCAATTTAAAAAGACCCACATTCTTATTTTTTGAAAGATTCTTGCAGCATTTGCTCTAAAATATTTTTCATGCTTTATCTCTCAAAATTTTGAAAATATTAAAATTTGTTATTCCTTAAGACCATATAATTATCAAAACATGAGCATTAACAAAAAAGAGGGATTGTGAAGTTTCTTGTTTATATATTATGGACCTATCCTGCAAGTTTCACCAAGTTAAATGAAACACTTTGACACGTGAGGCATTTTGTATATTGTAACGCGAGCGCTGGAACACCCTATGAAAGCAGCTGAGAGCGGGAGACGAGGGAGGTCCGTGTTAGCTACGCCCTCCCCTCGTTTGTCTTATAGTGGTGACAGGCGGTGGTGACGGAGGAAAAACATGACTGTGCCGTCTGTTTTCCTTACACCTGGTTCTCGATCATTCTTTTACTGGAACATTCTCGCGGACACTGGAAGGCGGCGATATTCCTATATAAAGGGGGGTTGCAGACAGTCAGTGAGTCAGTCAGTTGGTTAGTGAGTGTGAGCGAGGAGACAGTCGCAGTTCTTGGTGTAAGAGTTAGTCAGTGACGTGTTAATGAACGAGAAGATTGTGCAACGGAAGACTGTACGTAACTGGTATGTGCATCGGAGTTTATGTAATCGCGAGTACAAGTGAAATTGTAATGGACGAACTGGTGAATTGTAATTGTGTGCAGCAAGTAATTCTGTGTAATTGGCAAGTGTTAAACTGTAAGTCGGTGGAAATAAAGAACATTTTTGAGTGGTGAAATTGGACTTTTCATTTCACGAACCCACAAAGTCACACTGGTGTCAGGAGTGGGATGATAACATCACCGAACATTCCAACCATGGACGCGGCATTGGAAAAAATTTTGGAGAAGATGATGGAAATGAAGGCCGAATTAACAGAGAAGACGGAAGCGGCAAACAACAGCTTGGCCGCGAAGATGAACGAGTTAACAACAAAAACAGAAGCGGCAAATGACAACCTGGCCGCAAAACTGGAAGAAATGAAGACGGCATCTGAAAACCTCGCTGCAAAAATAGAAGCGGCAAACAACAACCTCATCGCCGAGTTGAAACAAATGAAGACGGCCAACGACAACATCACCGCGGAACTGAAACAAATGAAGACGGCCAACGACAACATCACCGCGGAACTGAAACAAATGAAGACGGCCAACGACAACATCACCGAGAAGATGGAAGAAATGAAGGCCGAGTTAACCACAGAAATGAGAGCAGCGAACGGCAGTCTGGCCACGGAAATGAAGGCGGCGAACGAGGCTCTCGCCGCAAAGTTTGAGGAACGGTTGGCCGGCGTGAGGGATGACGTCACGAACCTGGGCAAGCGGAAGGGTCAAGTAGACGACCGCCTTTATGATTTAGAGGAAAAGGCCGACAACATCGCAAAACCCCTCACCCGCCTGACGGAGGAAAACCGGCCTTATGTGTGGACGGAGGACGCCGAAGACGCTTTCCAGCACCCGAAGGGGACCCTGTGCAGTGCTCCTATTTTGGGTTTCCCACAACCGGGTGGCGCCTTCATTGTGGACACCGACGCTAGCGACCATTACATTGGAAGTGTCCTATCGCAGATCCAGGACGGCCATGAGCGCACAAGAGTGGAAGAGAAGGAGCGTGCCGCAGCAGTCCGAGTAGTTGTGGCAGTGCCTGCTGAAGGCTGGGATAGCGCAGGCCTGAGGAGGGAGCAGCTGGCGGACGCAGACTTGGGGCCACTCTTGAGGGAAGTGGACGCAGGGACGAGACCAACCTGGGAGGACATCGCACCGAGGAGCGCCACCTACAAGTCGTACTGGGCCCAATGGGACTCGTTGAAGACCAGAGAGGGCGTGCTGTTCCGGGTATGGGAGTCACCCGATGGGAAGGCGCAGAGAGAACAGTTGGTACTTCCCCAGAGCAAGGTCCCGGAAGTCTTGGAGGAAGTGCACGCCGGTACTTCAGGAGGACACCTGGGAGCGAACCGAATGATTCACAAACTACGGCAGCGCTACTTCTGGCTGAGACTCCGAGCAGATGCTGATGGTACACCTGGACCGCCTCGCACGCTACGATGGGGCTGTTCGGGGCGAACAGCTTTGAGGAGGGAGCAGTGTAACGCGAGCGCTGGAACACCCTATGAAAGCAGCTGAGAGCGGGAGACGAGGGAGGTCCGTGTTAGTTACGCCCTCCCCTCGTTTGTCTTATAGTGGTGACAGGCGGTGGTGACGGAGGAAAAACATGACTGTGCCGTCTGTTTCTCTTACACCTGGTTCTCGATCATTCTTTTACTGGAACATTCTCGCGGACACTGGAAGGCGGCGATATTCCTATATAAAGGGGGGTTGCAGACAGTCAGTGAGTCAGTCAGTTGGTTAGTGAGTGTGAGCGAGGAGACAGTCGCAGTTCTTGGTGTAAGAGTTAGTCAGTGACGTGTTAATGAACGAGAAGATTGTGCAACGGAAGACTGTACGTAACTGGTATGTGCATCGGAGTTTATGTAATCGCGAGTACAAGTGAAATTGTAACGGACGAACTGGTGAATTGTAATTGTGTGCAGCAAGTAATTCTGTGTAATTGGCAAGTGTTAAACTGTAAGTCGGTGGAAATAAAGAACATTTTTGAGTGGTGAAATTGGACTTTTCATTTCACGAACACACAAAGTCACAATATGGAAGAGTGTTAGAAAAAAGTTTCTCACAAAATTAACGTTAAGTAATTATTGTTACTTTTAACGATTGTTAAAGATCTCTTTAGATTGTCACGTGATGGCCTAAAATGGTGCAAATGGTAACAGTAGCACGTCATCTTTTACTACAAACCCTAAACTATCAAAAATTCTAAAAAAAAAAAATAATAATAACCCCATGATTTTCAGCGTTTACTGTGAATTTTCGGTGTACCTTGCCCTTTTTTTTTTACTAAAAATATATATCTATGTATATAGATATATATTTTTCTTTTCCTTATTTAACCGTTTTTATTGTTTCCGTTTAATTACCCATCTGTTTTCTGCAGCTTCACACACATACACTATACACAAACACCCATGCCCAGGGCGGGACTCAAACCCGCGATCTTCTACGCGGTGGAACGCTACAGACATACGTTCTAACGACCATGACTACGCGGGCTGGCACCTTAAGTGGTTAACGCAGTGCTAACGTTGGGCACACCTTAGGAACAAAACGGAACTGCACTCCTGAGATTAATTGATCACTATACTGCTGAGTTATGACTCACAATTCGAAGCTGTAGGTTCAAGTCTCTACCACAGTCCACTGAAAGATTGACGTCTAAGCTCCCCTCTTTCAACTCGACTAGCAATGACAGTAGACTCACTTAACAGTCCATTCGACCGTGGTGCTGACAGGCTGTATACACCCGAAGCTTTTTGCTGCGTGCGCACCCAGTTAATGGGTTTCACTGCAGAGAGGATTTTCTTTTAATGACTACCAGATTGGTTATGGGGATTTTTTTTTCTTTTTGGTTGGTAGTGGATTATGAAGTAGTTGGTGCACCCTGGTGCGTAGAAGGGAGACGTTCAGAGTCGTATATAGGCACCAAGTGTAAGATTAAACTTACCGAAACTGCCAAAATGAATTCTCTGAAGCAGTAATTATTCAAACTGTCGGGAGACGACACAAACTCGTTGTCCGTTGGTAATTTGACGCTATAGCGGAGATATAGATACTGTCTCATAAGTAGTGTGTTTAAGAAAAATACTTGTTTGATGTATTCTGAAAAGCAATTAACTAATTGTCAAACTTTACACTATTAGATTTTATGGTCTTGAGCCATGAGAGCTTGTACAAGTCTCTGGTTTTGACGCGAAGAATTAGGTGATATGACTTGCACTACTTCAACGTTGTCAAAAGTTCTTCCAGGTAGAAAATGAGTCATGGATCGAAAAAGATGATAAACTGATGGTGCGAGATCAGGGCTGTATGCTGGGTTTGGTAACAGTTCGATTCTTCTAAAATCCTGAATTATTTCCAGGGTTTGATAGATAGAGTCAACATGAAAAATTCAAAGCCATGTCCGGGACTTGAACCACGGATCTCCTAGTTTCCATCCAGTCGCTCTTAACCTTTGATCTACCATGGCCAACGTGCCGTCCTGACATTAAATTCTCTATTTGACTCACATTTCCCCGGTAGACCACTAGGGGCTCTAGCACCCGAGATTTACCGTTTGTGGCAGCTTACTATTCTAAGTACTTGAGTACCACGCTTCATCATTTAACTCTTATTATTTTATTTAATTGATGGAAATTTATCATTTCTCTACACTAGCCGTATATAGGCTGAGATATTCGATAGATAAAGTCAACATGAAAAATTCAATGCCATGGGCGGGATTTGAACCACGGATCTCCTGGTTTCCGTCCAGTCGCTCTTAACCTTTGAGCTACCATGGCCAACGTGCCGTCCTGACATTAAATTCTTCAGTTGACTCATATTTTCCCTAGTGATCTACCGGGCAGGGTTGTTCTTGCAGTATACGTTGTTGTATTAACCTGTTGCAATAGAACTTGTTCCTGTTATTGAGAATAAATATCCGCATCAATCACCCGCCCATTTGGAAGACCTCTCAATGAATCACAGCATCAAAATTCCATCAGACGCACACTATTACTTTGGAGGCAAACCGAGTTTTTTTCAGGCTGACCTTGGCAAGTTGACGGGGATTAGGCCACTACTCGAGAAATGTGTAGTGTTTAACGCCCGCCTTTACTACATATGGCACCGCAGACGATGACACTAATGATACATGAGATGAAGATGGAGCACCGGTGGAATGAGATGGCGGGGGAAACCGGAGATCCCGGAGAAAACCCGTACCAGCGCCGTGTTGTCCAACACAACCACTACTTCGAGGCATCAGGGTTTCGGTAATATATCCATTTTTATTACAAGTTTCAATTCTCCTGACAAATCTATCATACATGGGATTACGGTAAGCTGACGACAGATATACACTCATGCACTGATGCACCAAGTTCTTCTGAAATATTGAGGCACCTTTTTGCGGATTTTCTCGCAAAACTTGGCGCTTATTCTCAATATTCCACACCTTAAGTCTTCCAGAACGTGGTGAATCATAAGCGTTTTCGTCTCCATTGTTGAAACATGGGAACCGTCTCTCTGCCACACGATCTCTAACGACAACTTCTACTTCACATATTCTTTGAGCTGCGGCAGCGTCTTTATAATCTTGTTTCTGGTAGTATTTTAGAAGGACTTTGCTATCTCATTTTGTGATTGTTTATTAACAAACTGAAGACTGATACATGCCCGCAATGGAATACTGTAAATAGCATTGTCAAATCAAAATAACCTAATAAATGCTCTAAAACACCAAGATTGATAACCCGACTTTGCTTATGAGATCACATAATATATTAGTAATGTCTATTATGTGACAGTTACAAAATAAACCAGAACACTGGAGATGAGCAGAGAAAGGTCTTTATCGAAGGAAAGCAAAAATATCAGCAAAATACACTGGCATCTAAGAATAATAAAACATACTAACACCGAGAAGGAAAGAATTTAATATCACATACATAAGACTTTATTTAACAATTTAACAAACCATTCTTAATAAAGCTTATTCTTCTAATTTGTGTAAATTGAAATAGACGTTTGTAGAAATTATCACAGAGAACTTTACTTGAACATTATCCTTCGCCCATAACTCTGGAAAGGTGCAGATATAACTACAATATAGAAATTAGAAACAAAAAAAGGTGAAAGGATAGAAAAGTAGAGCTTATCTGAAGTGCAATAGTGCTTACAATTGCAGCTATCAACAGCGAACGACGTTTCATTATGTCTTATCTTTCTGGTTTATTAAATTTAATGCTCCTATCTTGTGCTTTGTCTTCCGTCTTCCATTGGTATATAAATTGGCACCCCGTAGGGGAGGGGATCCGTCCCCTTCAGCTGCCGTGGTACAGATGTATTACTTTATCTTGACAGGAATCCTGCGTGGTAGGGATGAGTAGCAACTATAGAGCGGATAGTGCACCTATCGCCACAATGCGTCGCACGCGTAAGATTAAGAGAGGGGAGGGCGCTGCATAAGGTGTCTAAAAACAAATTTCATTCTCGAAGCCAGTTATTGCAGCTCTTATAAACTAAGTTGTAATTCTTACTATGGTAGTAATCTCCACGCTTTTGATGGATATTAAATAGTACATAGGTATTTGGAACAAAACCTTGTTCTCCTCCGGCAGGCACGATAAACAACTGTAGGTCTTTCAATATCGCTGCAGAGTCCCTGTAACGTATTTCACTCCAGGCATATGGACCAGTATGTGCTGTGTTTATATAAGTTTCATCCATATAAACTTCACTTCGATATCTCGGAATATTTCGTAAATAGTTGGGGCTTTTGCACGTATGGTGCGATGTTCGATTAAAATTTGTCTGTCACGCTTAGTGTTTTTTTTTTTTTCAAATAATCCTAGCTTCAAAAGAACTCTTCTTAATCTTCAGACACTGCCTTGGAAGTCAGTAGAATTTTTAGCTTCATAAGCACTTTTTTCAAAGTTGGTCTTTGTTTATCTGTGCTTTAAAAGTTATTCATAGTTCGACTAACTACTTCTGAATTAAAACATCCAAATTAGATTTTGTGCATGTTCTTAATCTTAGTTTACTGGGCATAGAGAAGGACGTTGTTGCACTAGCACCAATGGCTTTTCTTTCCTTAATAACTCTCCTAAACTGCTTTCAGACAACTGTTGCCTCATATCCTTCCCCAGATTTTTATAGCTGACCCAGACCATTGTTTCTTTTTTATAAATCTATGGATATTGGTTATTACTTATCGTGTTTTTAAATGCAGCCCTTTATTTCCTAATGTGCTGCTAGGAGGCGTCATTTATAAATGCCCTCTTGGAACCAGGAGACAAACACATTTTGAAACACACTGTAGTATTACTCAGAGCTCTGCACGTGTTTACCTGCTCGTAACTGATACGCAACTAACCTGCCCTCCCCTCCAGTTGCAACCGTTCTGAGGTGGACTCGTCCAGATACCACTGCGCATCGCTCTGCACTTTTCAAGATAAAAAAAATACATCTGTACCTTTGACGTTACTAGAGGAACCTCGGGCCGAACTTTCAAGCCCCTCCCTGATAGGGAGTTGTTGGGATTGGATTGGACTCGAGGGGGCAGTGGTTCCCGATACCCGTGGGAGATCGGGTACGTCTCAGGACGGGGTTGAGGGAAGCCATCAGCAATCCCGCGTACTAGCCAGCATAGCTCATAGAAAGCGTGCTAGATCGCCAGGAGGCCCCACCGAGGTCATATCGGTAGCCTTCCCATTTTGGAGTTGGCACGCGTAAGTGGCTTATCCACTTCCATCCCGTCTTGAGTCCACAGGACCAGATGGGGACTTTTTAGTCTCTAGGTCTTGCCCTAGGAAAGAGCCTCGTCAGCGCCGGGAGCCCTTTTGGGACAGCTCGGTAACTCCCTGGTAGACGGACGTCCGGGTCCTTGGTTCTACGGGTCCAGGAGTAATGGCAGTAGATCCTCTGGCATGAATATAAATTGGCAGCCTATTCTCCTGATAAGGCACCCAATTACAGCTGGAGAACAAATTTCTCACTAGCATCAGTGAGCTTTATTTCACATCTGTCTTGATACCCCATTTCATGTTCTTAAGTGTATGCTTTAAAATTTCGGAAAATGTACTACTCGGTAAATTTAATTCTCTGAGTGCTCCTCCAGCACAGTCATGGCTCTGCAGCCAATTACTTCAGTCAAATCAAGGCTATTGTCGGGAATCGAAAGCCCACAAATTCCAAAATATATCCAAAACAACATATTACCTGATCCAACATCAATGGACTATTTTATGCACGAACAAAAAGGCCAGTCTCTGTAGCGTAAGCGGTAACGTCTCTGAGGTCCCGATTTCAAATCTCAGTCAGGCTGAATTATTTGGATAAGTTATTTCCCGGGGGGTTTTAATTATCTTGAAAGGCGAATTTCGGGTAACTGAGATCTATAGACTATGGACCATGAACTCATTTGAGAGTCATTTTGCCCACTTCATTCATCTTCCGATATGACTTAACGTTGGAGCACGTAAATTTAAAAAATGCACAAACAAAAGTCTGCTAAACTGCATAGACATTGTCTGCAACTGTTATCTCCAGGAATACTAGAACTCCAGCCCAGTAAAAGTTGATGTAACTATTAAGGAAAACCAAGCTACATTCCACGATTTCCCCAGCCATTATCGTTTATTTCTGTGAAGCTCGTACAGGTTTTTCTTACAAAAACTCATTGTTAAATTTCATATTAATCGAGAGAAACTTTTCCATAAAGAGCTCCATTGTATGCCCAAGGAAAGCGAGTCAATGTCCACGCGTTTAAAAGCTAGTCTGTAGATATGTAGGCCTTGAAATTTCATATCTTTGCGTGACATTGCGAGAAGCTGAATAATGACCAAGCTACAAGAAACTGACAAGTGAGAAATTTAAACTAATAGTAATATATTGCGATAATGTCAGATGTTAAGGAAAATGAGAAAATAATTTGAGAGTTTGAGTCATTCATAGTGAAGTTGTGTTATTAGAGGTATTTGAAATTCCTTTTCCTCAAGGAAAAATAAAATTTTAGTTTCATTTGTTATACAAATTTTTTAATAAGCGTAGAATATTTCAAACAAAACTGTTACTTACTTCGAGTAAATAAAAGATAGCGGACGTTTTTATATAAAGAGTAGGTAATTATTAAGGGTTCCGCAGAATTGGAAGATACTGAACTTTTGGCATTAAATTTATGCTATTCGAACACAAATTGCTCTTTTTTTAAGATATAGTGACCTCAAAACATATTCTGGTTGGAGTGTTTGGGTGGAACACATAACTTTATTTGCTCTGAACGCGTTGGGTGTCAATTTATGAGGCCGGTACTTTCTATTTGAGTTCTCACGTCACTCAACACTCGTAATTTAGTACAGATGCCGGGAGGTGGATTACAGATCGGGAGATTGTCAAGGTTTATCTCAGGGTTGCTCGGTATGAGATCTCTTCTTTCCTGCAGAGTGTGAGTGCGTCATACAATATTCTGTGTCAGAAGATTTCAAAAATATTTCGCATGGGTTAGTTCGCAGGACAGTTGACAGTCGCATGACTTTAGCATATGCACATAGATGTGTCTGTAGAGTTGTTGGATAGTGAGTCATACCCTTGAGTCAACGCTGGCAGGCAGAGTTTTCATTTTCATTTTTAAGTATGGTTTGCTGCTTCACGTGTTACGAAAATGTTTCGACTTTCGTCGCTCAGAATTTTATCAAGTATTGTCTACAGAGAAAATTTTGGAAGATTTGGGATGTTTACGAAATTGCAAAACTAAGTCATTTCTTACACGTTGTGTCCATGAATCATCCTGCGAAGTCACGTTGTGGGCTAGAGCGTGTGCTTTGGTTCCTTGCGTCCGGAAGGCGCCCAGGATTGATCCCACCCATAGGGGGGGGGGGGGGGGGGGTGCGGATTTTAAGTCCCGGGTATAGGACCGGTGACTTCTCAGCATCGTGAGTTAGGTAGTCAACCCTGGCGGCCTTGCATATGTGGACGTGAGGCCGGCGTCGGGTTGGCAGGCTCTGTCCCACTTTGCACTGTTAATGGATGCACACTACAACGCCTTTTTTCGTCTGCTTTCTTCAGTTATTAGTTTATGGCAATACACAACGCAGAGGGATACATACAAGCAATCGAAGCAAATGTGGTAACAGGTTGATTTCTCCAACATTACACAACACTTTACGTAACATTATGAATAGATAAATTATAATCGGTCTCAAACTAGAAGAATCTTGTACTGAACATGTAGAAGAGAGAGAGAGAGAGAGAGAGAGAGAGAGAGAGAGAGAGAGAGAGAGGGGGGGTTGCTGATATAACAGAAGGTCACTTGGTACTTTTGATTGGTGGAGGAAAATTCTTGGGTGTTTATAAGATGTGATATGATATCGCATTTAAGCACATTTAAAAATCAACGATTTGGGCCACTATTGAACTTGCGACCTTGAGATTAGTAGTCCAACATCGAACCATTGAGCTGCCCGACAGACATTTCTTCCGTCAGGACATGAAATCGCTTGCACACAATGAAGTCCAGGGCTTTTATGGCTTGCATCATGGGAACTTGCAATCCCACCGAAATTAATTACTTTTATTGAAACCCCCAGACCATACCAACTCCGTTAACATCCTTGCGCTTCCAATCTTATCCTACCCACCTATTTCTTTCTTCCATTGCTTCCAAATCATTTCACCTCTCCAAATACGGGGTACATACAAGAGTCATGTGACAACATTACACATAAAATTTATTACCGGTATCACATGCAGCATTATGACAGGCCCGTCAAGAGCTATATTTTACTACGCAGAAATTTTCAAGCCCTGCTAAGGCATATTTAACAATTTTTTTGCACGCGAAGTAGCTCCATATAATTTCATGGTAATTACAAATAATAGCTTTGGTCTTCTCCTTGTGACACAGCGTGACATAGGGAATTAATAAACCAGGATAATTATCCTGCAATGAAATGCTTGATTACTGTATTCTGCTACTGCAGTGCTACAATTATACCCAATACGGCTGTTCATTATCACCATGTAAATTATTTTTAAGACGCACCCTCGAAGTGAAGGAGGTAGACTACTGATTATTAGTTTTATTGATGGATAATGAGTTATTTGTTGTAAAAAAAGTTTCAAAAGTGTCGCTTGTAGTTAAAAAAAATCAGATGCGATGCCTCGCATGACTGCATATACATTACGAAGGGTAATATTTCCAAGAACAAGCCAATGATCAACTAGATGGCGACGGTTATTTCATTTTTTAAAGTTTTAATAATTTATTTTGAATTTTTCTGGAAAAAATAATTTGTACAAAATAGGGTATGTGAAATTGGGTAGGCCACGGAATGATACAACGAGAGTTAAATGTTGCACAATTGCTACTATTGGTAATTACCATAATGCAATTATGTAATGTGGTTCGTGGACCAATAAGAGAGAACTAATTTACTTTTCCTAGAAACATCGACTGCAGAGAACACAGAATAATCACAGAGCTTGGCGTCACTTTGCTAATTGAGAGTAAGATGTATTTTTGTGTCGTTCTGCGATCGTGCAGAAAACGTTTAGTTGTGCATGCATTTGTGCAAGAGATATAAAGTACATCGATGCAAAAACGATTTTTTGTGAAAGGACATCTACATTATTTAAAATTGTATCAGAATTTACTAATTGTTCTGTGGATAAATCTCACAATATTTAAAAGAGAATAATTGTTCATTTTCCAAAAATTGCAGTATCAAATACCTTTACTCCGAGACTGCAACCAGAGGTAACACTCACTTCTTCAGAGCTCTCAGGCATCTACAAGATTTCTACTAGATCGTCACCAAAGGTGAGAGACTAATCAGCATGTTCCATCACGCATTTTGCAACTCACAAATATTCTGTTGCAAAACCAAAATCCAACTATAACACATTTTCCCCATTATACTTCTCTCTGGTAACTTTAGGTGTCATCAGGCTATTAAAATATCAACACAAATATGCAAAAGTTTGGACGTGGCAAAGATACGGTCACATTTGGCATTTCCAGCTGTTATGTTGATGACAGAGGCTGGTGCATAAACTATTTATTTTAAATCATTTCCTGCTCATTTTCTAATTGTTTTTACGAAACAGTTTTCTATTAAATATATTTTTCTTTATCTTCTTGCTTTTCATCAGCATACATGTAGTGAAGAAAGGACTAAGCCTTTTGTTTACGTTAAATAAACATATGCAAGTTTGGTGACTTCATTTATTGTTACATTTGAATGGGGAAATGTTCTTCCTTTATATCAAACTATCTGATAAATAATTTGCTTTGTAGATGTTACTTATGTAATTTAACTTCTATAGCTTCTGAGTCATTATATAAAACTTTTCAAGTTACATAAGTAATAAGATAGCCCAATATGTGAAAATGCATAACGAATTTGAATGAACCTTGGAAATACTGATCCGCATTATAAGGTTAGCGGAACTTCGCTTAAACGTAATGTCGGTCGTGTTTTCCATCCTCAGGTACTTCTATTATGTGTTTCTTCTATAGCCACGTAGTTTAACTGTACATAGCCACTCTGGTATTAACATGAAACCTACTATTACAAACTCCAAATACACAGTAGGAAAACAATTTACATGCTTCTAATTGCTAAATATTACTTGTCATGTATGGAAGCCGTTTCACTGATACTAGCTGCTCTATTATTACTGTCGTCCTTGCGATAATACTCAGTGGCTATAGGTATAGTTCTTGGAATAGGAAGTACTTAATCCACATTTCCTTTTACTTTTTCTGAGCCTTTATCCAAAATACAGTAAGCGCTATATTGGATATTGAATAGATATCGCTATTTTACTAGAAACAAGTGTTTGAGTACTCTGCTAAGACAGCACAGAGAGGAATGGTGATTTTGTAAAAGAGTTAGTAACAGAGGATTATCCCACATCAGGGATGATAAAGGCTCTTTTAAACCACTTCAGGAGGTAATGGCTTTACCACTGGAAAACGTTACAAGTTAGTCTCGCTTCTGAACAAAGCTAATTTTAAAATGCATGTAATTGAACGTAAGCAAATGTTCATAGTGTCGCGGTAACGGGCACTAAAGTTTCGGCGCCAATAGATAATAGATGGATAGGTTTTACGTAGATAACGAACTTGTGTAAACAGATAGTGCCGGCAGGCAAGATAACTGAGGCAAAAGGCTCGCCAGGTCGATTAAGTTACGTTTCTGGAAGGTAATAGAATGTTCGAATTATGTAACTAGATGCCTTGTTTTCCAGAAACTTCTAGTGATTGACAGAACAGTCTGGTAATCATGAATGGAGATATAAAAGGGATTGTGACACGCCAGCAGGACAGTTGTAGTTGTGAAATGAGAGATAGCCAGCTGTGTTGTTGTAACGAAAGTTAAAGATGTAATCTTCTGTCACTGTTATTGTGATCGACCTTGTAAGACTGTTTATATGTGATTAAATGTTCTTACGTGAGAATTGAACAGTGTATTTCGACGAAAATAAAGGAGATTTTTAATTTCTGCAACTGGGCCTTTTAATTCTACGGACCCACAAAGTTACAATATGTAGATATGAAAATACTACAATAAAGGGCTAGAATGAATATGCCATGTAGAACCTGGCCTAGTGTGAGAAACAGGTTTGTTTCAGTTATTAACGTCGTATTGAATGTTTTAAGTAACGATTTCCTTATTTTTAATATTATAAAATAAAAGCATTGTGCCATTCTTCAAATTATTTGGAGGCAGAGCTGTGTTTTTATAAAAAAAGTTGTCCTAAAGAAAGACTTAGTCCCGAATTAACACTAAATTATTAAAATAGCTCCAATTAATAAATATTCTTTTTAAAACAAGTTAGTATTACAATATGTTTTGGTAGCTGGTATTAAAAGTAAAGCTTTTAAAACGAACCACTCATACTAGAAATTGAAGATAACACTCAGAAGAATAAAACGTTTGCAACATTCCATTGTTACCACTCTTGTTCTTTCCTGCATATTTGTATTTTGCCTTTAATATCCATTGGCGACTTTTCAACTTTTGGAGCAATTGAACAACAGCAATGATGTTCGTTCACTTGTTTGGTGTTATGTTTGTATTACTTTTAATTATTAAATTAAATTGACACATCATTCATACTTTCAGACTCTACGGGCAGAAGTGAACAATCCTGACTAAAGAATAATTCCTATCCTCCAGCTGGAATTTGAACCAGAGACTTCTGGATTAGAAGGTTAGCATGACAACCAACGCATTCTTGTCTTTGGAAACTATATTTACATTAACATAATGAAAGAAACGGATCGATTAAGGTATTCGTCAAAACCAATTGTAGTTTTGTAAGTAGTGTACAGGACGACGTTGTATTGCTGTAAAAGAAGTTGAGGGAACAAACAATACGGCATTACACCACATGATACATTTGTTGCACCTAAATTAAAAAACACAAAATAATTGCAATGAAAATATATTGTATTGTCAGTACTAGGATTTTAGACGGTATTACTTCCACCCTACTCATATGCTAATGAATATATGTAAATTATATAGTAATAGGTACTATATAGGCTTAAAGGTGAAATAGTTTGTAATATCTATCTCTTAATCTCAGAATACGTGCCATGGCGATGTCGAATATACTCGTGGCGCTTAGGAATGTACCCTTACAGTAAATTACTGTAAATGCTTTCAATCATTGCAAAGAAGCGTCTTTTAGTTCAGTTCCACCTTAGACACAGCCGGTGAAACACACGAGCGCTTAACACCTAACGCACAAGTATACTCGAACAGCTAAATATTGCACAAGTAATGTAAACAGAAAGGTGCTTATACCAGTTAATTCAATAAATAAATATGTACAAACATGAATATATTTATTGTTGGGATTGTGCACGCCCTGGCTAACGGCAAAGTGCTCTGATACCATTTCTTACCACCTGAACTCCAACCCACATCTCAGCCGCACCATAGCCAAGGAGACCTTCTACCAGAGGTACGAGAAAACGTCACATCAGGTCATTGTCATTATAATAGTCAGAGGACTGTTATAAACTATACAACTCAAATAACGAAGGTCAAACAGACTAGACTTTACCATGACGTATGTATAAATATATTTTTTCTATTTCTACATAAATTCAAGTTGGGCTCCTTTATAATTATGAAAGTATAGAGCCAGAATGAAAAATTAAATGCCATAGCCGGGATTTGAACCACGGATCTTCTTTTTTCCGTCCAGCCGCTCTAACCATTTGATCTACTATGGCCAACGTGCCAACATGGCATTAAATTCTGCAACTGACTCGCGCTTCTCCCGGTAAACCACTAGGAGTTCTAATAAACACATAAGACAACTACCTTAATGACGACTTACTATCTGAATTTTTCATTCTGGCTCTATCCTTTCATAGTGCATCCTACACACGGCCAGTGTGAAAGAACAATTAATTTCCATTAATTGTACCTAGTAGTGGTCCGAACTATAAAGCCCGGGCCTTAAAGTACTTACAGCATAGTAAGTCGCCATTAAGGTAGCTGTCTCATGTGTTTCTGAGAACTCCTAGTGGTTCACCGGGAGAAACACGAGTCAGTTGGAGCATTTAATGTCATGTTGGCACGTTGGCCATAGTAGCTGAAATGGTTAGAGCGGCTGGACGGAAACTAGAAGATCCCTGGTTCAAATCCCGGCTATGGCATTGAATTTTTCAGTCTGGCTCTACCCTTTCATAGTGCGTCCTACACACGGCTATTGTGAAAGAACAATTTCTTTTATAACTGTTTCAAAAATAATATGACAGCATATGTCAAAAGTAACTATTGTGCTCATAGGGTTGCTATACGTATTTGACTGTTAGTCTCATCCCCTAAATATTATTAATTACAATATAAAACTCCATTTTTGCATTTGAATAATAAATATCAAAAGTCGAGCTGGCGAGAGTTGCAAATTTAGTTACTTCTGTAATAACCAATTAGTCTATATTGATAATAACAATGTTCTTCAACTAACAAAGTTAACCAGTAACACTAATTTCATTTGGGAATGGCTTCTAATAATTTAAATACAGAAGAAACTGTAACCTTACTTTGAACATTTTTACAGTAAATTATTTCATTTCGGAGTACTATACATCTCTTCATTTTATCAGAGGATTAACTAGTACTATTTCTATGATTGTATATCCCGTAGTCATTGAGCTGGACAGTCTTTTGTTGCTTCTCAAAATTTGCTTCAATTGACTTAGGTATCATCCGCAGTGACAGGGAATTAGGATACAAAATATTACTTTCGTATGATATGATGTGAATGTAGCATCTGATTTTTCGTATTTTAGTTACAAATTGTGACAGATAAGCATGTAAATATATGACATCAGCATGTTCTTCCTCGCTACCACTAATACTCTCTTTTCTGTTTCAGCTAATAATGCTGAGCATGGACCGGTTCAGTTCTTCATGTGTTTGGTTCATAACAAGGGAGTCGTGCAGGACTCAAAATAACCACATATGCTTGCAACAAACGAGGCGTTAAGACGGCGAATTTGAGATTTTTTTTGTGTAAAACGTGACTGCGAGTATGTGGAGCAAGCTTGTTCTTCAGATTTTCCTTGTACAGCAAGAAAAATTGTAGGCGAGGTCCAATAATGAGGCGGTACCGACAACCGGTACTTAAGCTTTGCGCTTCTTATCTCAGGTGTACCATCATGACTTGCGTGCAAACATGTGAGTGAACAAGTGATCAGGCAGCAATTACTAGTTTATCGAGAATTTGTGTTTCACCTCAATGCCCACTCGTACGAACCTCCTATACGAGTATGTGATATTTCAAGCAACAAAAACTGAGCTTTCTCTTGCTTGCCTTAGAACAAAAATTAACCTATACATCAAAACTTAAAAAATGTATAATTCTGCAAATACATGATTTTGTCTTCCCATTAAATAACTATTTTTAAAGCTATATTTTCAACGCATTCATGTTAATCGAGATAAAGTTCTGAAGAAATGGTTTTATTATACACTTATATACTTGTAGGTACAACAGCAACATAAGTCGGCCATACTAAAATATTTTAAGATGTGGTCATTAGTTGCAGCCTTGGAATTTCATTGTCTTTGGATGACCAGGAATAATAAAATAAAATACTATGTGGATGAATAAAATAAAAACGCATGACTTTCAATTTGAAGAAAGTATAAGTAGGTACTAGAAAATTCGAACCATTAACAAGAAAAATTTCGGAAATGGTTATTTACACAAGGAAACAAGTATTTGACACAAAATTTGCGTTTTAACGAGATTTGTGTGTATACGAGCGTGTGTGCGGGTGCGTGCGTGCGTGTAGAAAGATATCTTTACAATATGCCGGTTGTGCAAAGCTCTTCACAAGTGAAGGGAAATATACATCATATTCTCCGGAAATTGTAAATATACGAGGCATGTTATTTAAGTCAGCACCGTTTTGCGATTCCACCACCGCAGCGCTACAGTCGGCGTTCGGCGCATGCGCGCTGGTTACCTACATCTCTTGTCTACGCACTGACGCCATTACAGTCTGATTATTCATTGTATACGTTGGTTACTGAGTGTTTAAGATGCCTCCGATAATCGTGAGTCCCGCCGAATTGAAGTACGGGCTGTTATACGATTTCTTAGTGCTAAAGGCGTAAAACCGATCGATGTTCATCGTGAGATCTGTGAAGTTTACGGACAAAACATTATGAGTGATGAAATGATAAGGAAATGGGTGAGAGCCTTTAAAGATGGCCGCACAAATGTGCATGATCAAGACGAAAAGGTGAGAGGAAACAGACGTTTTACAATTTCATCATTGTGCGACTATTTTCCTCAATATTCTTTTAGTGTTTTGTATCGCATTGTGACCGAGAACTTGAAGTACCGGGAATTGTGTTGACGTTGGGTTCCGAAAATGTTAACGGATTTGCACAAAACCCAACGTTTAGTCAGTGCGTTGACTTTCCTTGAGCGGTACCACAATGAAGGTGAAGATCTTTTAGACCAAATTGTTACTGGTGAAGAAACATTGGTGGCCTACGTCACACCAGAATCGAAACAATCCATGGAATGGCAACAGTCATCATCACTCACAAAAGTGAAGTTTAAGCAAACAATTTCTGCCCGGAAAATCATGTGCACAGTTTTTTGGGACAGAAAAGGAGTATTGCTAGTGGAGTTTCTACCTCGTAATGAGACAATTAATGCAGCGTCTTATTGTGAGACATTGAACAATCTGCGCCGTGCAATCCAGAACAAAAGACGTGGCAAGTTGAGTAAGGGTATTTTTTTTCTGCATGACAGTGCCCGTCCACATGTGGCTAATTGGAACAAAGATCTTACCAAATCTTTTCAATGGGAAACTCTAGATCATCCTCCATACAGCCCTGATCTGGCGCTCAGCGACTACCATTTGTTCCTGCAATTGAAGAAACATCTGGGCGGCCAGCGTCTTCAAGAAGATAACGAAGTCAAAACAGTTGTGATACAGTGGTTAACACGTCAGGCGGCAGAATTTTATGAGGAGGGTATTAAAAAACTTGTGCCACGTTATGACAAATGCCTCAATATTCACGGAAATTACGTAGAAATGTAGATTAAGGTAATGCTTTCATGTAAAAATAAAATTACTGCGATATCTATGCACGTCTTTTTTTAAATTCCAAAACGATACTAACTTAAAAAACATGCTTCGTGTATTTCACTTGTCATAAAACTGTGCGAATCATCATATTTTAATAAAATCATTTGGCGTAGGCATGTGGCGACCGCATTGTCCAGTGTTATACACTGCAATCAGCTAAGAGAAAGTCTGCTGGGATAAGCAAACCATCTAACTTCCTAATAGGCAAACGAGGAAAGTATTCGGGCAACTTTGGACACTATAAGGTCCTTTCGCCCCCCTCCAAGAAAACAGACCCATGCCTAGGATAACATGGGTGAAGATCTCGACGGTCTCAAAGGCAGAGTGGCGGAAGAACTAGTGCTGCTCCAGGGGTTGTGCACGAGCAAACAAGTCAAGGAGGCAGCCCCTCCACCAGAGGATTTAACGTGGGGTTGCCAAGAGGTCCCGAGTTCGAATCTTGCTCAGGGTGAGTTACCTGGATAAGGTTTTTCCAGGGTTTTCCCTTATCCTGCCAGACGAATGTCAGGTAACTAAGCTCCATGGACCCCGGACTCATTGGAGCATCATTGCATCCATTCCATTCATCGTCCGATATGACTTAAGGTTGGACGACGTAAATTACAAAAAAAAAAAAAAAAAAAGTCCTACTTGAGGAAATACGTTTACTCAATTCTTCACGGGGTTGAGCCGGATGGATCAAAAAGACGACAACCAAAGATATCGGGCATACGAAAATAAGAGGGTCTTAACGCTGTGAAGACGGAACAGGCATGATTGCGTAATCTCTGCAAGGTTGAAGAGTAAGATTTTAGCCATTTTAAGGAAATAAATAATTCAGAATATGTAACAGGAAAAGTTTTTTATCATTAACAGTGATACATCCTATATTTTAGTTTCAATTAATAAGGACTCCGAAATTCATAACATTGCTTAGATATTTTTACAAAAGGTATTTAAGTTTAACAAATTTGTGTTATTGTTAAATTTATGGATTAAGTTTCTAGTGCGAACAATTTTTAGGAAGTTCTTATGTAGTACCTTTGGATGGTCCTCAAATTAATACCAAGTGTGATATTTAATCAACTCTTCATGTTACAATTATGACCGTTATCTAATACTTTTTGTCGGTTAAGAGGGCCTCAAGTTATATCTGGTTGTATGTTGGTGTGAAGTACATTACTATACATATCAGGGAAAATAAATGTTTAGACATTTGTGGGATAACGTTTTATAAGAATGAGTTGCGCTATATTAATGTCACATCATTCCATGTATCTTTGGTTGCTTTCTTTGCTTTGTACTAATTTACACAGTGAATTTTGTGCCCAATTACGGCATTTTTAGCGAAGCTTTTATTATACAACTTCAAAGAGTTTTAGAGTCCTTTTTGAACTCAGTACAGAGAACTTCACCTCTGGAACCTCTAAAGAAATCTCGCACGCCACACTCCAATTTTCAGATCTTAAGAGAAGTGCTTCACGTAATAGCACAGTTACTTCGGAAGCCAAATATTGAGTGTATTCACCTTAATTTGCTGAGCTAATTGATTTTCGAGGCGATATCTGTAAACCAACAGGAACTTCTTTTAGTTTATTTTCCGTTAACCAAATTAGAACTGTGTTTCTCTAAAGTCGTACCCGAAGCTTCAAATTTATTAACGATCACGTGAAATGCCTCAGCAAGAACCGAAAACTATAAGTAAAAGAAAGTACATAATACTTATGTAATATAACTAAATAAGAGGACCCCATTCTGTTTACTGTAACAATGAGAGATACTTGATTTTAGTAGGTCTCTGCCGGCACTACGAGGGGGGGCTCAAAAGAAACCGGATTATTGTCATAAAAGCTCTATTGAGTATTGCAAAATTACTCCAGTCACCTTCAAAATACTCTCCATTCCATGCGATCCACTTGTCAAGTCTCTTTTCCCACTGTTGGAAGCATGTTTGGAACTCAAGTTTGATATTGTCCAGTGTCCTTTGCGAAGCTGTTTTTACCGCCTCCACGTCGTCATAACACTCCATTTTTAGCGTTTCTTTCATTCGTGGAAATAGGAAAATGTCGCACGGGGCTAGGTCCGGCGAATACGGACAGTGGGGAACGACAGACCACCTGTGAGAGGCCAAATAGTGGGTCACTTGTAAGGCCGTGTGTGATGGAGCGTTGTCGTAATGCAGAAATCAGTCACCTGATCGCCAAAGTTCCGGGCGTTTCCTCCTCACATCCTCTCGCAGACGCCTTAAAACATCCAAGTAAAAGTGCTGGTTAACAGTCTGGCCAGGAGGTACGAATTCCCGATGCACAATTCCACGAACATCAAAAAAGATAACGATCATCGTCTTCACATTTGACCTCACTTGCCTTGATTTTTTTTGGTCTGGGAGGGTTGGGAGTCTCCACTGGCTTGAACCTTGCTTGGTTCCTGGGTCATACCCGTAACACCAACTCTCATCCCCTGTAATGACTTTGTTCAAGAAGTTTGGATCACGTGCAGTCTCTGTTCTCAAGTCCTGACACACATTCATGCAGATGGTTTTATGCTCCTTTTTGAGAAGGTGCGGGACAAATTTAGCAACACGTCTCATGTACAAATCCTCCCTCACAATCCGCTGGCACGAGTTCCAATTGATTCCTGTCGCTGATGAAATTTGGTCCATCGTTTGGCGACGATCCTCGTTGATCTTTTGGTGGACCTTTTCAATGTTCTCCTCATTTCGCGATGTTGAAGGGCTTCCAGAACGAGCTTGGCCTTCAACACACATCTCACCAGGCTCAGTGGTTAGACCGCTTGGCTCTCACCAAGGCGGCCCGGGTTCGGCGACCGCAAAGTGAGATTTGTGGTGGTCAACAGGGCGCTGGGGCGGGTTTTCTCCGGGATCTCCGATTTCCCCCGCCATCTCATTCCACCGGTGCTGCATCTTCATCTCATGTATCATCAGTGTCATCGCCTGCGGTGCCGTATGTAGTAAAAGCGGGCCTTAAACACTACACATTTCATTTCACCAGGTTTAAAGCATTCGAAAACCTGTGTGCGGCTCCCAGCGTCCTCCTGAAAAGCTTCCTGAAGCATTTAGTGTGTCTCCGTTGCAGTTTTTTTAAGCAGGAAACAAAATTTCACACACACACACTCATCTTTTAGAGTTGCCATAAAGACTTCGCAGGGGTAACCCGCCAACAGTCAGAGAAACACAATACCACACTTGTACGTTCAGCTCTACACTGACGCCAGCTGTTTCCTGAAGGTTTCTACTAGCACCATCTAGCGTGAGAACCCTGCAATACGTCTACGAGTGACAGCGCCCTCGGAGTCCGGTTTCTTTTGGACCCCCCCCCCCCCCCCTCGTATTTCTCAGACGACCTTCTGTTTTTCTCAGGCAGTGTAGATTCCGTGAACGGGTTATTATATTATCTCTTTCGTCAACAACATATGATTATAGGTGTAGAAACTGAGAAATAAGGTGCAGTAAAATTGCTAGATCTGACAACCACACTTTTTTAAATCCGCACCATAGCGTTTGTTTGGTGCCATGACCATTTATGAATGGACAGGAAAAGTTCCCATTTTTAAAATTCGTTATGTTCTATTCATAGCTGTAATACTAACTATCCCATTGTGATATAACAAGATACTTAAACTTAGCGAAGGGAGAGACATACGATGATGTACGGTTAAAATAAGCAACAAACAACATTTACATCATTCCTCAAAACAGAAAGGAAACAAAAGACCAACAGATGCCAAAATTCATAAATATTGAAGTCGGTCTTAGAAACGCTAAAAACGTTATACCTTCATTCAGTAGATTTTATAGCTACACGACCTTTTACAACATGTCATTAAAGAGAACTCCCAGGAGTTTTCCATTAAATTAGCCACGAAGGAGGGGTCCTTGTATCAATAATGTTTTATACACATGATGAAGTCAATAAGTGTTTAAACTCTTCTCTACAGTTATCCTTTGTCGACGTTTTCAGTTTAACATTGCTCCATAAGCTATTTTAGATATAAGTGTAATTTTGAATACCGCCTTAACATTAGCAACAGAATTAGATTTATATCCTATGCTATGTATAGGTAGTGAAAGTATTGCATGCCTCCTAACAATTTTATGTCGAAATAACACCAGAAATGCCTACAAGTTTTGGATCCCCTAAACCTGTAAAAATACCTTATGTGTGTATGTGTGTGTATGTAAACATCCTTAGAGTTCAATTATTATTTAAACCTCCTTCTTCTTCACTTCAAGGCAGACAATCAAGTGCCTGTTGCACCTTCAAAGTCGTCCAGCCATCATTTACTGCGTCTGCCCATGAATCTCCTTCCATTAGGATAATATTGCATTCTTTTCACTCTTTTATATGTATTTCAACCTTTCGATTATTTTAAAAATTCCTAGGTAACTCTTCTCTAATAGTTTCCTTTGCAAATTATTAGATCTGTTTTCGTATATCCCTTCACACTTCTTAAGAATTTTCTTTCTAAGCCTATAATTTCCTCGGTTGTTATTTAAACCTTAACACTGCGATAAAGATATTTGATTTATTATTTATATTTGAGAGTTCTATGCCCAATTTCACCAACAAATTTTACGAGTTAACACGAGTTTAGCAATAGTTAAAACAAATATTGCACTTCACCAACAAATTTTAGCGTAACACAAGTGTTAAACATCATGTTAAACTAACAAACCGAATTTCTTATGTTAAGTCCCTTAACAGTTGTAAATAGTCAAGATGGCGACCATGAACTCAGCTGTTGATGTCGATTTGCTATATTTAAGACGATCTAAATGGCATTCATAATAGAGTACGGCCTATGCGGAGAAATGATTATGAGGAACTATCCGAAGAAAAAAAATTTACGGAGGTATAGACTGTCGAAACATGTTGCTATGAAGGTTACTGCGGAAGTACAAGAGAGTTTAGAACATACATCGAAAGGAATATGGCGATCTCGTATTTGCTTCAAGTATCAATAACCTTGCGATTTTATAATTCACTGAATTATGTGGATAATACATTGTCCACCTCCCGTCTTGAAACGTTCAAGTCACTTGCACTTCTTCGCTCCTTGTTTTAAATTTACGTAATAATGAGTTAGAACATGCATCGAAAGGAATATGCCGATCTCGCCCTAGCTTCAAGTATTAATAACCTTGCGATTTTATAATTCACTGAATTATGTGGATAATACATTGTCCACCTCCCGTCTTGAAACGTTCAAGTCACTTGCACTTCTTCGCTCCTTGTTTTAAATTTACGTAATAATGAGTTAGAACATGCATCGAAAGGAATATGACGATTTCGCCCTAGCTTCAAGTATTAATAACCTTGCGATTTTATAATTCACTGAATTATGTGGATAATACACTGTCCACCTGCCGTCTTGAAACGTTCAATTCACTTGTCCTTCTTCGCACCTCGTTTTAAATTTACGTAATACTGACAAGTTGTTTGGTGCTTGTAGTAGTGACACATGCATTTGAATTACATTCGTTTCCAATATTTTCCCAGCGACGTCTTTCTCTTTTACAGTCACCGCATCCGTCCTCTTATTTTCCACGATATCCTTACACTTCGTCACCAATTCAATTAACTATTCTTTCTCCGTCGATGAGAAATTTCGTCTCACGGCTTTATTTATGATTTTGTTCATCCGCCATTTGTGCAGACGAAAATGAAAACAAAAGCGCATCGCAGTACGTTCAGAAAATAATACGACTCATCCATAGCCTTCTATAGCTGTGATATGTACAAGTTCCCTGACGTTAACACAGGTTTGTTAACATTTTAAGAAAACAGGTTGGTGAAAGGCAAGAAATTTAACATTAGTGTTAGCGCTGTGACAATTGTTACGTTACATTTGTTAACGTCGATTTTAACATTTGTTGGTGAAATCGGGCACTAGTGGCATAAAACCATTGTAATATTAATACTATCACCTATCTTGAATTCTGGTTGTTGTCAACTGGCTGAAGATATCGTGTTTCATCCTTTACTTTCTAGAATTTGCCCGCTCTCATTTGTATGAAGTAGTTTATATAATGGTAATGGTAAATTCTATGTGAGCCATAACATTATATATAATTTGTACTACTGCATAATGATAATGCTGATATGATGGAACAAAACAGTCATTAAAGAACGCTGTACGTACACTTCCGTATCGTAACTTATTGGTAGCTTTTCTCCACCCAAATTTTGGAATGACGAAAGCGCGTAATTAATCAAATACGTAGATGCCCTTTTAACAGAGCTGTGCTACAGATACACATTTCATTACCAGCCTACAGCATCCCGTGCCTACTACATTGTTGACTTCTTGCACCCAAGTGCACGTTCATAAAAAAAAACACATAAGATAATGTTTAAAATCTTTGTAAACATGAACCTGCCACTTTATACACCTTTCCAACTACTCAATTTAAGTCCTGTCGCTGACTAGGAGGCAAAACTTTTACTTCTGTGTTTTCATTGCTCTAGATGCGGATCTACAACGGTAATAAAAACAAAAGACTATTGCACATATTCAACCTTATTTACATATTGAATACATTCCTTTTCTTACAAGTAGAAAATGCGTGCTCCCTTTCCTTACTTCCTTGAGGCTCCATTACATAAACGTCACGTTGAATAGCTATTAAATACGTCTAGTAAGAGAGTTCTTTATGAATGTAGGGCTTTATGAGAGCAGCTGTCAACAACTGTTGTTTCGTAAGACTGACTAAACAAAGCTCATATTGTACTTAGTTCAATTCTCCTCCTTCCAATAAAAACACGCATAACAACTAGATCGCAGATACTCTTCCTCTTCTTATTTTGCTTCTTATCTAAGTTGTAAACCTGCAGCTAGTTAAATATTTTGTTATTAATTAACATACAAATTGATGGAACTGGTTCTGTGACGACTGTCTTATTGTCACTTTGAGACAGTACAAACCCGGAAATATCTATTTTATCAGTATAACTCTTGAAATTTTACTTTCACTAGAATGCATGGTACATAGGGGAAGTACGAGTATTATACTCCAAAAGCAGTGTAGTAACTTTCAATCTTCTATGATGGCAAGTTTATGAGAAAAATGTGTCTTTAACACCTAAAATTTACATATTGAGAAAAATATGTTTTATATTTAGTGATGTTCTGAAACGACATTAATGCCTGCAAAATCAGGTTCTACTTAAATCCCTTTAAGTTTTTTGTTGTAATAATTGATGTGCTGCAACGTAAGTCATATTGGGAGATGAATTAAATTGGTGAACTATTGTTACCAACATTCATCTTTCAGGATAAGGCAAAACCCCAGGAAAAAACTTATCGAGATAACTTACCCTGACCAAGTTTCGAACACACGATCTCTTGAATCTGAGGCAATCCTGCTACAGAGGCGGGTTTAACTGTATGTATTTTCCAAATACCGCGAAAGAAATGTAATTTTCTTTAGTATAATATAGAGAATTTTAAGCCCAAAAAAGTGATTCTTGGCCATTTCAAAGTGCACTGTTCCTTCAGAGAACGGGATGAGGGATAAAGCGCTGACATGCACATCTAAGGTGGATGCGGTGAAATGAAGTAACAAGATATTTTTTTTTGCCGGTTACCTTGAGGTTCCAACGGCTCTGGTGCACAGCTGTAATTTCAAAAGTTTATATAAATGGGGCTACAATGATAGTTTTGAAGTTCAACCACCCTTGATTAATTGTATTACTGCTTTACTTCTGGTGGAACTGCTACTGTGTTACCGGACGCGCTCGCAAGCGATGCGGGGAAGTGGTATGTTCTAGATTTATAATTTACCTAAAAGACTGAACGAGGCTGTGACAAGAGTCGTACAAGTTTGCGACCCGGTGTGTAATTTCATTCTCAGTGTATGGAATGAGATAGGAACCCTACAGAGTAATATAGAGACATAGAGAATACATGCATCTAAAGCCTTCATTCGTTACTTACTTGATGTAGTACCAGCAGGCAGGAGTCTACGAATATGCATCTCGCAGTCGTGCAATGCGTTTCCGATTATGAAGGCTTTATCCAGCCAAGTACTTGATGGAATTCTTCCATTTAATCCTTCTTCTGAGAGTGCCCGCCTCGGTAGCGTGGTGGTAGCATGTCTGCCTCACTTTCAAGAAGTCCCGAGTTCGAATCTCGGTAAGGGTGTGTTACCTGGATAAGGTTTTTTCTGGGGTTTTCCCTTATTCTGAAAGACGAATGTCGGGTTACTAAGCTCTATGGACCTTGGACTCATTTGAGCATCATTTCACCCATTCCTTTCATCGTCCGATATGACTTAACATTGGAGGACGTAAATTACAAAAAAACTCCTGAGATATAAGAATGGTGGAGAGGTTTGTGGAAAAGCGGTCTTGATAGACAATATAGGACTTCAATTCTTAATAACAACATCGCGAAGTTACTACGCAAGCTTGGTGGCACACACACTAATGGAGATGACTATAATGTCTTCAAAAACAAACTACTCGAATTTGGACGAACCAATAGGACCTAAGGTTTAATCCTGAACATGGACCACGAAACCCTACATTCCCAAAAGTAGTTTCATTGTTTAAGGAATTCCAACCTATGAATTAAATGTAATAAATATGAAATAATGTAAGATTGTTTCGTTATATTTAAAGATTTCTTGGTTTCGATTTACTACGATGGTTTCTCGGGATTGCAGCCAAGTGATGTTTACTTCTTCCAAGCTTTCAGCCATCTTAACACTGTGGTCTTCCTCAAGATTATGTCGTTGTGGGCAACCTGGTTCCTATTTCCTAAAATATGAATTGTGAATGGCTTGGTCAGTAAAAGAAGAAAACATCGCTTGACTGCAATCCCGACAAACCGTCGTAATTGCTTCCTTACATTGTCATTCTTAAATATTCCAAACTTATGTTCAATTAAAATATATATTGTAGTAAAAACAGTTATATCTTTCAGTCCTTTAAAGAATGAATTGTTACTTACTAAACCGGATTTCATACCGCTTTCTATGGTGCCTCAACACAATCAAGTCGGATAGACATGGTCATTAAAGCGATATACAATGGAATGACCATCCATGAAAAGCTAAACGTCGTGAGTTCGATTCTCGGCAACTGCAGTCTAATGTGCCTGTGGTAAAGGACGGGAAGGATCCAAGCAAAATAGCGGGTGTGATGGCACGCTTAGATGTTGAAGGTGTCTCATTTGACTGCATTTTCTTGGATTTTGCCTTTTTCTACTATAAAAACACAACAATCTAATTTGTAAAACTAATAATATTGTAACTGTGGTTTCATGGAATTAAAAGTCCAAGTTGCAGAAATTCAAAGTGTTCTTTATTTTCGTAGAAATACACTTTGGACAATCCTTACAGTAGCAGAATTACATCACATACACAAATACAATCTTCCAAGGTCGTTGGCCACAAACAAACAGTGTTCACTTCCAGCGTTAACACTAGATATAGGACTAAGTATCGAGGACCACAGGGCTCGATTACTTCCTTTCCATTATCCTTCACAACTGTTGGTTTAAATTTCGGTGCCATTGCGGTAATGTCCTCCACCATTAAAAACGTCTCCCATGGCGTGCTCATATCCTGGGCGCCACCCCGGCTTAGGTGAGAGTCCTGGCCTGGACCTTGCTCACCTCAGGGCCACACCTCCCAGTGTAAAGACAGAGGAACCCAATCGTCTTCAGGAGTTTAACAGCTCATGCAAGGGCCCCTCCCCGGGACTGAACTTTGTCAGCGGATACGAACACAGGCTGGGAATTACGCGTTAACCAGTCACCCCTTGCGCTTCCCACTCCACCAACCCGCGCTATGTTATTCGTCAGACGTGTGTTCAGGGAGGAATATGAAAACGAAAACATATAAATGGGGGCAAACATCCAAGTGGACCATGTTTTGGGCGTTTGAATTTACACTCTCACTTCGCGGAGGAACCCAATCGAGAGATTACACCACAGCCTCTTCTGGCACTTTTCAGGGTTAGTCATGGGCCTTCTCGGCAGCCGTAGAGGTCGTGGGGCACGCCAAGTCCCCGTCGTACATCACCCCATCAGCCAGTCCCCTACTTCCTGTTGCCCACTCCTCTGGACGAGGACCACAAAGGTTGGATTTTGAGGGTCATTGGGGAGAAACTTGATTTGCAATAAAACTCGAATCTAATTAGTACGAGTTGTAATATTTTCATCAAACTTCTGTGCAGTAAATCATCTTTGTTATGTGTAGCCAGCTATTTCTGGTTCTTTTCTATCTCATTATACATAGCGAATCTTGAACAGCACTATTCAGGTTTACTAGGTTAGCATTTACATCCATACATAAACATGTTACGGTTTTTAGAAACATTAATTCTGTCGACCATCATAATAACACAACAACTAAAGAGAACGGGTCTGTCACATCAGCTTATTCAAATGAAATATGTTTCGCTTTTACCATTTCCTGAGTATTCTCTTCGGCCTGTTTTAAAAGGCTGTCATCACACTTGTCTTTTCCTAAGACATTCTAGATCTTAATCCTATTTATTTTGCTTGTGATGTCCAAGGAAGTACTTTAATAGTAAAATTCTAATTTGAACTTCTCTATTAAAACATGTGTAGACGGATAGTTCAGGAAGTGTCTGGTACGTTATATAACTGACTCGTCACTAAGCCATTTTGTTTTTAACTTATGCAACCCATAAACGACAGAACCAAGTTAGGTCAACTGCTTACAGATCATCATCATTACCTTGAACTTCGCTAACAAGCCACCCAGGTGTGAGCCACTAACTACTTCCTGTCTACCGAAACGTTAATTTTCTCACGTCCTTCTAATTGAAATTCTGAAACAAGCCAGTAACTGCGATTTTAAATAAGAATACATACACAAATATTTTAAATGTTGACTACTAACGTGAAGCACACCCCTTCCTGTTACAATATTAATATTCTGCATTTTCATTTCGTATTAATGTACAAACATGGCTTGCTCTACAGTTAAAACGCCTAATGATTGGATGAAGCAGAAGTATCCCATAAACAATATTGGGATTGAATAGAGAAGTGATAGAAAACCAGTTAAAATGCACTTCCAGCAAACACATATTCTGTTCAATGATATAGTATTAAATTAGTGCCATAATTTTGACGTTATTTATTCTTTGTTATTAATTTAGTTATACGTTTTAAATCATTTTAAATATTTATACGTTGGATTAACACCAATGAAACATCAAGTGAATGCTTGAGTTTGCTAAAAGGTAATATGATACAAGCACAATTTTGATTTGAGAACAGTATCTTCTTTGGATGATTTTAAAGCTGTCAAATTATGTATATTATTACCACTGTCATTTATTTATTTCATATCTCTTATTGCTCTATGCTGACAGTAAACGTAGACAATTTATGATTCTTTGTCGGTTTAAATTGTCAATAAGATTACAAGAACTAGAAGTACATATGGTGTTCTATGGGGAATACCCGAAAAATCATTGTCATTACATAAGAGAAAATCCTAAAACACAGAACACGCTTCCCTACATTAACGAATTTCATCAGAATATATTCAAACTCTTCAGTTTAAGTGATAATTAAAATAGAATATATTAAGCTTCGTACAAGCTTTAACTACCATCCTCCTAAGTGTTGCGGAACACCATTTTCACTCAACCACTTTCGTTGAAGTGTTCCAGAAGATGTTGGCAGGAGGCCTACCCGAAACTTCGAAGACTCCGGCCTCTATCAGCCCGGGAGCGATGAGAAACTCCGGGGTTGTTTCCTTGGGGCAATATCTTGAGTCTAAAAAGCTCTCCCGCCCCATCGATACACGTTAATGTTAGAGGTTCTACTCCCATTAGTCCTGGACCCGTAGGGCCAAGGATCCGGGCCTCCTTCGACCAGGGAGTTACCGAGCTGTCCCATAAAGGGTGCCCGGCGCCTCCGTGGGGCTTTCCATAGGGCAAGACCTAGAGACTAACAAGGACCCCCCCCCCATCTGGTCCTGTGGACTCAAGACGGGATGGAAGTGGATACGCCACTTACGCGCGCCAACACCAAAATGGGAAGGCTACCGATATGACCTCGGTGGGGCCGCCTAGTGATCTAGCACAACTTCTACAGATGTGTTTTTTTATCTTGAAAACTGCAGAGCGATGGGCAGTGGTATCTGGACGAGTCCACCTCAGAACGGTTACAACTGGAGGGGAGGGCAGGTCAGTTGCGAGCAACTAAACACGTGCGGAGCTACTCGGTAACACTACAGCTTGTTTCAAAATGTGCTTGTCTCCTGGTTCCAAGAGAGCATTTATAAATGACGCCTCCTAGCAGCACACTAGAAAATAAAGTGCTACATTTAAAAACACGAGAAGTAATAACAAATATCCATAGATTTATAAAAAAGGAACAATGGTCTGTGTCAGCTATAAAAATCTGGGGAAGGGTATCTGAGGCAACAGTTGTGTCTGAAAGCCGTTTAGGAGAGTTATTAAGGAAAGAAAAGCCATTGGTGCTAGTGCAACAACGTCCTTCTCTATGCCCAGTAAACAAAGATTACGAACATGCACACAATTTAATTTGGAGGTTTCAATTCAGAAGTAGTTAAGCGAACTATGAATAATTTTTAAAGCACAGAAAAACAAAGACCTACTTTGAAGATTATGAAGCTAAAACTTCTACTGACTTCTAAGGCAGTGTCTGAACATTAAGAAGAGTTCTTTTGAAGCTAGGATTATTTGAAAAAAAGAAACACTAAGTGTGACAGACAAATTTTAATCGAACATCGCACCATACGTGCAAGGAGGCTTAAGTATTTAGGAAATATTCAGAGATAACGAAGTGAAGTTTATATAGTTTATATGGATGAAACTTGTGTAAATACAGCACATACTGGACCATATACCTGGAGTGAAATTCGTTACAGGGACTCTGCAGCGATATTAAAAGGCCGACAATTGTTTATCATGCCTGCTGGAGCAGAACAGGGTTTTGTTCCAAATACGTATGTACTAATTAAGATCCAACAAAAGCGTGGAGATTACTACCATAGTAAGAATTACAACTTAGTTTATAAGAGCTGCAAAACTGGCTTCGAGAATGAAGTTTGTTTTTAGACACCTTATGCACCGCCCTCCCCTCTCGTAATCTTACGCGCGTGACGCATTGTGGCGATAGGTGCACTATCCCCAACACAGTTGTTACTCATCCCTACCACGCAGGATTCCTGTCAAGTTAAAATAATACATCTGTACTAGCTATGCTGGCTAGTACGCGGGAATATTAATGGCTTCCCTCAACCCCGTCCGAAGACGTGCCCGATCACCCACAGATATCGGGAACCACTGACCCTCGAGTCCAACCCAATCGAAACTTCCACTCAGTGAGGGGCTCGAATCTTCTGCCCGACGTTCCTCTAGTAACGTCTGAGGTACCACGAGTGCTAGGGGTCCGCAGCGCCCGTACCACGGCATCTGAAGGGGACGCATACCCTCCCCTACCAACAACAACGTCAAGATTGGTGGAAGTGGATACGCCACTTATGCGCGTCAATGCCGCAAGAAAGACTACCGAATAAGCTCAGTGGGGCCGCCTAGTGATCTAGCACACCTACTTGCTCTGCAGGCTAGTACCCGAGACTTTCTAGGCAACGCTCTACACCCTCTGGGCGGCCGAAGCCTGGCTGGAGGTACCCGATCTCCCGCGATTTAAGGGAAAACACTGACCGCTCGAGTCCAACCCAATCCGAACAGCTCCCATTTAGGGAGGGGCTTGAATGTTCAGCCCGAGGTTCCCCTAGTAACATCAGAGGTTCCACGAGTGCTAAGGGTCCACAGAAGAGACGAATTTCTCCATCAACAATTTCAGATCAACGGAAGTACGTTACTTATTTATCTTTAGAAATATTTTTGCACAATCAATAATGCCGATTACAACCCGAAATAGCTTTAACTTTTATAAGAATTTTGATATGTTTATTCCTCAACTAATTTTGTTAGTAAAAGGCTTGCATCTTTACAAAGTGACATTGATTCACCCGGTATTCCGAGCAAATAGGCTTCATTTGTTTCCTCAATGTTAAAATGTGAACGGCATACTACGTAATAATACTCTTATGACACTATGCAAACTGACTTTGGTAGTCGTGCGTGGCAAGCCGTACTAAGATACAACTGTAACACTTGCATCCTGGTTGTAAAACATCTTTAACAGTAATTACAAAATTAAGAAACTACAGAGATAAACACCAAGGTTTTATTCCTAAAGTAAATCTTTTCACGCTTAAGAGGAGCGTTCTCTATCCTTTATGGAGTATTGACATTAAATAGTTAATTTACAATGTAATATGTCAACTAAGATAATACATGTCTAAATTCGGCATGAACATTATAGATATCGGTAATAAAATCAAGATACTCCCTGTAAAAGGACATTCCATTGAGAGGAATAATGTGGGTATACAAAGGTAGGTCATGCATAAACGTAACCTTTGTAATAAAACAGTTGAGGAAAATGAACATTAAATCTACCATTGTTTATTCTCCCTCTAAATTATGAAAAGGTATGTAACAGTAGATGGGTAGAAACTTTGGCAAATGTTAAATTACTGTAATGGCTCTTGTAATTTTATCAATTCTATAAAACCATTACTTGATAAGACCTAGATTATGTTGAATAAATGTTTTTTTTTTTTGTTCCATTAACTACTATGGTCATATCGGCGGCCGTTCTCCTTTGGAACATACTGAGAGGTGTTAACTCGTTATCTTTGGGTTTTTTATCATTACATCACGCACACATTCACACTGATTCATACTTCCAGACTCTGGGGAAGATGGGGAATCATCTTGGTCGGAGAAAAATCCCCACCCCCACCGCCGGGAATCGAACCCGGGACCCCTAGCACGTTAGGCAGGTGCTCTACCGACTGAGCTACGGGGCCAGCCCGTTTCGCTTTTAAAGATAATCAAAGTAACAGAAAATGGAGGTGTAGTCCCCAATTTTATTTAACATGCAACAAATTATGTTATTCTGGAATAGCAATTAGAAATTCTAAAAGTAAAAAAGCTAAATAATAAATACCATTTTATTTCCTGGTGATGAGTTACTGGTGGCCGACTTGTAAATCATCTGAATAAAATGTAAGAAAATTAAATGAAGTTCTAAAATCTGAATTTAAGAAAATCTTAAATAGTAAAGTCAAAGTGGTATCGATGGGAGGAAATCACAAATCGTAGATACAATAGAGCAAGTTCTAACTTTGAACAACGAGGATGTGACATTAATTAACTCGGCTAATCTAAATAAAGATATGAATAATTATGTAATAAAATTTAATACAGTAAATGGATGTATAAAAATGTATCTAATTAGGAAAGTTAATGAGGATTGAGGTTAAACTTTCCAACTCATTACTATGTAATGCAATGTTCCTTTGTAGTGATGAAACGGGTATTCAGAGAAACATAAAAGTAAAACTGAAGTGCAGAAATGAAATTTACGGAAGGCAACTAGGGCTATCTATTGAATTTGAAGTGAAATAGAAGAAAGGAAATATGCAATAAAAGTTAGTTTTATACAAGAAATAACTGAATGTTGGAAGAACTAAAATAAAATAAAATAAAATCTGAATATCATACCCCGGCTCCTTGAAACTATACCGGGGCACATATTCAAATTTTACATTTATTGTTTCTTAATAAAACATTACATTATTAATAATACATAATTATTTCAGACTTCTACAACTACAAAACTACAAAAACAAAATTGATAAAACACAAAACAAAAAACAAAAACGTAAACTACTAGTACCTATAATACAACAATATTTACTGGTATCCAGCAAATCTCTACTGAACACAATACTAATATTCTTTTACTACTTAGCCAAACATTACAGATAAATTTAAATAACAAAAACTATACAAAACTACAAAGAGCTACTAATAATTGCTGGAAGCCAGCAATTCTAATTTGAACTGGAAAAATCTCAGCTGAATATATTTTATTTATAACATATATATAAAAAGTACTGGTAACCATCACTTATTTTTAAATTAACCACAAGAATAATACATTTATTTGTTCTTTTCTTTTCTTATTTTAATCTTCTTAATTAAACATATAATTTAAAAAGAAATTTATATATTACATCTCTATTTAGATGATGATTAAATATAATTTTAAACAAACAATACATTCTTTTAATATTAACTATTAAGATACTTTTTATCAAATTCTGAAACTACACACAGTAATTCATATTTATTTTTACAAACATACACTAAATCCATATAAATAATATAAAATTTCACTAATTATTTCTTTGGTCTAATTCTTCTTCTTTCTGCCCATTCTTATCTGCCGGTCGAAACCACATAATATTTTCTATTTAACCACTCTCGTTCCTCATCTAATAGATTCTCTTCCTCTTCTATATCTTGTCCAATTTGTTCGATTTCCTCTTCTTCTATTATTATATTTAAGGATACATTTGCATTAGTTTTCTCTTATAATTCTTTCTTTTATTCTATCTGATCTTCTTAATTCTTGTCTTTCAATTGATAATCTTTCAGGTCTTCTTACTTCTATAATTTCTGACTCCCAAGCTTTTTTACTTACATAATTGCTTAGAAATTGTAACTTTTTTACTGATTCAGAATCCCTTAAATTGTCATGAATATAAAATCCTCCTAAAACATATCTTTGCTCTAACTGCGAAATTCCATATTTTTGCATTCAAAAATAACATGCTCGGGATCACCTACTTTATTTCATAAATTACATAAATCATTTTCAGTTTTATTAATTTTTTCCAATATGTGTTATATGGTCCATGACCAGTTATATAATGAATGAAACCTTTAGTTGGTTGGATGAAATTTAATCTTAATCTTTCTTTTGTACTTGGAAACAAATTAAAAGTTCTAATGTTGGAAGAACTAGAAACAGTATGTTAATCGAATCTGTCGGACTACCAGTGCAAACTTTTTATTATATCTCAAAGGAAACACGAGATATAAGACGCCCGAGGATAAGATGACCAGACCAACTTAAATAAAACCCTTTCTCAAGCCTTCAAAAGGCCGACGAAGAAAAAGAAGACTAATCCGGATATTGGATGTCTGAAAATTCACCCCAATGTAGCTTAAATATTCGTCAAGTTGGTCTAGTTCTTGAACATCTGAGGTTATATTTGGTATCGTGGCCATTATACTTTAGGTCAAGGCCAGTCCGTGACACTACTATTTGAGTAGCTGCTCTGAAGCAACGTGAGTAGATGAAAGGGGGATGCTATGCTGTTTTGCATAAGGTATATCAACTTGTCGGATATCTAATGTCAAGATACGTGGCAGCTTTTGGCAAAGTGCCAAACGTATTTTCTCTCAAGCAGTCGTTCTGTTTGAATGTCGTGTACTTAAGAGATTAACAACAGTCAATTATACGGTAATTCTAAACGTGTCTGTTACAAAGCCTTATTTGCTCTTGATATGCAAGATATGTCTCTTGAGACGGAAGATTCACGTTGGCTTATGTTTGCAACAGTGTCGTAGCTATATTAACAGTCCTTAAGGGACTGACAAAATAGAAGTACAACCTGTGCTAAACAAATGTTGCCAAAGCGCTAACACTTACAAAATTCGCTGCTGTTTACACGCAGAGCAAACACCATTGGTTCGTAGTCACTGATGACGTCCCTGACTAACTCCTTACGACGACGGAGTGTAGGCGGACTGAGGGCAGCGCGAGAAGTGTCATACGTGTACCATTCCTAGCAGCAGACCAGCAGAAGAGACGAGTCGTCCAGGTTTACCTGGACGGAGTGTATGCTGCCAGCCACCTAGGCGCTTCTAGCGTCTTTATCTCGGCAGTATAGAAGAGTCATTAGTGTCTCAGGCGATTGTTTTGGGCAGTGGACATATCTAGCCTTTGTGTGCGCAGTCGCCCCGTGTAGGGGGGATGCGCCAATGCTGGCTGCGCTCTTCCGCCTGCCTGGGAGGCATCTGAGCACAGTCCGCTAAACAGGCTAGAGGGAAAGGAACCGTGTTACTGTATAAAGTTTACCTAGCCCATCACTGGGCTTAGGAAGTTGGAGTCAGGGGAATGTGGCCCTGTTCAGTGTTAGGTATCCTTTGGGTAGCCGGTAGCTTGGTCGCCGGCGAGGAACCCTATGGTCGTAACGGCCTAGGGTATTCACCAGTATGTTTGGATGGGAGTCCAGCTTATCGTAGATGGTGCGGGATCTTTCCCGCACCACGTCCACGATATACGGGACCCCAGAGTGAGTGTGTAGGATGTGGGACGGAAATCTCCGCCCGGTATCGTAGATCATGCGCAATGCCCTGTTCTGGACGTACTGGAGTCTGCGAATATTGGTGGGAGCCGCTGATCCCCAGACTTCGCAGCCGTACAGAATCAGGGGCGGTATGATCGCCCGATATAGGCGTAGTTTGAGGTGAGTAGGCATGGTGGACTTTAGAATGGAGTATAGCTGTGTTAACGCTGCATGCCCTTGTCCGGCTTTGACCCGGATATGAGGTGCGTAGGTGAGACCGCGATCCAGGTGGACGCCAAGGTATTTGGCAGTGGGAACCCAAGGGATTTGCCTCTGCCTCAACCTCAGCGACCCGTGGGGGTTCAAGCACTTATAGACAGGATGTTGTGACGGGGATAATGAGGTGGAGGGATGAAGCGATGTAGCAGAATTGCTTCTTAATGACTGGTAGTCAGGGTGCAATTGCCCTTGTACTGCGCTGGTAGACAGTGTTTTCCAAAATTCTTCGTTTACTAATTTAAATGTTGGTTCCAAGCAACTCTCAGTAGAAAAATATAGAGCTCAGCTTTCGCTGCTGTTGGGTTTTCCATGGCTGCCGGTGCAAACCAATGAGGACTGAAGTGGCGTGCTTTGGGGTTATAATCCCCAGAGTTCGTAACGGAGATGACCGATGGAATGGCAAAAAGTCGTAAAATTTTACGGCCCGGCGTCTAATTTAATTCTTCACATAGAAAGAGATGAGGTTTGTGCAGTAATCTCACGGGTAAGGAGCAGAATGCAGAAAAAATGGCCCAGGGACCTCTACTCCACACCCGTTTTAGTAGCAGCACGTTGGAGCCTGCGGTCATTACCACATCTAGAAGGGGAAAAGGAATCCTGACCTTAACATGAGATACAACTTGATCTTAGTCCCTGTGAACCAAAGTGAGAGGTTCCTGATGTGCCTCCCAAAAAGACTCCAATCTAGCTTCACTTCTATGTAGTTAGTCTTTGTCCAATCTATCCTTCCAATGAGATATGTAAATCTAGAAAAATTGCAGGAAGCCGACGTTTAATAAAGAGAATTTCATGGCTTTTCGCCAAGTTGGCGGACAATCAGGGAAATCCTGAGTGCTTACTATGTGCTGAAGGAGGTGTTGAACGACAGGAAAACTTATGTTGGAAACTAAATTTAAAACAAAAATTACCATTCGTAAGTGCATTAAATATATTAAAATCAGTTTCAAGGAAATATAATTTATTAAATCGCGAATTAAAATCAATATTATATAATGTCTGCCAAGCACTAATAGCTCTTCATCCCCATTGGCACTGTTTTAAACAGAGCTACTTTAAACTACTTTCCAGCAACGCGATAAAAATTAAATCGCTCATGTTAACACTATGAGGTGGATTCATGAAGTGTCAATCAGATGAGTCGACAAATTTCCTTTTTTGAACCATCACAACCCATAAACAGAGAAGCACTATTCTTATTAAAATGTCTAGTGCCAATTACTTCAGCTTCTAACTAGATTACCAGAATAACTCTTCCTATTGTTAAAGAGGTATGTTTAATGCAAATATTTCTGAAACAAAAGAGTAATACCTTAGAAACACTTTGAAATAAGAAGTCCTAGTGGAAAGGTTTCTGGATAAATTAGAAATATATTATACGGGGCAACGAAACAGTACATTTTAAATAATAATGATACAATTCTTTAGATATATCACGAGGGACGCTCAATAAGTATGGCAGCAACTTTTTTGTTAATGCACTTTGGGTTTATTCAGGATACAAATACAGCTGTTATTCCCCATGTTTTCGCTACAAAATCCAAGTTTTTAACATAATCTCCGTTTAATGATACGGCCTTACACCACCTTGGTGTGAGGGCCTATATGCCTGCATGGCACCACCCTACTGGTCTATGTCGGAGCCTAGTTCTTGCTGCATCATTAACTTCAATGCCCGCCTAGGTAGCGTAGATGGTATCATGTCTGCCTCACGTTCAAGAGGTCCCGAGTTCGAATCTCGGTCAGGGTGAGTTACCTGGATAAGGATTTTTCCGGGCTTATCCTGAAAGACGAATGTCGGGTAACTCTATGCTCCATAGACCCCGGACTCATTTGAGCATCATTTCACCCATTCCATTCATCGTCCAATATGAGTTAACGTTGGAGGACGTAAAATTGCAAAATAAATAAATAAATAAATAAATAAATAAATAAATAAATAAATAAATAAATAAATAAATAAATAAATAAATAAATAAATAAATAAGTAAATTCTATATCGCCCGCGTAGTGCTTTCCGCGGGGTGCATTCTTCATTGGGCTAAACGAGTGGAAGTCGGAAGGTGCGAGATCCGGGCTGAGGAAGAACAATCCACTGAAGCTTTGTAAGCTCCTCTTGGGTGCGCAGACTTGTGAGGCTTTTGTTTTTTGTGTACAATTTACATCCTCCAACGTTAAAAGTCATATCGGACGATGAATGAAATGGGTGAAAGGATGTTCAAATCAGTCCGAGGTCAACGGATCTTAGCGTTACCCGACATTGGTCTATCAAGATAAAGGAAAACCCCAGAAAAAGCCTTATCCTGGTAACTAGCCCTGACAGATTCGAACTCGGAACCTCATGAACGTGAGGCTGACACGCTAGTGTGAGGCCTTGCATTATGAAGTACAATGGGAGAAGTTATTCGCATTTTTGAGGCTACGAATCCGTTGAAGTCTGTTCTTCCGTTTCCTTAGTATAGCATATTACACTTCAAAGTTGATCACTTCAACATGAAGGAAGCTAGCACCAATCACTTCGAATCCCCTCGATCACCTCGAATAAGAGTTCCCCCACGTTCCAACATTGCAGAAGTTATAGCTGTATGCGGCAGGCCAGCATGCGGGACATCAGGCAGGTTTGATCGACTTTGTGACGATGGCAGACATCATTCTGCAAGCGCCTATGAGAACCCAGATTCAACGCCAAAAGAAGCTCAGTAACTGCTGTGTTTGTAACGCACCTGCATTACAGAAGCCATTTTGAAGGCTAGTTATAAGGCTAACAGCTGCTGGAAATTAATGAAACTATATGAGGTCAAGCGGGAATATTTAAAGATGCCCTACACAACATTTTATTTTTTTTTCCAACCAAAATAACCAGAGGAAAAAAAAAACTTATTGCTTTAATTATTGAACCTTCCTCGTATTATTAGGAAACTGCCCAATTTTCTAAAAATACTTTGAATGAAAGATTACTTTATTTATGTTTGAAAGGAAACCAATTCTAAAGTATTACAATAAAAATTTTCTTTAGTATTCAAATTGCGTATTTCCAACAAGATATTTCTGAAAGTATTTTCTGCTAGACGTCTTAAATCTTAGGCAGAAGGGACTTCAATATTTCATAGACATGCATACACACAAAAGACACTGCCAAAGTGGTTCGAAAAGGCAGCCCGTAATGTTGCATACGTTCTGGAACGGTAAATGAGAAATAAAAAGAGAGAACAATTCAGAAGTTTTCCTTAACATATAAGTATAAAGAAACCTCAAATAAAAATGCCTAAGTTTAAAAATTTTGTACGCAGCCATGAGTATAAAGTTGCCAAATGACAATGGTCGCCCATTCTCTGCGCTAATAATTCGTCTGTCTGTCATTTCCCAGAGCTTCAGGCGTTTCGAATTTATATTTCTTCACATCTCTTAGTAAAAATTGCACCTTTATTCTTTCATTTCCCGCAATCTATAACATGGAACAAAGTCGCGGTAAATATGGAGGGATGATTTTCACATCCACGGTGCCTAATCACCAAGTAATTAGGATGAATTTGATTCGCACACACAGTACTCTTAAAACTACTCTTTAGGTATCATTCTGTTAATGCAGTTCTCCCTAAGTTTCCAACAAGCTGGTTGTACTATATGTAATTATATTTTATAGCCTAGAAAAAACAGGTTGCATAACTTACAGTTAATTGTAGAACTACTATATGTAATTTGGTCTGTCATGGTAAACAGGTTGTGGACCGTAGCAATTCTATTGAACAATGAAACGTGCTTTACAGGAAAGGGTGTATATCCTGCAATTTAATGATGAAGATGCCGGGATAAAAATTCTTTTTTATACAGTACTAATGGCTTATTTTAATCATGTGCATTTAATTGTACCTGTGGCTGTAACATTATAACCTTTTCCAGTTAGTTATTCTATTATACTAAATAGTCTCTCCACTTTAGTTTGCAATGTACATATTTCTTCATGAGTACTCTGTAGCCTTAAAATTATTTTGAATCTATTTCCCATCAATTTCAGCTGCTTTTAATGAATTATACCTCCAAATTTTCAGTTAAACACTGTTTTGAGAATTATTCCTTAAGGAATATTTAGTAATTGACCACTAAACCTTTATTTTCGCAGCAAACTATGCCTCTGAAAGTACTATTTTAAAATAGCAATATATCTGGTCCCTCATAAAGATACCCTTATACTTAACTGTAATTATTTTAAAGGCTACATTTGCTCAATAAACTTACAAGACAATAAATAATTATTTCATTTAGTTTCATGCTTTTGTTATTATTAGCATCAGCTGTTTGTAGTTCTATTCTTGAAAGTAATCTGTAGTTTAAAATGGAATTTATTGCAAAATGGTTAATAAAGCAACTTCAATATTTATCCAAGAGATGTTTTTCAATGACGTCACGCATTTTTAATATCGACCACAAGGGACGAATAGTTTAGAATAAACTAAACTTCCAGTACTGAACAGCTTCGATTGTTCTTGGTTCCATTTTGTTTTATATTTCTAAATAAAATTTGAATCACGAAATAGCATGCTTAATTTGAATCAACCATGGTATAAGAAATTCACTGTGACCACATTAGTTTTAGGCAGCTTCAACTACCTAGATCATATCACGACCATCTTAACAATATAGTACAATTAATAAAGTTTATAAACATTTACATATAATACGCAGGTTTATAATCAAACAAAATTACACATTAGTTACATTAATTAGGAAATAATGTACATTATATGCAGATAACTACAAACAAGACCAGAATATACTCATCGAATAACAACAGTATTGGAAGAAAATAATTATTACTTTTACACCATTGTGTTCATTATGGATTACAATAGAATAAAGTGTACATATATTTATATTAATTTCCAAATGTCAATAACTTTTAGGTAAGTGAAAAGCTTGCGGCATAGTTGTTTAACAGTGAGGAGATGGCGTTCCATATCTTGTTTCTTTCGTATGTATTGCATTCTATGAGAAGCTGGTAGATAAGGTCTTTATGACATGCATTAATCGTAGACTGTGGTTGTCCTGAGAGAAGATATGAATTGGTGAAGTTAGAGTAACCAATTCGTAGACAGTTTTCTAACATATAATGCATGAATTTGGTTTTCAATGTAAGTAGCTGCAGTCTTAAATGTGTCATAATTAGAAAAATCTTTTATGTACCGCAGAATTTTAAAAGTGCTCCTAAAATTTATATAAAATCGTCTACTACATTATATGTAATTAAAACGTCAACATTCTCTCAAATTTGACCCCTTCGCCCCTTAAAATCTTTCTTGTATTCCCTCCGCATAGGTGGACTACTTGCCAATGGCGTCTGGGTTCAGAAACCTGTCGCGAAGGAAGAGAGCTTTAAATTCAGTTCTCAGAAAGTTCAAGACATACATTTAATTTGTGTAAAAATATCTTAAACGTATAGTACTATAACATATGTCCTTAGGAGCCACCTTTGACAAATTTAAAATTTTCGTAAAATCTTTCATTTGAAGGGTATGGAGACTTTTCCGAAAACTTTCGTGTGGCATCCTTAGATAACAAACTTGGCAACTAACCGACTTTACATTTGAGTTCTACTCTCCACAGACTATTTCTGAATAATGCTCTTTTTTAGATCCACATTGTCTCGAAGAAAGTGCTACCGGTGAAATTTCGTTATCAAACATTTGAGTGGAATCCAATATTTCCCTTATTATAGAAGAACAGAAAATAAACAAGGCTGACATTGCGTTGCTATAAGTTACCAAAAGTGAAATAAATTCTCGAATTGGATTGTGTAAAAATAACCGTGGCTTGTTGTATAATATCTAGCGGTGCCTAACCTTATTGTCTGTTATGTGCTAATGAAGTCCCCTTGTTGTTCAACTTCACCCAATTTATTTCGTGCATGAAGCATTTTCCCTTCACTCAGTACTATAGGATCCATTTCTCAGTCCCATGAATACGAAAAGTACAAAGTATAGGTGGAATTAATTCGCCTCCGCTCACCTAGGTAGCGTAGATGGTAGCGTGTCTGCCTCACGTTCAAGAGGTCCCAAGTTCGAATCTAGGTCAGGGTGAGTTACCTGGTAAGGTTTTTCCGGGATTTTCCCTTATCCTGAAAGACGAATTTCGGGTAACTAAGCTCCATGGACCCCGGGCTCATTTGAGCACCGTTTCACCCATTCCATTCTTCGTCCGATATGAGTTAACGTTGGAGGACGTAAATTAAAAAAAAAAAAACAGAATTAGGTTCTATTAGATATGTATGGGCTCCAAAATAGGAGCATTGGGAAGACTATAATCAAATACAGTTGAACATCACTTTACATTTTTCCTAGATGTAACATATCATTTAGGCATCACATTTTGCTCATTAATATTCAGCTCAATTTTACATGCTTTATTTAGAAGTTATGTATTTCATTAATGCATCATATTTTTATGGTCCCTACATAAAATATTATATTACAAGGTTGGGTCAAAAGGTAATGTCTCTTATTTTTTCCCTTAAGTAAATTATGTGAAAACTTTAAATTTGGTGCAATTCCTCAAACCTCCTTCTCCAATCCCCTACAGTAGTAACTTCCTAAGCCAACAGGTGGCAGCACTGCATCCTCTTGCAAAATGGCTGACATCGACATTCGTATTAGACAGCGCTCTGTGATTGTATTTTTGACTGCGGAAGGTGAAACGCCAGTTCGCATTCACGAAAGGCTAAAACAGGTTTATGGTGATGCAACTGTGGATGTCAGCACTGTTAGACGATGGGTTCGTCGCTGTAACGAAGCTGAAGGGCAAACACCATTAACAGCTGAAAAGCGAAGCGGCAGGCCGATGACTGCAGTCACTCCATACAACATTCAGCGAGTTGATGACATCATTCGTGGTGATCGCCGGGTAACAACAGGTGAATTGTGTCGCATTACCTCCCTCAGTAAAGGCAGTGTGATGACGATTATTCAACAAATGGGTTACTCAAAAGTTTGTTCACGTTGGGTACCAAGAAAGTTAACCGCCCAAAACAAAGAAACAAGGAAACAATAGCCTCCGAACACTTGCAAAGCTTCAATTTGTATTGAGAGTAGTTTCTGGAAAAAAATTGTTACTGGAGACGAAACGTGGGTTCATTTTCTTAAACCTGAATCGAAGAGGCAGTCAATGGAATGGCATCACACAACGTCACCGAAGGAAAAAAAATTCAAAACTCAGCGGTCGGCAGGGAAAGCTATGGCGACAGTGTTTTGGGATGCAGAGGGTGTGATTATCTTTGATTTTTTGAATCAGGGATGCACAATAAATTCTGTTCAATACGTCAGAACTCTCAAAAAACTGAAAGCATGTCGTCGCCGAGTTCGCCCAACAAAAACTATGGCGGATGTTCTTCTTATGCATGACAATGCAAGACCACACACCAGCCGTTACACCACTGCAGAAATTGAGAAATTGGAATGGCAAGTTTTACCTCACCCCCCATACAGCCCTGACCTGCCTCCATCAGACTTCCATCTGTTCGGGCCACTAAAGGAAGCTCATCGTGGGATTCATTTTGAAGATGAGGAGGCTGTGAAAACGTCCGTGCGTCAATGGCTTAGGAAGCAAGACCGTGTCTTACCACACTGGATTACATGCTCTAGTTAAAAGGTGGGCCAAAACTGGAAATGGACGGAGATTATATTGAATAGTGACAAATTAATCGTCAATGTTGTAGTTTTCAAGCTATGTAAATTGGATTCAATTTTCTTGGCAATTAAAAGAGAAAAAATAAGAGGCATTAGTTTTTGACCCAGACTCGTAATATACTACTCACATGTTTATGCAACGTTAAGATATACAGTGTCGGTATACTATAACTTCACTCTTACTCTTGGGCGAGGCATATGTATTTTTGGAAAGGATAATTGCTGTACAAGTGTTAAATGGGTTAGATCAAGTCATTCTTCATCAGGTTCTGATAATACATGACGGTAATAAAGCAGCAAATCTTGCTAATAAGATGTTTCCAGTGGGTAATTGAAGCTCTGGACATTCGACGCGATATAATTATCAGAAAACCTAAATTATGATAGCTTCTCTGTGATTAGGGCCTGTAACAGACTAGTACATAACGTGTGGAAAAATCAAAGAAGCAAAGAGAAGTTTGCAATACTATTTAGCCAGTGCAAGTCACCACTCTGAATTTATTTTTAATTTAAATTATGAATAGCCATACTGAAGTGCACATAAGTATCCTGGCCAACTAAGTGGTGTATTAAACCGAATTAAAGTCTACTCACATCAACTTCACATAATAAAATAACGCACTTTCTATATTCATCAATAACTAAAGGTTCCAAAGCTAACAGATATATGATATATCTATCCCACTAGAGATTTAACTAAAATGGAAAGATCACGATAAGAAGAAAAACTAAGAAAAGGCACAGTAAACTATATTGGTTATTCTAAGCTATGAATAAGTAATAGACTTAATCCATATAAAATAGATACCTAAAACGGCATTCAATTATGGGTCTAATAAGACTAATGCTAGAGTGATATTGGCATTCGACAATAAAGTAAATATTCCACAGTATGGATAGTGTCAACATGAAAAACTCAATGTCATTGCCAGGATTTGAACCACGGATCTCCTGGTTTCCGTCCAGTCGCTCTAACCAATTGAGCTACCATGGCCAACGTGCCGTCCTGACATTAAATTCTCCATTTGACTCGTATATTTCCCGGGTAAACCACTAGGGGCTCTTGCATCCGAGATACACCGTTTGTGGCGACTTACTATCGTAAGTACTTAAGTCCCAGGCTTCCTCATTTAACTTTCATTATTTTTAGTTAATTGATGGAAATTAGTCATTTCTTTACACTAGCCGTATATAGGCTAAGGTTCTTGATAGTGAACATGAAAACCTCAATGCCATGGCCGGAGTTTGAAGCACAGATCTCCTGGTTTCCGTCCAGTCGCTCTAACCAATTGAGCTACCATAGCCAACGTGCCGTCCTGACATTAAATTCTCCAGTTTACTCGTATATTTCCCCGGTAGACCACTAGGGGCTCTCGCATTTGAGATACTTTTTTTTTTTTTAATCAAGAACCTTAGCCTATATACGGCTAGTGTAAAGAAATGATTAATTTCGATCAATTAACTAAAAGTTCCACAGTATATCAGTAATAATGACCCACATCCTGATTTAGGAAGAATACCAAACTGAAGAAATTTCAAGATCTACGCCAAAACACGACTTTCAATTATTTTAATGGCAGTGTAATAATTACGAGCTCATTATCAACCCCCCAAATTTGCAGGGTAATTCCGTATATGCAAAGAAGTCCCTATGAACGTTGGCCTTGGTACCCATACCAATTTATGAACAACAAAATCCATCCTGCACAACAATAACCATTCCTACCACTTCTCCACCTCTCCAGTGATTAACACTGACTAGTTCACCTCAGCCTAAACGGACTGCGCTTTTCATTTCCTAATCTAGAGATCAATATCTACACTTTCAATCAACCGTAGTAAGTGTTTCGGCAAATTAGCATCTGTTTGCTGCTTCGTACAAGCCCCAAAAACCTGGTACCTCTTCCCTTCACTGGCCTCGCGTTCCAGTTAAACATGTTCAGCCGCTTCTTGTGTTTGTATACATAAATGTATAACAAGATTGCTTCGAAAGTAAGGGACCACCTAGGCTACTTCAAAACAGATTTTGTCATGTAGACCTCTTATTTTAATAAATATTGTTGGGGCAAATTTTGCGAAAGTAAAAATTATCAACAATATTTTTGAACTTTCGACGCATCTTTGGACAACTCAGAACTAAAATACGATTGGTAGCTAACTTGCTCTGAATTTTCTTTTAGTTATACTGTTTATCTTCCATCTCTCTCTCACACACATGCATCTTTTATTTTTCCTAAATATTGAAATTTTGGAGCTCAGTGAGCCTAAAAAAAATTGTGTTTCCGGTGAAACGCTAGATCAAATTTTCGGAAAAATATACTTTCTATTATATCTCATGACAATCGACGGATATTTGTACCGTACACGATAAAAAAAATCTCAGAATTTCAGGATACACGCGTTTTTTCTTGTATGTATCTTACAAAATTTGTGCTTTAATGAAAAAGATACAGCAACGTTTGCGAAAATAAAAACTGTCGAAGCATTTCTTGCACATCTTTACGTTGCACTTTTGCAAAATACTGAAATACACTTGGAATATTGATAATTAAACAAACTCTCTCTCCCCCTGCCTCTCATACATCTTTCTTTTCGAGATTTATAAACTTCGTATATTCAGTAAGCCTCAAAAATTGTGTTTTCAATAAAATGTCGGTTTACATCACAAAAGTCTAACTGGAGGTACCTCAGGGTAATATGAACGTAAAATAGAAACATTAAAGAGAATAGGAGAAAAACTTTCTTAGAGGGATTCAAAGAAACTCAGTATTATTTAAGCTCCTGGAGCAAAAGCTTAATTTGAATCATTTTTTCAGAGTTCAACATTTTAATGTACAAATGAAATAATGATTAAACATCTATAAGAAGTAAATTTTAACAACCACCTTATAAAATAATAAGCTTTTGAAAATTTCAAACCATTAACATGGAAATAAGTACTCAACGTCACTAAAAACAATGGGCAACAACGAAAATGTTTCGGGCTTAAAAATAGTGAATTTACATGTATTTCCATCTGCTGAATTCAAAAAGCGCCATAAAAGTGATAGATTAGCTCTTGTTTTGAATATGAAGTGTCATTTCATTTTTTAGAGTGAATATTTTAAATTTGGGGGAAATTGTCAAATAAAAAACACAATCAGAGAGAAATTTTGGAAATTAAGTGAAGCAAAAGTTAAGGAAGGCATTTTTATTGGACTGCAAATAAGAGAACTTGTAAAGGTTCCTGCATTTGACCAACTTTTGGAGGGGAATGAAAAGGAAGCTTGGGAACCCTTCAAGGGTGTTGTTCATGGATCTTTAAGCAACAAAAGAGATGACAACTACAAGCATTCAACACAGGATTCTCTTCAAACACGACTATCTGCGAAGTATTTTTCAAACAGTTTAAAACTCTTAGCATGTAATTTCCAGTTAAAAAATCAAATGCACTTTCATTGCTTTTATCATGTATGTGATTAAAGTGCATCCTTTTCTCTCAATCCGTTAATATGTAATACTTCCACCTTGTGTGTACTATAGAAGCTAGAGCTAATAAAACTTTTCATTGTCATATTGGTTTTTCTCAACCCAAAATTAGTAGGAATTGCCTCATGAAGTGCTCGAAACATTATCCATTCATACATATTGAAAGTGAACAATTCAAAGGCTCCTCCCGGAAGTTAAATGAGATACATTTTATTTTCCAGATGGTATATCAAAATCAGGAGAGTTATATTTGAGAATAAAAGACAAGGAACATTTTCCATATAATTTAGATTACAGTACTTCCATCTCCTATTTGTGGGTGATATATTGAAACTGGTTACTGAACTCTTTTAGACTCGCTTGCGAAAGAGTACTAAAAAACCTGATTGTACTTCGTGGTCAACTAATCTTACCTTTAACTACTTGCTGAAATATCCAATTCTCGTTCAGGCAGTTTGCATTGCTATCTTTCGTTTGCAGATCGCCATAGGGAGCGTTTTATTGGGCCGCGCACGTTGGGTTAGAAAAAACTTTCGAGTTTCGGATGAACCCTGGGGCAACAGGAAATAAAACAAGAAATGGCAGCATTTTATAACTGCTATAAAATATGTACCTATATAACCGCCTAAAAAGCCTTGGATTAATTTAGCCACCCAGAAGGTAATCACGTGTTTTCATTTTCTGTCATTAGCAAATGTTAAATTAGACGCTCTTTGAGGCACTACACCAGTGTAATTGAGTATCAAAATATCATTTTCCTTTCTTAAGCATTTTTATTTTGCTTACATGTACTTGATACAAAAACGGCATTTTGTTATAACAATGTTAAGATTACATACGCATATTTAATTGGTCCTGCGCCATTTAAGTAGAACTATAAACTACATTATTTCAGCATGTTACTTTAAAAATTCGTCTTGAACCAGAGTTTAAAAGTTAAGGACTTGAACTTTCAGGATACTTAAAGAGATATGGACTTTTTTTGGTAGTGTTTAACGTCCGCTTTTACTACATACGGCACTGCAGGCGGTGACACTGATGGTGAGTGAGTGTGGTGTTTTAGGGCCCGTCGACAACCAGGTCATTTGGGTCCTAAGTCAACTTTAAAACCTAAAAGCTACACAAATTTAGTTAAAAAGTTAAGATAAAATAAAATAAAAACACTCAACGTTTAAAAGCACATAAAAACTCATCCTAGTCCCAATAATTAAAAGCACTAAAATTAATAAATATAAAATTCAAGTCAGACTTGTTTATTAAAACCAATTTCCGCCACAAACCGCAGTGCCTTATCCACGGCCACTGGGTCGTCCCCTAAAACATTGAGCAAGTTAGCCCTTAGGCCCAAAGACTGGTGAACGCGGGTGTACTGCGGGCAATCCAGCAGTACATGCCGCACAGTGAGGCGTACTGCACATGGAGCACACACAGGGGTCGGTTCCCCTCTTAGCAGATGGCCATGAGTTGCTCGTGTGTGCCCAATTCTCAGCCGGGTGAGTATCACCTCGGCCCGCCGGTTATCCCTGCAGGAAGTTAGCCAGGGTTGTACGCTCTCCTTTATAGCCCGGAGTTGTATGCCTTCTAAAGCTGTCCAGGATTGCTCCCAAGCATATAGAAGCTGGCGACGGAAAAAATGTTGCACATCCTGGTACGGCACCGTAGTTGTTAAACTCCGGGGCAAACGGCAAGCAGACTTAGCAGCCGCGTCCGCCTCCTCGTTCCCGGAAATGCGCATATGCCCAGGGGTCCAAGTAAAAACAAAATCGTATCCTCGACCGAGCATTTGCGAGATCTGGGCCTGTATGTTTAAAACAAGAGAGTGAGCGGCAGTGTGCTGTTTCAAGGCCTGAAGAGCACAGAGAGTCGGTGCAAACAATAAAAGAGCCAGGGGCTAACTTGCAAATAAAAAGGAGCATATAGTAGATGGCATACAACTCTGCTGAGAAGACCGAAGTTGAGTCCAGAAGTCGAAATTTGTGAGCCTCACCGTTAACGAAGAACGCGCAACCCGTAGCGTTACCTAACTGAGAACCGTCTGTAAAGACCGGAACATAGTTAGGGTAACGGCCCAGTAATTCGGCAAAAAGCTGTTGGAACACCGAATGTGGAGTAGCGAGTCTAGAATTGTTTGAAAGAGCGAGATCGAACTGCGCACGATTGAGCTGCCATGCAGGATAGGGGCAGATGGACGACCTCTCCACGCGAGGCATTCGGAGGCCATGCGAATGTAGTAGATCCCGAAATCTTTTTCCCACGGGGCGTGTCTGAGAGCCAGGGCGCATATAACGGTGGACTAAATCTGGACACAGAACTGGTTTAAAACAAGGATGATTGGGATAACTTGCCAACTTCGAAACGCATGAGCGGAGTAACAGCTAGCGACGAATATGGAGTGGAGGTTCGCCTGAGTCTGCATACAGGCAGTCGACTCGACTGGTGCGGAAAGCTCCTGTGGCAAGGCGGATGCCAGTATAATGCACGGTGTCTAAAAGGCGAAGTTTAGAGGCGGTCGCTGCGCCATAAATAAAACTGCCATAGTCCAGCTTGGACCGAACCAGAGAGCGGTACAGCCTCAACATTACCGTGCGATCGCCCCCCCCCCCACGATGCTCCAGATAATACCTTCAGCACCCGAAGGGAACGATCGCAAGAGGCCCGAAGGTGACGAATATGGTGCTCCCAGTTGAGTTGCCTGTCCAAGTGGAGGCCCAAGAACTTCAGGTGCGAGACAAATGGCAGGGGTGTGCCGTTCAAATGAATATCAGGAGGCGGGTGAATACCTCGTAGGCGGTGAACGTGGATACACTGTGTCTTCGCAGCTGAAAAGCGGAAGCCGGTTTGAAGCGCCCAAACTGCTAGCTGGGTGATGGTCAGCTGCAGTTGGCGCTCAATGTGGTCTATGTTGGCTGATCTATAATAAACTGCGAAGTCGTCAACATAGAGTGATGTTGGAATTCCGGTTCGAACGGCACTAGTGATGTCATTGACAGCTACGGCAAAAAGGGTGACGCTCAAAATCGACCCTTGAGGTACGCCGTTCTCCTGTATCCGCTCCCGTGATATCGTGTTTCCTATGCGAACCCGAAAACGGCGAAGTTTTAAAAATTTGCATAGGAATTCGGGTAGATGACCACGCATACCGTAACCATGTAGGTTACGGAGTATGCCATACCGCCAAGTGGTGTCATAGGCCTTCTCCAGGTCGAGGAACACGCCCAAGGCATGCTGCTTCAGTAGAAAGGCATCGGAAATATACCCCTCAAGGCGTGTTAGATTATCGACACTTGAGCGATGGCGACGAAAACCGCATTGCAAGTTGGACAGATGGTTATATTTTTCTAGCCACCAATTTAACCGAGCGTTTATCATTCTTTCGAAGGTCTTACAGATGACACTCGTCAGGCAAATGGGGCGGTAGCTAGATGGAAGCGTGCGGTCCTTTCCGGGTCGAGGGATGGGGATGACAATACCCTCTCGCCAGGAGGAAGGGAAAAACCGCTCATGCCAAATGCGGTTATAGATGTTTAAAAGGAAACATAGTGCCTCAGATGGAAGATGTAGCAGCATCTGTCGGTGTACGTCATCGGGACCTGGAGAAGAATCCTTTGCTAACGCCAGAGAATGCGCGAGCTCGGCTGCGGTAAAAGGTTGGTTGTACGGCTCGGTGCAGTCACTATTGAAATTAAGTGGTACCCGCTCCGCCTTTGCCTTAATAGGCAGGAAGAGAGCGTCATAGCGGGCAGTTTGGCTCGTAGCAGCAAATGTGGTAGCTAGGGCTTCAGCTATGTCCTGCTCGGTGGTGCACATGGAACCGTTGATGGCAAGGCCGGGAATTACCGTCCGGCGATACTTGCCATACATCCGCCGAACAGCTGACCATACTTGTTGGGTAGAGCTGCGCCGGGAAAGCGAAGACACAAAGGCTTCCCAAGATTTACGCTTGCGTTGCGCAGTATAAAGCGTGCCCTAGCGCGAGAACGTTTGAAGGCGACGAAGTTCCCTTCCGTCGGGTGCCGCTGAAAAATGCGCAAAGCACCACGGTACAGGGATACGACGTGGTGTAGGTGAACCTCGAGGAATGCTGGATTCTGCTGCGCGCAGGATCGAGCAAGTAAAATATTCGACCATTTCATCGATGGTGTCGAAACCATCGTCGATGAGGTGTATGAGGGATTGGAATTTTCCCCAGTTAGCTTTGGAAATAATCCAGCGAGGATGTCGAGAAGGTACACATTGGCGGCCAGAAAAATGAATGTTAATGGGGTAATGATCATTGCCAAAGAGGTCGGAATGTACTGAGCACTCAAGTAGTGGTACTAAAGACGGACTGCAGAGAGAAAGGTCTAGTACGGAATGTGTACCATAAGCGCATGATAGGAATGTCGGGTCACCAGTATTTAGCAGAAGCAGGTCAGCGTTATCGAAGACGTCTACTAGGAGGCATCCACGGGCGTCATCAGTGTCTGATCCCCAGAGCGTGTGCTTGGCATTCAAATCTCCCACAAGGAGTAGTGGTGAGGGGAGCTGAGCCAATAGAGCTAGAAGATCACGCTCTGGAACTATACTGAGCGGCGGCAGGTACAAATTACAGATGGTAAAACTGATGCTCTCCAGCTGTATCCGAACGGCCACAGCTTGTAATGGTGTGTTGAGAGGAACGTTGGCGGCTGAGATGTTAGGCGCCACTAAGGTAGCAACGCCACCGCTTGCACGCATACCTGCAAGAGAGTCGCTTCTAAATGCAGAGAAAGAGTGAAGGTGTAACGAGTGATTGGGATGTAAGTGGGCTTACTGGAGGCAAATAATTGATGGTGACCGTTGAGAAACTAAATGTTGTAGGTCTTGAGCACGAGCTCGAAAACCATTGACATTCCACTGGATTATTTCCAATTAGAGTGATTTAATGGGCTGTCTTAACTTTTTTCTTGACCTTGGATGACTTGGGGCCCACGATGCGAAAGGCGCTAGCGTCCTGCGACTCTCCAGATGTACGAGAGTCAGAAGAACTCCTTTGGCTCGCTGAGCGAGACCGGGATTTCTTCGAAGGTGTGCGACTGCGTGATCTATGTGATGGCCGTGATCGGTTTCTTACAAGCACTACTTGGTTAGCAGTACTTGTGGACGGCTTGGGTACTGGTGTCTGTGAAGTTGAAGTGGTGGCGGTGGTGGTGGTAGTAGTAGTGCTGTTGGTAGCTGTAGGTGTGTTACGAGACGTGGGAGGAAAGTCGGTCTGTGTGGACGCGTGAGCAACAGGTATGTGTTGGACGGCAACAGTGGTACCAGGAGTGCGGCGGACGGCTGATGCATAGTTGCTGGTGGTAGATGGCTTCAGTTGTTCAAAGCGCCGTCGTGCCTCAGGAAATGTGAGGCGTTCCTTAACGCGCAGCTCCTGAATACTCTTTTCGTCCAGGAATCGTGGACACTGTCGCGAGCTCGAAGGATGATCTCCGCCACAGTTAACGCAGCAGGGTTTTCGGCTGCAGTTCGGGTCTTCGTGAGCCGGAAGGCCACATCGTTCACACAGGGCTGGATGGTTACACGAGCCCTTAGTATGTCCGAAGCGCTGGCACTGAAAACAGCGCATGGGGTTCGGCACATATTGACGGACGCTAGCACGCTCATATCCACAGTAAATGTATTCAGGTAATTTAGTGCCTGAGAAGGTTAGAAAAACTGTGCGGAGGGGATATTCCTTGCCATCCTGTTTGCGGGTTAACATGTATGCTTGACAGACAAGCTGATCTGAGAGACAGCTAACGATTTCCTCGTTGGCAAGACCATCTAAGCTGGAGGTGGTGACTACTCCTCTGCAAGTGTTCAGGGATTTGTGTGGGGCTACCCGGATTGGGTAGGAGCCCAACAAATTCGCTTTCTGTAGCTTCTTAGATTGGTCTGCGCTGGTACTCTCTAACAATAATGTACCGTCTCGTAGGCGCGTCGCATTCTTAACAGGGCCACTGATTTTATCTAGTTCACGCTTTATATAGAACGGGCTTAAATCTTTGAACGTTTTGCCTTCACATGCCAAGGTCATTACTAAGAACGGGTCAATGAAAGAGGGTTTGCGCGGATACATTTTGATTAGGACCCCCATCCGGAACCGTCGGCGTCAGCCTGCCATCCGGGGGTTAAAAAAGAAAGACACCGAATCTTCACGGTCTGTGCCGTCATGGGGACCCCACCCATGACCGATCTCATTTGTACCTCAGAAAAGCTACCCTTCAATATCCACTGCTTGTCCGTATGGGTAAACCGTTCACCACGCACACCCCGGCTTTATGCCCCTACCACAGGAATAACCGCCTGTGGCTCCCCACTTTAGGCCGCGCTGCGCATAAAGGGCACACGCGGATTCGGGGACTTGTGGTTGATTACACCGGGGTTCCGTCAGCGGGAACACGTCCGGTCCGTGATACTAACCCAACGGCAAAACGCGGCCGTCGGGAGATTACCACAGACCGGGCCCTCAAGGAGCTACGTGGGTGTACTTGACGGTGTGGACGGGCTCCGCACCTAAGGCTACACATAGGGGCAGTGCGAAGGGTCCGCTCAACCTTCACTTTTGAGACCTCCGGAGAGCACACATGTCGGAAGCCGCGCTGAAAACCGTGGGACAGAACCACGGAGATAGGAGAGATCCCTGCTGGTGAGACAGGAGTTATAAATCTAAGACCTTAAATGCTAATAATTATAATAAAAAACTAGAAGGGGAAGAAGGTGATGCATACTGATCAGCCGTAGCACAGCGTGGCACAGTTGATGGAGGTGAGGGGGATGAAATGAGGGTGAGTGGCTAGGGACCCCGGGTTCACCAATCCCGTACCTACCGTAGTAGGTCCCTGGGGGAGAATACCAGAGCCTCTTCTGCCAGTTTTCGGGGTTACTGATGGGCCTTCTCGGCAGCCGTAGCGGTCGTGGGTACACTAAGTCCCCACCGTACATCACCCCATCAGTCAGTCCCCTACTTCCTGTTGCCCACCCCTCGGGACGAGGACCGCAGAGGTTGGATTTTGAGGGGCGACACTGATGGTACATGTAATGAAGATAAATCACCGGTGGAAAGAGATGGTGAGGGAAATCCTTTCCTACGCCGCTTTGTCCAACACAAGTCTCACATCGAATCCGGGCCGCTTTGGCGAGGGTCAAGGGGCGAGGCCTAATTATGATCTAGTTATAAATTACGAAATACTTAAACTGAAATTTATTTTTCATACTTGAAAAAGAAAAAGTAAAAAAATTCAATGCCATATTCTCAAAATCTTAAGGATGTATAACCTCTAATTAAACATATAGACATTTCCTGTAGAAAAAGAATTAATCCTATAGATAAAGCATGATTTAAAAATAAAAAAATCTGCTTGTTCTGTCTTAAAGGAAGTAAAGTTAAGTAATTTCTGAACAATATTTTTTTTTATATTTGTACGTTAAGCTGAAATTAAATATTTAGAAGCATTTGGATAACTTATAAGGTGCAAGGAGTATTTAATATTACTGTACATAAAATTATTAAATATGGGGAAAAGGAGTGCAATAACAGTTTGAAATAGCTGATTTTCTTTTGCGTTCACTTTATTTTTTTATCTAAGCATACCATTAAGAATAAAGAAGAATCAAAGGAAAAGCTTTCTTCTACGGATTAAATCCATTAATTAAAGGTTTTAGGAATCGATCTCTGAGAGAATTCCATCATTATGCAATCAGATAAATGACTGAATTGTTCAGTTTAAACTGTTTTCAGTAGACAAGCACAAGAACTGTGTTGAGGTAGACAGTTAGCAATCAAGAAGTGACACTTACCAGAAAATACTGTATTTTTGTTTCACCTGTCAGATTTTACAGTGTATGTACCTCGAAGAAAGCACCATGCTGTGCTAGATCTAAGTATAAGTAATTTCTAAATCTATACCTTAAGCAATAGTTTGAAATTTTAAAGCAAGTTTGACTTTTTTACTCTCTACTCCATTTACTTCCTCTACGGTTTAGCTAAGGTAGACGTTGTGCTGAATTATAGCAAAAGATTGCGTGATGACATCATAAAAGTGCCATTATCAGTTGTTTTTTGCAGATAAAGTGGAGGGACTGGACTGGAATACGCTACGGAGGTCCAAACTTGGTCTATTGTACCAATGCCCCCAAGTGAGGGCTCCCCGGAAGGAAGGATGATGCAAGAGGTGACAGAAGAGAAAGAGGAGAGAGAGAGAAAGAATGAAATTCATATTTAATTTAAAACTTTTTCAAAGATGTAAAACAAAATATTTTCACAACATTCATTTTTCCAAAATTATCTTCCACGAAAGAAGTGTTCATTATTTCCTCAAAATGGTTCTAATGGGTTTGATTAAAGTGTCTTCTATTTGGAGGTATTGACATATGAAATTGTGGCATTCATAAACTGTTACCACAGTATTTACTAATTTTATATAGTTATCAATTCAAATTTTACACAAACTCTTTTCAACTTATATCTTTACTATTGTTAATACTTTTCTATATTCTTTTCTTCTGTCTTTCTTTTATTTTTGTTTCATATTTATAAGTCGTTGAGAGGTCGCTGATTCCTGTAAAATGTTTATACTGAAGCTTCGCTTAAAGTACCAAGTGTGCTTCATTCCGACTGAATTTTGTATTTTAAAGTAAGAAATTAAGAGAGAAATTTACTGCAGAAGTAATCTATAGCTGCATAGAATAAATAATTCTCAACTATTCTTGTAGTCTTAGCTATTCACCTTAGTTCATATTGTTTCCTATTCTTCGCTTAAATTTTCCAAAATTTGTAACAACACTTATGATTTATGTCCATTTCTCTGTGTTATGAGGTCATGAATAATATACACTATCGAGGACAGGATATCGCGACCGACTTCTTAAATATACGATGCTTGCGTATTCAATTATGTAAAATATGTACTCAAACCATTTTGGGCAACATCTATCAGGTTCCACAGGAAGTATAAAAAACAAGATTTTAATGAGAGTGTCCTTTCAAATAAGTTATTCTTATGGGCAGAGAAAGTGGTGCAATAAAAATACATCAGGTTCCCATTTTTGTTTAATTATTTCTACCAAGCTACAGACTGGATTACAGCTTGACACCAACACTTGGTCTTCATGAAGTCATTATGTACAGAACAATAAATATTCTCTTTGGTTACTACCATCTATGAGCACTAATTGTAAGATTTAAATTCAAAACCAATAGTCCATAAATATTTTTCTGCAGTGTTAATATATTTGCAGTGCGCTCCGTAATTACGCGTTCCTTTTAAATAAAACTACTTGATTCACTGGATGAAATAACTTTTTCTGACATTCATAATATATAAGGACATGAATATAACCTTGAGATCCTACTTTTTGTCAGTTTACCAGGAAAATAACACCAGCGATTTTTATTATGTCTCTGGTATTATAAAACATTATTTTTATTTAGAAATGTTCAAAGGTTATTAAAACTATACGATTTACAGAAATGAAATACCACACTTATTTGAAAGGTCAATTTAATGGTGCTCACATTTTATCAGAACAACTTTTGCAAATGCCAACACAAATATTATCAAATCACCCGGAAGCACCACCATACATAAAAATAAGGTATAAATACATCCATCTTACACAAAAGCGATGTCTACGGGGCATCTAGGCCAAAGGGCCTGACGACTCAAATTTGTTAGAACAAAACAAAATGTCATGTTTTCAATAAACAGGTCATAAAATTCATACGTAAGATATGAAGCTATTAACAGTGAAGCAACCAAATATATACAAATATAACAATTTTTAACTTAAAATTTCACTTATCTTATAACCAATGATCACACTTTTCCTATAAATTGTTCATAAATAATATGACAATATTATATATAGGTCATAAAATTGTTCACGAAGCGGACACTCATCACCGTGCACAAATCATTTTCAATCTTCGAGGCCTAAAAATATTTCTCTATCTACTTCATGATAATAAAGACGCATATCTTCAGGGAAGTTATATTAGTCAGATACAAGTGTAATAATGCAATACATGGCGCTATAAATTATGGACGCTATAGTCAAATCATTAGTGTCGGTTACTTGAAGGTCCAAGAGATAAAAAATGAATGACTTCAAACCTAACACAAGAATATCTCGAAAATGGCTCACTAAGAACTAATGTACTTGATATAACTTGTGTGTTTTTACGAAGTTTAGATTTTCTGTGTGGCAATATTTTGTCTATCTCTTACGGTTTATCAGTTCTGCAAATAGCATCTAGAACAATGGGGACTTCTGAGAACATTAGAGAAAATTATAGATATCGGTATAACTTACCATAAATTTTAGCTTGAAAGTATGTCATTTTAATCAAAATATTTAGAGCCAGTTTTAAGCAAATAAAATTAAAAAAGCACCTTCTATGTAAAGGATAGTCTACGATGGGGAGGTTTTCTTGAAATCCTTCCTATTGCATCCTTGGAAGATGCTCATCTTAAACATCAAGTATGATATTTAAGAAAATTTTCGTTTTAGTTCCTTTTTTTTCAGAGACACAGACTGTTTTAGATTTCCAGTGAGATCTTGGTTTCCAATATTCCTGTGGAATGCAACATCTTGGTTTCCTAACTGATAGAGAAAAAGACTGTCCAGTTTTCAAACCACACAGCATACTAAATGTTATCGGTGTTTTCAGAAATTATGAATTTTGATTTTTGCACAAAGGGGTTTAATCACCTGCAGTAGCATTAACAAAACAGTTTTATAAGTCAAAAAGTTATTCAAAAGTTTATTGATGATATTCCAATGCCAAAGATGCTAACACTGGCAGCAATGTTTGTAATAAACACTGTATAATTAATGTTATTAATATTCAAACCCTTAGTTTAGCATACTGTATTTATTAGATATTATACACTTTACTACATAACAGGAATGTCTGTTTGGTGATACTGCGCCAACTTGAAACTGTAATGTCGCCTCACAATGTCTTGACGACCTCTTCCTTGATGTTAATTCTTGCTAACTGCTCAGAAACCTTAGAGAAACCTATCTCGGGGTATGTGTTGGTGTGTATTATTCAATGAAAGATGACACTGGTTCTGGCTTCGAAACTTTTAATGAGCAGTCCATACTTTAGCGGAGAATTTGCCAATCAATGGAAACTACTAATATGAATATCCGGTGATGAAGTGTTTGATTCCTCTACTAGGCGATATTACTTAGATCTGCCCTTGAGACAAAAAGACTATCAGCAACGTCGGTCTCACCAGCGATCAGACCAAACGTGTCTTAGATGATGCTCAAGATGTGATCTTAACATTTAAATTCCGCTAACAATCTCCCTTTAGGTAGTGACTTAAGAATCCCATTCCTAACTGCTAATCCTATGTGGCCACATCATTTCTACTTTTCTGATATTTGCTGATTTACAACTCAGGACTCCGTCTATAAATTTCTAAGAAACCCTACTTCGCATTCCAAGAATCCCAAGCTAGTCTGCCATCCCTAATCTGACAACCTTGGATAGCAATCTTCCCTTTACTTGTATAAAAGTTCCAGTTATTTCTTCCTAATGCCACCCCAAATCAAAATGTACCCATAATCTATGGCTAAACCTACAACCCCTTAACATTTAACAACTTCATAAAATATTCATGTTTAATTTTATTATAAATTGGGGAGGTCCGAAGCTACAGGGTAACAACCACGCCAGCGCGCAGCCAGTCTGAGTCGGGAAGTCGTCAGGATCGGACGTGTTTTTCTACCTGCTAGTGATGGGGTGTGACCTACAAACGCAGAAATATTTAGAAACAACCTCACGGTAATAAGAAGAGATAGAAACGGTAGAGGGGGTGGGATATTTATTTGTGTCAAAAACATACACAATGCGGCAGAAGTATGGCGGGATGAGGTATACGAAATCTTAGAAGTAGAAATTTCAGGAAATTATATGAAAAATAAATGGCGGATAGTTGGTATATATAGGCCACCAAGTGACGACTTGGGCTCATTAAGATCACTTGCAAAACGGGTTCTTGAAAGTGAGGCCAGCGAGCAGGTAATCATAGGGGGTGACCTAAATCTTCCAAAAGTTAACTGGGAGGGTGAAGTGTGGGGAGGGGAATCGCAGGCTATTGTAAATGACCTAATTTGGGAAGGTGGCTTTGTTCAAACTGTAAAAACCGCAACTAGGGAGGGGGTGGTTCTAGACGTTTTCCTGGTGAAGCCGGAGGAAGCAGTGCTAGAGTGTGAAGTTTCTCCTGGTATAAGTGACCATAACTGCGCAATGGTTAAAGTAGAAGGAATTCGAGCCCAATGCCATACAGGGGAAAAGAAACATATTTACCAATATTATAAAGGAGACATTCCGAGGCTGCAACAATTCCTAAAAGATAGATATTCCTTGTGGTCCCAAACTGGAAGTTCGGTTGAAAAAATATGGCAAAATTTTAAAAAAGTGCATGCAATATTTATTGACTTTACTAAAGCGTTTGACCTTGTACCTCATGGACCACTTATAGAAAAACTTTGTAATATGCAAATAGACAACAGAGCGATTATTTGGATTCGGGAATTCTTGAGCGGACGAACCCAAAGAGTGCGCGTCGGAGATAGATTATCGTCCCCTACCGAAGTAACCTCAGGTGTCCCCCAGGGTAGCGTGATCGGGCCGTTGCTTTTCTTAGCATATGTAAATGACTTATGGAAAGGGATAACATCACAAATTCGGCTTTTTGCGGATGATTGTATAATCTATAGAAATATCAAGACCGAAGGTGACGTTAACAATTTACAAGAAGATTTAAACAAAATTCAACTCTGGGCGCAATCCAATCAAATGGAGATAAATCCAAGTAAATGTAAAACAATTATATTTTCAAGGACAAGAACAGAAGAAAATGTGATGTATAAATTAGATAACAAGAGAATACCCAGGGTAAGTAGCACTAGATATCTAGGTGTAATAATAAATGAAAGATTGGAATGGGGGGAACATGTAAACTCGGTCACTGGAAAAGCCTGCAAAGCATTACACTTTGTAATGAGAATATTAAAACGCAGCAATGGGAAATCGCGAAATTTAGCTTACACATCCTTAGTCAGACCAATATTAGAATATAGCGCGGCATGCTGGGATCCATATCGGGTTGGTCAAAAACAAGCACTCGAGAGAGTCCAAAAACGAGCAGCTAAATTTGTTGATACAGGAATGCGATTTGAAAACCCTACAGGCACTGCTACCTCCTGGGAATCATTGGAGAAACGTAGAAAACGGGCAAGGCTATGTGCAATTTTTAGAGCATATAAGGGGGAACCTGCATGGAAAGATATAACAAAGCGGTTGTTGACACCATCATATAGGGGAAGGAATGATCACTCTAAAAAAATAAGAAATAGGGAACAGAAAACTGATATAGGTAAATTTTCCTTTACCAATAGAACAATTAATGACTGGAACAATTTGACTGCAGAATTACTGGAGACTTTGCCTCCAAATGTAAATAATTTCAAAGAGAGGTTAAAAAGAAATCCTGTATAGTTACCATAGTGCATGAAAGGAATTGTATATATGTTGTAAGGAATTGTATATTATATTGTAAGGAGTTGTATATTATACTGTAAAGAATTGTATATTATATTGACAGCGCTGCCACCGGGCCATGCTCTAAGCAGTGAAATAAAGTATCTATCTATCTATATAATGATCCCATAACTTCTATCAAATTTCTCAATCAATCACATTTCTCTTAACACTAATATTGCATAAAATTCTGGAATTTACTCCTTCACACCTATTTCCTTAAGGCTCACTGAATTGATGGACGATGTACGCTTTGCCGTTTCTGAAATATATCAAAACTGCGATTTTTGCTCAAAATGATATGATTAGGTGTTTTTCAGGGCATCTACAGTGCGATCCATATAAATCTGAACCATTTCAATAGGCCATTACTTTTGAACCAATAGTGCAACTATTGCACATGTACAACTTTGAGAGAATATAATACACTATTACATTACACTATTTACATCTCAGAGAAAATGTTGGAAGGGTCCTCCACATGTTTGCACTCGTCTCACCATATTCTCTGAAGTTTTACGGAGAGTATTTTGGCAAATGCTACTTATTTCAGTTCGAATGGATTCTTTGAGAACTTCAATTGTCCGTGGTCTATTCTTATAGGCATACTTTATTTTTAAATACCCCCACAGGAAAAAAAAAAAAGATCCGGTGAGGTTAGGTCAGGGGACATGGGGTGCCACAGACATTTTGAGATTATTCCATTATCAAAGAAACTGGCTAAGAGTTCCATAGTGTCATTAGATGTGCTCCATCTTGCTGGAATTCACCTTCTCTCAATTCGATATCATACAGCTGCTCCACAAATGTCTTGAAGATACCCATATAAACATCAGTGTCTGCAGTCGTATCAAAGAAAATGGGACCTACGATCCATCGATACTGATGGAGGACACTTCCAACATTTTCTCCGAGATATAAGTAGTGTAATTTAATCTACTTATTGTTTATTATATTCTCCCAAATTTGCACGTGTGTTATGTTATGACCTATGAAATGGTTCAGCTTTATATGGATCGCTCTATACTTTAATTTATTACAAGTAATCTGCAGTAGATTAAATGCAATATTATATTTGAAGCACTCACCTACCAACTTGAAATCTGAAGGGTGAAATACGTAGGTTTTTAAAATCCAGCATACCTATTTTATATCAGATGTTTAAACCGACACAGGTTCTGTTTTAGTAATAATTGGCCTAAGTTAGTGTCACCATGAGCAATTTCCCTGTAGTTGTGTGCCGGCTAAATTACCCAAAAAAGTCATTTAATTAGGGGTTACTGTTTTTCTCTGGGGACCCCAGTACTTGTTTAAATGTGATAAAGGGGTGTTTCAGTGGCATGCATCATTTAAACGGTGGTAAAATTATAGCATACCTGCACTTTTTAGTAGCACAGAAGCCTATGGTTTTTTTTTTTTTCTAATAATTGTAATCAAGCAAAGAGAAGGAAATAAGTTATTAGTAAAATAATTTAATGATACCCCCAGAAACACCATCAAAAATGCTAATTTGGGGCTGATAATTACTACCAGGTTCTCGAGGGGTAGCGTTAGTGCATTAGTCGGCGAGACTTAAGGCCGATAATTGCCACTCCATCTAGAGACCTGGGTTCATTTCTAAAGCAAAAGACGTTTGTGCCAATAATTAAATAAATGTAACTGTGATAAAAACGAACATTCACAGTTTTCATTTAATATTCCTAAAATGTCCAAATAACAATGAAATATTCAGACCATATCAACATTTGAATGAGCTCATTTGAATTTATTGCAGAGATATTAGCTTTATTTCATCAACATATGAGTTAAGAATATCAGTTTAGGTCATATATGTGTTAAGAATTTCCTACAAGTCAGCAGGTTTCTACATCAACTTCTTTGGCCTATTGAACTCAGTTTTGGAGTACATATTTGGAATTGAAACCAATCTTTGTTGGAAGATAAACTCTTTCATTTTGTGTGTATTTTTTCTATTTTTAGTGTCAAGGTTTTACAATTTGGAAGTTAAGTTGTTAAAGTTTCATGGGTTAAATAATAAAGTTTGATAAATGTATCAATGAAACTATTATGTGTAAACATGATCAAATGAAAAATCATAATTTTGCATTTTGTTCATCAGATATGTAGTAACTAAACGCCATTACCTTATGGGTTATAATCACAAAAGCTTTTCTTCCTTTCTTATCAAATATTTACTAAAGGATTTTTTACCTATTTTAAAAGGGTACAGGTTTGCAAAATTGCACCAATATTTTATGATAATTACACAAAGGCATACACGGATACACCACTCTCCTACATGCCTGTCTTAGGCACAGGAGAAAAAAATGACATTTGAAAGTGTTTCGCTTAATCTTTGAGTAATATGAAAACGGGAAATATTCTGTTTCATTAAGGTTTTATTTATCATTATGTACCCTAGATATAGAAAGGAATATAACGCTGAAAAAACTGAGGAAGGCCCGTACAGGCTATTCACAAGAGTTTCAAGATATGCATTCCTTTTTCTCATATAGATCTTAAACAGTTCTAGAGTAAGTGGTAATAAAAATGTAACTATTAATTTCATACTTTAAGGAGTATCTAATTTCCAGTTTAAACTTTGATGTTCATTCAATTTACCTTTATGACCACGATTTTTGTACCATCCAATAGCTTTTTATGTGTACTTAAAATATGTAGACCAATTCAATTTCACCAAAACATTCAAATAAATATTCCAAACATGTTTTCAGTCCCACTAAAAAAATTCAATACATAACGAGTTTCTCCTCGCTGTGAGAAGTCAGAAAATGGATCGGAACGAAAGTTTGGTTACGTGCGTTTATACGCACATCAGTAATGAGTAAATAATTCAGTGAAGAAGCTATCGGTTTTACAGGTTTTTTATAATGTGAGCATCGAAGGTAGGTATCGTTTTTTAAAATCAATGTGGAGTATCCAGAAATTGTGGTATCATTTCATCACTAGCTAATGATTTTGATTAAAATGCTTGATTTTGATTAATTATGCCAAATATTCTGGAAATAACCTATCAAGTTCTCTTCTTTCTGAAGCAAGTATACCTAATTTCAACCTTATGAATTAAACAAAAAATGCAATTCACAAATATGAACAGTTATTTCAATTAATTTTGAATAATCTATTATAGCATAAGCCATTTTCTAGTTTTAGTCGTTTCAGCATTAAACATTTGACTATAAATTCACTTTGCTGAATTCACCACTTATTTGTGCCTGGAATGAAATATATCATGAAATGTTTCATGCATATCTCACGAAAATATACCTCTGCAAACTTATAAAATGAAGAATAGTGGTTAGAGAAACCTATATGAATGTAATTTTACTTTCACTTTTTACTTTTTAATTCAGTGGATCTCAGATGAGTATTCCCAATAAATCTCGAAATCACATTTCAGATGAAATGCAAATTGCATCTATTGCACATACCAAGTTTCAACATAGGAATAATAAAGTCGCAAGCATAAGGCACACACAGTTTTACCTTCAAGAAAAGTTGGTGTAATGTCACCTGGTATGTGAAGTATTATTACGTTAATAACAATTCATCTTCGATGAAAAGAATAAAGTTGACATTTGTGCTTCTGTATACTATTTTCAAAAAGGTCTGTAAACGTTCACCAGTCATAGTAGGCCTATATTTACATTTGTCATGTTTCACATCTTCAGTGACTGATACCTTCATATCTACTTTGTATATTGATATATTTGTCCTCCAGTGGGTCATTAAACTGTGAATAAAGGAAACTCTGTCTGCTTAACTGTATATGAGCCTACGAAATAGTGAATGAATTAAACTCAGGGACACCTGTTCCTTTTATTTACATATTTTTTACGAGGTTAAGCAATGACCGAATGGACTGACTGCTCCCCTTTCGCCTGTCACCAAGGCCAAATCCTTCCTTTCTTCAACCTAATGCCAGGTTTCAGGCTGTGTCCATCCTAGATATTCTCATAAATCCATAGTTCATCTACTCCTCGACAGGTGTCTCCCTCCAGGCGCTTACTTATAGTTTTGAGAAGTATATACAAATTATGTTTTTATTCCATAGCTTAATGGAACTTGGTAGTGATCCATTTCATGCTGAAATGAGGAGAATAGAACATTTCTGTTTCTGCATATTTGTGTATATTTTGAATGTTAGTACATATGTGATGCTTATTTCTTAGTTCTTATGTAAAATCTATCCACTGATTTTGGGTAAGTTTAGTTGGGTAGTAGCGTTTTATTAAAAGGACAGTCCCTCCTCAACGCTCTCTAACGTATTGTATTTGTAACAATTAGGCTTGCCATTGCGAAGAGCTATCCAGCTGTTCCCGTAAAGAGAAAACGTTCTTTTTGCTTATTTACATTCAGGGAGAAGGCCAGCGTTCCATGTCGCTAATGTATTGTCCATGAAACCATTAGTTCCAGTGCGAAAAGCTATTTAAACGTACCCCGCAGGTTTAAATAGATAACTAAAGAAAAAGTGTGTGTGTGTGTGTGTGTGTGTGTGTGTGTGTGTGTGTGTGTGTGTGTGTGTGTGTGTGTGTGTGTAATTTTACGTCCTCCAACGTTAAGCCATACCGGACGGTGAATGAGATGGGTGAAATGATGCTCAAATATGTCCAGGGTCCATGGAGCTTAGAGATATCTGACATTCCTCTTTAAGGATAAGGGAAAACCCAGGAAAAAACCTTATCCAGGTAACTCATCCTGAACGCGATTCGAACTCGGAACCTTTTGTACATGAGGCGTCCTTCAATTGACTAAGGTTAACGCACCAGAAAGCATATGTTTTAATTTGGCAACATCTGCAAGTGCGTATTCTACTTAATGGTTGCAGATTCGGGAGGCCCGGTTACAATTCCTGTTGTCGACCCACCTGACCCGTGGTCTTTCCCTGGTCGCCAGACGACCGCTGGATAGCTTAATTACATCCTACAAATTTCCTGTCCATTTCATCACCATTATAATTTCACATAATCTCTCATTTGATGGTTTCTTTCAGGGTAGAAGAGTCGGTGGGTGTACCGGCGGTGCATAGCGGGATGATATACTCTGAGGAAAACTACTTTCTCCTCCGGTAGGCCGGTTGCCGGTCTCCGAACCGGCTAATGAGACCATTTTGGAACCGGCTGCTGGGACGGCTACTGAACCACAGCTGGGGGAATGTCCTTTGTCCTGGCCTGCAGGGGAAGCTTCATCTCAGTAAAATATAGGGACCCTACCCTCTGCCCTGTCGTGGCTCCTTGTGACGGCCGTCCTCTTCTCTCACTGTCTTTCCTTCCGGGGATTCCCCACTTGGGTGCATAGGTACAACAGATCAAAGTTGGTCGCAGTGCCTATTCCCCTCCGTAGTAGTCCTTATGGTTACAGAAGTGTCAAAGTGTTAGCGGTTCTGGTTCAGTTTCGTGCTGTGGTATAGTATGAGTCCGTGTCTTACAGTTTTGTGGTTCCTGTAACACCATTAGGAACTATCGAAGGAAAAATGTTTGAAGTATCGTTGACACAACAAACGATAAGGGATTACCCATGTCTAAACTACAATAATGGTTTGGGTTCCGTCTGATTTGCAAAAAGGAGCGAGTTCAACATTGTGTACTTAAGATTTATGTAACATAAAATATGCCACGTGGAATTAATACTTATACTGCTTTTTTCTCGTATCTTTTCTAGGTTAAGTACGGTAAAAGGTTTCCAATAATGCAGCACATTAACAGCATTTCATAAAGCATATTTGGGGGCATAATTTGGCAAATTTTTGTGCATTTTGTGAGGTTTGTAGTGCATAGATTTCTTAACACTACGCATAAGTCTTCGGGAGGTTACGAGAAGGGTATTCTTCAGAAAAACAATAGGCGGACGAAACAAAAGCTGTTCGCGGCCCAAGTTGGGCTGCCCAGCCTTAGTTTGGGAAATCCCAAATATAGTTTTGCTGCTCTTTTTCCCTTTATTTATTTTCCCACTCCTTTCAGGTTGACTATCACGGTAAAAGTTAGACATTATATTCTCTGTAAGGTCATGAAGCCACTGACTTCAGAAGAAGTCTGTTATTTGCATAAATTTGTCCTCCATTGTAAACTATGTGTATTCCTGTGGGAACAAAGTATGTATTAGCGAGTGTGTTATTTATTACAAAACCGGGGATTCACGTACACAAATTCCGTTTATTCCAGTCCAAATAATTCATCGTTCGTAAATAAAGGCTACAAAGGGAGTAGGCGTATATACGGATGCACATTTGTTTTAACAACGTCTTATATTTTCTCTGTACATGCAGGAAGTAACCTGCAGTAGGTCACGACTCGTGTTAATGTGTTGTTAGCGGGAATAGTTGCTCATAAAACGGACGTGCTTGTTAAACAGCTGGATACTGCAACACCATGTCAACATGCACCAAGAGTACTTGACTATGGCATATTTATAGTAATTTCGAGAGCTTTTCCTGTATTATACACGCTCAAATTTATTTGAAAACATGCAGTGCCTTTGCTTTCCCAATGTTCTTATTTCCATAACAAAATGGCTATTGTGTTGCTTTTAGAATTTCGTGCTTGCAGTTGTTTTATAACGGATATTCAGTTTCAACTGATATACTCCTTTGCACCTATAACACTGAAAGAAACGTTGAATTGCAAACTGCAGTTCCCCTTTGCTACCGGCATGTTAATGAACATAGGCACTGCAGGCCTGAAGGATTAGTGCGTACTGCCCCAATCGGCTAATTACGAGGGGGTGTCGTTTTAATTATCACCCGGCAGTTTCTATACTCGAGTGATGAAAATTTTTCAGTGCCATCAATGATCCCGCCCCAGTCTTCTCACTGATCGCACTTTTGCGGTGCGCATTGGAGGCACTCTTTCAACTGAGCGTCGTATTACAGCAGGCGTTCCACAAGGTTCAATACTGGCACCAACGCTGTTTAGTATTTACACCTCTGATATTCCAGACATGGCTCCAACCTCAATTGTCCTGTATGCTGACGACACTGTTTTATTTTACTCACTCCGATCTACATTCTGCTGTACGAACCTTACAACTCTCTTGATCGCCTCGTTCAATGGTGTCAAAATTGGTGCATCTCCCTTAATACCCAGAAAACTGAAGCCAATACGCCTTCTGACTGATCATGTACCGTGGCTCCCTTCACCTACACCAGTCAAGTACCTTGGAGTGTTACTGGACACTCGACTTACGTGGAAGCCTCATATTGACCGCACCATTACCCTGGCATCCGCTCGTCTTTCACAGCTGTCCCCATTATTTCACAAACATACTTCACTTGCTTTGGAATCTTCACTGCTGCTATACAAATCTCTGGTTCGACCTCTTTATGCCTGCCAGGTCTGGGGGGCTGCCAGTACGTGTCACCTGAGGCGTCTACAGGTCATCCGGAGTCGATTCTTGCGAATCGCCACCAATGCTCCTTGGTTTGTCTGCAACCAGCAGCTGCATCACGAGTTGGGACTCCTTCCTCTCCACCATTTCATCCGACAGACTGCTCGACGCTGCTTCTACAATCTACGCCACGTCCCAAGGGCTGTGACGTATAACATCGGCGTCCGAAGTCGCCGGCCAACGCGACTGAAGCGAGGACTACCACAGGACCTGCTTTACAGTGATGACACTTCCACTTCTGAATAATCTACTGTTTCAATTTACCGTTTCTATTCTTCTGTTCTACTATGTAAATTCTCACTGTGGAAGTATGTATACCATTTTATTAGTTCAGTGCCACATTTATATTAGTGCAGTAACATATTTGGTTTAGTTCAGAGGAGGCACATTGTGCTACCTCTACAATGTTATTACTCTATAATTATTTTGTATCTGTTCTCTCAGATCTGTAAAGCATATATTATTGCTGACCGATCTAATAAATATATTTAAAAAAATGATACCTCGGGACAAAATGTTGGTAGTTTCAGTGATTTGAGTCTTTTTTTTTCCAGTGAGTGCTTGAAGTGACTGAGGTGTAAGATGCAGAAAATTGAGGCTGAGTATGATCAATTTCCCGCATTTGAAGGGCAAAACTGCCCGGTAAACCCATAATGAGATGACGGCTGTTCATGGAAATGATTGCCCATCGTGTGACACTTGTGAGGTGGAAAAGTAATTTTCAAACTGGTCACATGTCCCTGAAAGTTGAACCAAGATATGGTAGACCGTCAATGACAGACGATGATGTCACAGTGAATAAAGTGGAGTGTTTAATATTGGAAGACAGACGAGCAACTGTCCAAAAGATCATGAATTAGAACCCTCTTAGCTATGGTAGTGTGACGAACTAAACATGTCTAAGGCATGGAAAGATAGAGTCTGAATGAAAAATGCAATACTATAACAGGTATTTGAACAACGATCTTCTGGTGTCCGTCCAGTCGCTCTAACCATTGAGATACTGTGGCCAACGTGCCGATATGACATTGAGTTAACCAACTGACTCGTTTTTCCAGGTAGTAGCTCAATGGTTAGAGTGGCTGGACGGAAACCAGAAAATCCCTGGTTCAAATCCCGGCTATGGCATTGAATTTTTAAGTCTTGGATCTATCTTTCCATACTTTAGCCTGCATACGGCCAATCTGAAGGAACAATGAATTTCCACATGTCTAAGGTGTCTGCACGGTGAGCTCTACGTTTGCTACCCCTTTCCAAAAGCAAACAAGGCGTGACCTTTCAAGACAGATGTTGATGCTATTAGAAGAGGATCGAGATGACTTATTTGACTGGTAACCATGGATGAATCCTGGATCTATCAGTATGATCCAGAGACAAAAACCATGAGCATGGAATGGTAACATGCCTATTCCCCCCTCCCAAAAAGGCAAAGATGCTAAAGTCAGCTACGAAGATCATGCTTTCAGTTTGCTGGGACTGTCGTGGAGTTATCCTTAGAGGTTATCTTGCCTAGGGTCAAACCATCACTGGCAGATACTATTACAATATTCTATACAAGTTACGAGCAGCTCTGATTAAGCATCGACGCGATGTGCGCTCCAAAGGTGTTCCGTCTTCCGGCTGACAATGCAACAGCTCATTCACCTCAAGTTGCAGTTGACAAAACAAGTGCATGTGGCTTTCAGACCTCACAGCATCCGCCTTATTCGCCAGATCTCGCACGAAATGACTTTCTTGTCCACGGAAATTAAGAATCCGTTACGTAGTCGCCGATTTGAAAACACAAATGACGTCATTAAGTGGAAGAGTAGTTTAAAGAAAATTCTGCAGACTTCTACAATCAAGGTATTTGGAAGCTAAAGAAACGCTGGGGAAAATTTGGAAATCTGGATGGTGACTAACAAGCGCATATCAACACAAATTGTCATTTTTTAAAGGGTGATAATTAAAACCTTACGACACCCCCTCGTATAGTGCATTAAAACCTCTCTAAAATGGAACGCGATTGTTCTGGCATTTGATCTTTACACAAGTTTTCGTATTACAGTGGGTTGTGTTTGAACACACAGAAATCACGAAATAGTAGCACAGGTTTATGGTGAAGGAATAATATAAGTGTAAATAATAATAAGATGTGTATTATGTACTATATTTTAATCTTATATACCATAATTTTACTTCAACGCCTAGTTTCTCCGTCCGTTTTCAATATTCGCTTTCCAATCTGCAAGTTTCTGCATATCAACATCATTCGCTTCACTACAGACAGCATTCAAAACAATGTTATGCTCATGTTTGGAACTCTCGAGATATTAACTGAAGCTCTACTGTCTGCCTAATGTTCTTTTGTTTCTGAAGCTTAAGTCAAGAATTGGTCTAGAAATGGGAATTCCTTTAGCGCACGCACTAAGAAATCATTCGAATGCGGCACGATTAAGCGTGTCATACTCTGTAAATTTTGTTATTGCTTCACATGTCCTGCTGGTTCCTATAAGAACTCGTCTTTAATTTATATTTTTTCAAAATCTCAAAAACCTGAGAATTTTCTACTTTAAACATCACGTTCAGATGGATGTTTGTTCTTTCTGTGTTCTTAAGAAATCTTAATTTTTTCCTCCAATTATAATATCTTATGTTCAAAACTCATTTTGCAGAATTTGTGTACATACAACCTATGCTTTTAAATATCACACAAGTTCAGTTTTCTTTCACTCGTACTTGATCACTTGTGAAAACGAAACTGATAATGAACACACTACAAAATGGTTGTACCCTTAACATGTATATTGGAAGAGATTATGACTGGAGGATTACAGATTATGACTTTACGGTTCATGGTAGTTTGGTGCAAGCACAGTCACCCTCAAAATTAATGTACTTTTTAAAATACTTACGTTGTAGTCAATTACACATAGCGGAACCCTTTTTAATCAGGTTATTTAAGCAAACGGTTGCCGAAAAAATATTTGCTTACGCGTTTGGCAGTTTTTCGGTTTAGACTATAAATTTAGATGGGAAAAAGCTTCGTTCCGAAATTTATTTTCCATTTTTCTAGGTTTCCGGCATATAAGAGGTGGGTTTTAGGCAGTTTTACTGGACCTAGCCCAGTCCTCCTGAACAATAACTCGGGCAAAAAAATGAATATAATATCTCCCGGCCCAGAAAATTCCTTTTGACTATTTGGAAAACTTCCCATGCCTCTTATTTGCCTTAGATCTGCAGTAGCAGCAGATGAACTGGCGCTGACACTTTGGAATTAATGACTATGTGGACAATAGTCGACAATGAACAAGTATTATCAAAGCATTATACTTTTAAAAACTGAGAATTTAAGTATATAAGGTATAGTAATTAGCAGGCATTTTATACCCAGAAGACAATCAAAATATTGATGGCACATACTATTAAGCAAATACTAATCCAAGGTCAACACAGTAAGTTCAAATAAAATGAGGCGCAAGACAAAGGGATTCCGTAAGTCCATACCTGCTTATCATTTTTATAGATGGAGTAATCAAACAAATGAGACATGGATTGGGATACAGTAAGGGAGGGAAAGATTGGTGTGGTATATTATGCAGATGATGTACTTGTGGCAGAAACTGAGGGTAATCTGCAAAGACTTTTGTACGAGTTCCATCATAAATGTCACAAATTTAATATGAAAGTCTCCATAAACAAAACAAAAAAGTACTAACCAATAGTAAAGAACCGTTGATATTCAACTCAGAACTTGAATACAAAATGGTAGAACAGGCTATGCCAATATATTCCAGATCTTCTCGGGAAACAAGTAGGTGAAAAGACGATTTGAAATTGATCTTTCAAAATGGCTACTCCGAATATTACGTTGAAGCCTGTAATACAGCAGCTACAGCCTGCATCCCATTTACCGACAACCTATCCGCCAGAATCAACAGAATTCTCGCCAAATACATCACGACCATCCACAAGACACCTCCAGAGATTAAACATCTGTTGAAACCGATGAAACTCAAACTGGACTTCCAAGTTCCGGGAATGTACCGCATTCCCTGTGAATGCGGGACGCAATATATGCGAGCAAAACGGTAGTACCATCGCTACCAGAATAAACGAACATGAACGGAGCATTCGTTTAATGCAACCTAAGAACCCTGGACTTGCAGAACTTTGTTTTGATAATGACATAGAGCCAACTTTAGGGAAACAAGCATCTTGGCAAAATGCAACAGTTACTGAGAGCGGAGAATTAAGGAGGCTTTGACCATTTCCTCCAAGAGGAGCACCTTAATCGTGATGCTGGATTTCAGTTCAGCTCCTCTCGGAAACCGGCCTTAAAAATGTAAATCCGTGGGCATAAGTAGCACAAATCTACACAGCTTGATCATCAAGCTAATAAGTTACGTTTCTTTGACCTAATTAATTTTATACATTCACGGCATTTCCTGACCTGGCAGTTTATTTACTGAAACAGTCTTTTCTTCAGTAATGCGAATATTGGTAGTGTTTTGTCTTTGTTGATCTTTGTGTTATATCCAGTAATACATTTTGTAGTTACAGCATTTATTTAAACATCCTTAAGTACACTCCCGAGACGTCGATTTCAAATCACCTTTTCACCTGGCTTATTTCCTAAGTAGATCTGGAATATTCTCGTCGCCAGAAAACCTTCAGGTCTTATTTTAGGTTATGTCAAGTTGTAAAGGCAACAGAAATATATGCTCGCCTCGGTAGCGTAGATGGTAGCATGTTTGCCTCACGTTCTGCCTCAAGTTCGAATCTCGGTTTGGGTGAGTTACATAGATAAGGGTTTTCCGGGGGTTTCCCTTATCCCTCAAGATGAATGTTGGGTAACTCTAAGCTGCATGGACCCTGGACTCATTTGAGCATCATTTAACCCAATTCATTCATCTTCCGATATGACTTAGCGTTGAAGGACGTAAATTACAACAACAACAAAACTGAAATATATGTATGTGTTAATGAATTAGTATGAAGAAATACATACATGAGAAAAGAAACAGTCAACATGTATAAAGCAGTAATTCGACCAGTGATGACGTGTGCCTTAGAAACAAGAGCAGAGGTCATAAGAGTACGTCGAAGGGTGGAAACAACTGAAGTGAAGGTGCTAATGACAATAACTGGAGAAACGCTGTATGACAGAGTAAGAAATACGGAAAGTAGGGAGCTCTGTAAGATTCAACCTGTGAATAAATGCGTGAAACGAATAAAGGAGGAGAGGAATGCATATGTATCCATGAAAGAATGGTAAAGGCCTTATACTAAAGATCAATTGTGATTCGAGGTACTAGGTGTCCCCTCCGTTACCGAGTCTACCTCTATCTGAGATTCAAAATAAGCAGCAAAATAATAACTGTGCTTTAGCTAATAAAATATTCAAGACACCTTTTGCTGATAATTATAAACGTCTTACTCTGGAACACACAATGGTACCTTCTGAGAATGTTGGCCCATTAAAAAGCCTAAGAGTTTTTTTACAACTAGCTTAATTCCTTAAAGCATACCGTGAATTCTCATCAGGCGGATTTAATCCTACTAATGATGCTTGTGTAGTCTAAAACTCTGATAGCGAATGATCGCACCTGAAGGAATTTGAACACGGAAGGGCACAGTATCTTCCGAGTTAGAAAATGATGGAAGAGACGATAGTAGTATAGAATTGAGAGAATCAGCACAGTGTAGATATGATGTTGAACTCTCCTCTATGTTAATATATGAGTGATGTAGAATGCTCATTGATTTAGAACTCTCCTATATGAAAATCGAGTTGTAAAAGAAGGGGAGTGTTGGCGTAGTGCCGTTCTCCCCTGTGCAGTGAGATGTTTTTGAGGGTTGGGATGATGATGATGATGATTGTGTGTGTGTGTGTGTGTGTGTGTGATGTGTAATGTGTGATGGGTGGGATGGGTAACGGGGGGGTTCCGGGGATGTTTGAATTAAATGTGAATTCTTTTCGATGTGTGTGTGTGTGTGCTTGAACCCTCATGTATGAATATCGAAGTCTAGGGTTCGATATTGTGATGGGGCGGGGTGGGTAACGGGGGTTCCGGGGATGTTTGAATTAAATGTATTGATAGTAATTCTTCGATGACTGTGCTTGAACTCTCATGTATAAATATCGAGTCTAGGGTTTGATATCTATTACGTTCAGTGCTTCGATGTCTGTGCTTGAACTCTCATGTATGAATATCGAGTGTAGGGTTTGATATCTATTACGTTTAGTGTATGATATATGATGTAGTATCGTTATTCTTTAGATAAAAGAATATCGAGAGAATGATTAGGTATGTTTACTGGGAGAGATTTATGAAAATAAATGTAATAAGACATTCTGGTAAGGGGTGTTCCCTATGCAGAATCTCTCCTTGAGCTATTGTATCCAAGAGCTATGTAAAGGTTAAGAAAAGGTTAAATTCCATTCCCACATCGAGGTACGAGAAAATATAAATCTATTCCACATTGAAGTATAAGGGTGATGACGTGTTGTCATTCCTCAAGATTTGTGCATATGTGAGTAAATCCGAATTAACAGGTCTCACCCTGTCCCGCCAGCTCGGGAACGAACGTGTCCTCACTTCACACAAACCCTCCGTCCGTTAAGTACAATCGACGATAGGATGGGGAGGGGGGAGACAGGTATGATCACGTTTCATCACCCATCTGCTCACTCGGGAACGAATGCATTCTCACTTCACATCGCAACGTCAAGATGAGTGGAACAACAACACCTATCATTGAAAGTGATACCAGATTCTGGGAGAATCTACGCAATTTCGAAGATTTGCAAAAGCATTGGGTTGAGCACCACGATGAAACGTGTGATGGAAAGATGCATCAAGTGATTTGCAAGAATCCTTCCCATCATGATTCGATCACATCTTATGCTCAATGCGGAAAGAAATGTAAAGTGTACCTCGGGTAAGTAGAATTATAATTGTGTGTTAACGTGAAAGTGTTGTTATGTGTTAGATAACTAATGATAAATATGTTTATTTCAGTAAAGCCCAAAGTGAAGATGTGGCATGCCAGTCCGAACAGGATCAAGGTGAAGATGTGTGCGGTCCGTACAATGATCGTCCGTTTAAGGATATCGGTACATCGAAACCCGAGGAGGATGTCATAGAAAAGTGAGTATAAAATAATAAGAGTTTTACGTTAACAAGTGTATTAAATATTCACGATGTTGAGACAGTTCGTGTATGTCCGCAGATCCAGTAAGAAAGGAGACAAGAAAAAGAAGAAGACGAACTGCAAACCGAGAATCGTCAAAGCCAAGAAGACGTTCGATCAAGACAGTTTCATCATAATGATGTTCGAACCCTTCACACCCTTCGCAGAAGAAGTAGAGGAGGAAGTTGCGAGTGATGGTAAATAGTGTGTGCATGAACGATAACGACATCTCCATCAGTATTGACTTTCGTGTGAACATAGGATTATACAATGAACTCCCATCACTTTACATTAAAGACACACATGACGATACGTTTGTGTATATTACAAAAGAGGATTGGGAGGTAATAATGTCAAATTTGTGTGTTTTGGATACGTATCTGAAAGATGGTAAGCATCCATGTGCACCGTACAGTGAAAATATAATATATGCATTTAATATAATGTTATGCATGAATAAGATGCAAGAAATAACGTTTGTGAATACATGTTTAAATGTGGGCAGTATAAATCTGAATAGTACTGCATTCAATGGACTTAAAAGACTAATTCCATATATTGAAAGAAATTTATATCAGTTGTATGATATTCATAAATCATTATGTTCATATGATGCAAAAAGCAGGAGTGCAAGGAAGAGGATATTGGAGATGTATGTTAAAGTCAATAAAAAGATAATTTGAATTTGTAATGTTTTATTTATTACACCTATATGATAGATTGTACAACATGAGTTAGTGGTTTATAAGTGAATAATTTATCATGAATAATTAAACAGAATAATGAAGTTTGTGCAGGAAAATTTGACGATGCTTGAACTTCCAATCTGACATTCACTGCCCCCGTCACAGTATCCTCAGGTTGATGAGAGCAATCGATGACGAATAGCGGTGCATATTTCAGAAAGTCGTTCCTTTTCAAAAGAGGGTAATTCTCCTTTCCATAGTAGGATGATTGAAATTTGGAATATTGATCATACAGAGATGCAAATTTCGAATTGGCGAAATCCAAATTCATATCGTGATAGGGGTAAGATTCACTGTTGAGATAAAGTTTCAGATTGGTGATATTACAATTATCAAATAGAGAAGCATCCTTAGCGAGATGATTCAATCTATCCACTTGTGCACCGACTATGACGAAACGTGGTTTTTCAAGTTTAGTCGTGGTTGCAATGTTCCATGTGAACGCTTTAGTTTGAGGTACAGCAGGTTGAGTGTGAAGGTCCAAGGTTCGAAATGCGACGTGTAGAGGTTTATCCGATTTGACGAGTTTAAGTTTATCAACTCGTTCAGAATCTGAAAGTCGAAGTACAGGCATCCTCCATTCGAGTCTAGTTAGTTGTATGGTTGTAGGATCGTTTCCAATGATACAATTATTAGAATCCTTAGATCAAATGAGAATAAGTTCAAACTTGCTATTAAGTATTACCTCCTTGTGATCGTCGGCGAAACCCAGCAACATCGAAAGAGGAACGATAGCATTGAAGATACCATTCGATGTATTCACGATGTCTACCACACCTCCAGGATAGATCCATCCAGCATTTAGTAAACGATTCGATTCCAGTTCATTCAGTGCAGCATAGTTACGCATCGTTGATGAAATGCCCGGATTCCTAGTTCTATCAATAGTCGTTCCATTCATATCCAGACGAATCTCATCGAATAGGAATGCCATAGCATTGTTACTCAATTTCGATGTGGCAACGGTGCCGTCGGGTTTAGTGAGAGTCCCCTCAATGTAGAGATAACTTCTACTAGGAAGCGTGTACAAATCTTCAGCTTGACATGGAATTCTAATTTCATCGTTCACATCGAGAGCTGACGTATTGTACGGTAGGAATACGTGTTCTTCCTCCTTACTGATCTTATCATCAAAGGTCGGAATCCCGGTCACGTCCAACACATCCATCATAGAACCTTGAAGCCTAAGTTAGCGAGAAATCTTCGATTAGACGATGTGATTAGCTTGCGGGTCGATGATCGGGTAGAGATCAATCTCGAGAGATGTTTTTTAATATAGCATCGTCTCTTAAAACTTATACCCATTACGACGTATGTGCAATCGTACAGTGATGGTTTCGTTCCTGAAATCTAACTTATCGCCGTTCTGGTCTACCACTCTAATGTCGAGATGATCAATGAGATTCGTATCGATGATTGGTAAATATATAGGACTTGATGGTTCCTGCGAAATATGATAACCTGGAGGTACCGATGGGAAAAATTCATACAGAGAATGACCACTTTTACCATTGATGAAAGATCCCGTTGCAAGACTACACTCGATACGTATGATGCTGACTTTGAATATGTTAACCAAATCATTAGACTCGGTCAGCACGTTTGCCGGTACCCTCTGTTTAGAGGTGAAACCGAGAAGTGAAGCAATAGATCTCTCACGACTAAAGTCGATAATATAGGGAGATTGAATTTCTGATTTCATGGTGTTATTATTAGCACGTAGAATAAAGTCGTCACCGATGTCGAGAGCATCCTTGATCAATCTGGCGATATCATCCAATTCATAAGTACCCGGTGGAATTACTATACGTTCGACTTTTCCATCGCGAACGTAATGGAATAGATTATTACTCTCGTCCACATTCGGAATTGAGTAAAAAGTCTCAAAATTCAATAGAGCTATCTCGTAATGTCCGTTAGGATCCAGATGTAATGGTGGATTTAGAAATGTAGAGAAGCTGGTATCACTACCACTCACGGTGATCGTGTAACTCATCGAGGAGAAACTGAAGGCACAAGTGACCGCAAATCACAGAATCGAATTCTTGAAATCTCGTCGTATTATATAGGAGCTTGACACCCGAAAGGTACGTTTCTATCTCTTCCGGAGGTCTCAGATCGCCGAAACTGTCAAAGTAGTAGGCAACGTCACCATCCTTACGTACAGCAACCCAATGTGTACCAGGGTTATTTGATGTATCCAGATTCACTACTATTCTCTCATAGTATCGAGGATGTGGAGGTAGTTTATCGATCATGTAGACACCTCTAAAATGTGGAATGCGTAGACGTCGTGCATACGAATCGATCTCGTTAGCACTCAGGGCTTTTTCCGGGATAAATATAGGCCTCGCCCCGAGTTTTTTGATCGAAGATATAATCCTCTACCCTTACGACGTCTCTTACGGCGAAGACCTTTGCCCTGAGCCAAAGATTCTATGCGCTCGTTGTGACGTGTTAATTCCGCAAGTTGTTTTGCATCCGAACGTTTCTTATTGACAGCCGTAGCAATCTGAGCAGCACCTCCAGCTAGACCACCTGCTGCACCTAGAGCTGCTAAAAGTGGTAGCAAAGGTAAGAAACCACCTCTCTTGTTGCGACGTTTACGCATGCCAGCGCCCGCTGCCAATTTACCCTTCATAAGTGTAGTCACAAGTCGAGCTGCAAGTCGTTCGCCCAAAGAAGCGTCGACAGACTTTACACGTCTCCAAGCTTTCTCTACCAACACCTTATCGGCTAGACGACGAGATTCTGTATCAGTACTCTCTGCGTAAGCCCGATCGTGATCGAGACACGCTGAATCTAACCCGTTCACCGGTAAGTCACCTCTCTGCAAGCGTTTATGTAGTTTCGTTCCGGGACCGCAGAAACGATAACCCGGTAAATGTGCCTCAAATGGTAATGAATTAATCAAGGAATTAAGAATTCCCGAACCTTTGCGTGCACGTGTAGAGCGCATGTCTCACTATGAAATAAAAAAGGCAAAACGTGCGCTTTATAAGTATACGATTCCTATGACGATTGGCTAAATCCAGTAAAGACATAGATTGCCCTTATCACGAACGAAATAAAAGACAAAACTTATGCTTTATAAGTATTAGTCGCGATATGGAGATAGTAAAGCAAAAGTGTACGCTACCCATACAGGTGTTAGATTTCGAGGATGACATTCGCAAAGGACGACACGGTACGTTGTTTCCGAGTAACGTTAGAGCGCTCATACTTGGCAGTTCAAATGCTGGAAAAACGAACGTTTTACTCAACCTGCTTATTCACGAGAATGGTCTGAGATTCGAAAACCTCTACATATACTCGAAATCGTTGCAACAACCTAAATATCGATATTTACTCAGGTTACTGAAAACTATACCCGATATAGGTGTATTTACGTTCGATGATGGTGATAAAGTAATTCAAACGTCGGATGCTAGAGAAAATTCGATATTCGTATTTGATGATGTGATAAATGAAAAACAGGGTAAGATAGCTTCATATTACAGTATGGGTAGACATCGTAATGTCGATGCTATATATTTAGCACAATCATATGCTAAAGTACCTAAACATTTAATTAGAGATAATGCAAATATGATTATATTCTTTAGACAGGATAATCTCAATTTAAAACATATATACGAAGATTATGTAAATACCGATATGTCCTATGATGAATTTAAGAATATGTGCAAACATATATGGGAGAGTGATGAACGATCCTTTGTTGTTATAGTACCAGAATATCCACTGAACGAGGGACGCTACCGTCACGGTTTTGATCGCTTTATCAGAATGAATAAATAGAATAATCCATCACTTAAGCAATGAGTATCGACAGGTTCGGATCCCGAAGAATCATACCCTCTAGGGGTGTGTTCAATCGATATATCATAACTAGAGATGGATCGGGAAACTATCGATTCAAGGGAAAGCGGTTGTGCAATATTCACGACCCTGAAGAAGGTGACGATGCATCGACTAAACGTTATGTGGATACGCATACGGCTGACGTCGAGAATCGAATGCAAATCTTCAGCGAGCAGACCTCGTATCAGCGTATGGGCGAGTTTGAAGCTATGCTTAGGGATCACATACAAAAATCGCTCGACATCCAATACAACAATTTAATGGAGTACTTAAGTAAATATGCATTTAAACGTGATTCCGAAAATAATGTCATTATAGATGGTATAAGAATGAAAACGCTGTTGGACCCCCTTCACGAACACGACGTTCCTAATAAAAAATATGTAGATGATAGGATTCCAATTCACGACTCTAATGAAACTCTATCATTTCGAATGAAGAGATTGAAGGATTTAGCCGACCCGATAGATGATAGGGATGCAGTCACCATGAGTTATGTTAATCATTTCTTTATACAGAAACATAATGAATTGCAAACGGGTTTAACTGAGACTATAACAAACATTGTCGATACTATTACACGGAAACAGAATGAATTACAAAGTCAGTTAACTAGAACAATCACCTCCGCTAGCGAGACTATTACTACAGCTGTAGAAAAAGAAGTGAAAGAACTAACCGCACGACAAACGGAACTTGATAATAAACTAATCACTATAAATAATGATATTCATACTATGAAAACACGAATGAGAAATGTTGTAAACACTATGTTACAACAATTGAAAGCACAACTCATAATTTCATTGCAAACACGTCCGTTTCGAGGTCCCTCTTTAAGGTATACGTTAACATCGGGACTCGAATACTATAAAGTTCCTGGAAATGGAAGTGTACTCTCGTGTTCCATCGTATCATCGGTACATCCGCATGCTGTAAATGATACATTGTTTGCAATAAACGGAAGATTAGTTGAAAGATATCCTGTAAGAGTTGAAACTGGCGATATTCTATCGTTTACAGCGCCAGTCGGACGTGCTAAAGATGGTCATATATTAAGTATAGAACTGATAGTTTCATATAAATTAGCAGTAGCTGATTAATTATACATTCATTTCGATATGGATGCTGAAGCTATAAGACTTAAGGAATCCATTGCCCGTCACAGTAGGGCAATAAGAGAAAAGTTACGTTCTCTCAAAGGAATGAAATTCGAAACGCAACGAGTCATGTCTGAAGTTCTTCAACCTGTAACCGAACCATTGAAAGTAATAGCGAAAGCACACCAAGACAACAACGACGACGAAACTACAGATGATGCTAACGGATCTGATCTCGTGTCAAAGTATCTACACAAGGTTCGAACTGCTAGTTCGAGTGACATGGACAATACTTACGGCATACGTTACGAGGATAATGAGTATAAATTGGGTAACAAGACAGTTGTGTTTAAATCTGATGGTGTTCAGATAGGAACAGAAACGTATGAACCCACAGCAGGCTTATATGAATTATTATTTAAACGTTTACCTCGCAAGACATCGTACACAGATGATGATTTAGACGTGTATTCGCAAATCTTACAGAATACTCAAGTTTACAGACACGGTTATTCAAGAGATGGACGTTTAAGAGCAAATCGAGGGTTCAAGTATCGTCATATCATTCGTGACCTTGTTAGTAATCGAACTGGATTTGGTTTACGTTGGAAAGAACATGTACCGCAGAGAAAATTAGATTACGTCTACTGGAACGATCCGAATGAAATAATAAACAGATTAAGATTATTGGTTGCGTCGAGGGATGCAGGTAATTTGAATCACTCACCCGAGATAGAAGAAATTATTACAGAACTTAAAACATCAAAAATTATAGCATGATAAAACGTCGCATTGCAACCGAGTTACATGCACCAGCTAGAAGACGATTTTTACGTCGTAAGATCATAAGCAAAGGAATGAACGATTTAGTACAAATAGATCTTATGGACATGTCTAATTATGCAAGAGACAATAGGAATTATAAGTATATTCTTCTTGCATGCAATTTTTATTCCAAGATGGCTTATGCACGACCATTACGTGATAAAAGTGGTATTAACGTTTCGACTGCTATGGAGGAGATATTGAATGAAATGGAATCGTTTCCGAAGAATGTTCAATCTGATAAAGGAAGGGAGTTTTACAATAAACATTTCCGCGAACTAATGAATCGTAATAATATTAATCATTACAGTACATTCACACACGTTAAGGCTGCTGCAGTGGAACGTTTAATAAGAACGATCAAACTGATTTTGCATAAGGAATTTATTGTTCAAGGCTCATATCAATGGATAAACATACTACCTAGAATTATTCATACCTACAATAATACTTACCATCGAACGATTCGTATGAAGCCTGTAGAAGTTCGTGATAATTCTCTCCTGCTCAGCGTCTACAAATATGATAGAAGTCTGCGTGAGAAGCGAAGATCTAGGCTTCATCGTGTTGGTGACTACGTGAGGATTTCTAAGCATAAAGGTGTTATGGAGAAAGGTTATCTACCAAATTGGAGTGTTGAAGTCTTTAGGATACGTACAGTGCAAAGGACACATCCATTGACCTATCTCATCGAGGATCTGGAGGGTAAACTGATTGAAGGAGCATTCTACGGTTATGAATTACAGAAAACTCAATATCCAGACACGTATTTAGTTGAAAGGATCATCAGACGTCGTGGTGATAGGATTCTGGTGAAATGGTTAGGATTTCCTACCCGTGAATGGATTAATGAGGTGGACATTGTATAAATAAAAAAACACACAACTCAATAAAGAAATATAATTTTAATGATATATTGTGTTTGATTTTTTTTTTGTTCACATTGATTCCTGACATCTTCTGTAACTGCTAATTCACATCTCCTTAACTTAAACATGATAATAACATTTTTATACTTTTTTAAAAATCTTCTGTAACTGCTAATTCACATCTCCTTAACTTAAACATGATAATAACATTTTTATACTTTAAAAAAAAAAATCATACATGATTATAGTTGAATTAACATTTAATTGTAGAGATTTTAACATAACGTACATGCTAGTTCACATTGAGTATATATAAATTCACCTACCCTTAACGTAAACATGATAATTACAATTTGAAGTAATTAGTAATATACGTTAAACAAACATCATACATGATTATAGCTGAAATAAGAGCCTTTGTACATGCTAGTTCACATTGATATATATATAAATCTCCCCTCACCCCTTAACGGAGACATGATAATAACATTTTGATATAATTAGTAAATATATTTTAATAAAAAATCATACATGATTATAGTTGAATTAACATTTCATTGATTTCTGCTATCTAACATTTCAAAACGACATGAATAGGAAAAAATATTCCTTCACCCCTAACATAAACATAAAAAAAGCAACACGTTATCTTTCAAATGAAGTAAATATGTTATTATCATGTAATTAGTAACACACTTTACAAATATACTTGAAACTCAATTATTTCGTTTTTTGAAATACAGTAATATGTTATTATCATGTGCCTAGTAATACCTTTTAACTCAGTTGTAACACACTTTACAATTATACTTGAAACTCAATTATTTTATTTTTTGAAATACAGTAATATGTTATTATCGTGGCCTAGTAATACCTTTTAACTCAGTTGAATCTATGCTTTATTGAGAAAAGAAAAAGAAATTTACACTTGACAATTTTCTATAGCATAATGTCCCCATGCTAATGTTGAAAATGAATTATTGGGAATGTATCGTTTTGTATCGATACCACTTAAAGCTATCTTATTAGATTCAATAGTATGAACATCATGTTTATAACTTCTGAAACATGTCTGCATGCTTCGATGTATAGTGTCAGGATGTGTAATACATGAGAGATATTGTTCAAAGGTTATGAATCTCATCGAATCTTTTGTTACACCTTTTGATTTTTTAATCACTTCAGTATCATATCGATAACTATATAATTTCGATTTCAGCCCTACATATTCAGTCATCACTCTACCGGCTAGCTCATCCTTGAATAATCCTGAAATTTTCTTATTTGCTAACGGAATACCATACACATTATCCATTGGATAATTAGATGTATCGAATAAATGTATATTGGTTTTAATAAATTCATATATATCGCAGCTAGATTCAAAGAGAAAAGCATCCGTGTCCGTATAGATTAAAGTTACATCTTTCAATTTTTTCTTCAGAATTTCATAATAAAAATCATACATTTTATGTTTGGATAGATCCAGGATTGCTTGTCCTATGTATATTGGCTTATTCATCAATATTTCATCTCTGACCAATTCTATACCTATTAAATTTTCATCAAAAATCACGTACCTTATACATGTCTGTCGAGCTAACAATTTACGCGCTCGTTTCCAGCTGGTAGCTAAATGAAATGAATTATAACGTTTTACATTCTCTATAAATTTTCCATAAACACAATTATTCATTAACTTCCATAGATTTTGACCAAATTTCGTCTTATCTTCAATACGTTTACGAACGTTGAGTTCAATGTAAGGATTTATCCAGTTAGATTGTTTGTAACCTATTACTCTATGTATACGCGATGGAATCAAACCAAGTTTAACACATTGTTGAAAATTGAAATAATGTAATACGTATTTATTTTTATCATTCAATGTTGTTAGCAATTTTGTATACTTATCACCTGGTGCGATTTCATTCAAAGGGCATAATGGCAAATCATTTTGTATATCATGAAGTTCCTGTGGATATTTAAAGTCTACTTCCAACACATATCCCACGTCAGAATCACTTGTAATAGACATAAAATCTATTGATTTAATTTCAGCATCAGTTAGCCACCTTATATCAGTGTATGGTAAGCTATTATTTTCCATTGTATAACTATATAGAGAATTGCAGTCAACGTACATTAAATAATTAGTTGGTTGAGTGTTTTCATAGCTAGTCATGTATCTGTTATTCGCCTTTGCATACCGTTTGGACACAGTGCAAATTCCACCTCGTATTCCTTTTTCGAAGAAATCTAGCATAGTCTTATCTGTTAATAATGAAATCTGTACACCAGTCGTTCTTAACATTGCATCATAGGCTAACCCGGGAAGTGTGTAATACTGACACGGGTCGAGTCCGTACAAACCGATACTTAATTCACGGAAGCGTTCAAACACGTCCGTTAGTATTAATGTATCGCACTTAAGATATATATTTAAATATTCACCCAGATTTTTAACATTGAATTCATTCCATACCGTTCTAGCATGACTATAATCCTCATCGCTTACATGATCAAACTGATGTTTGGATGGTAGACTATTCTCGTATAATTTTTCTATAGAATCCACATACGTGTACGGGAAGACACCTTTACGTTTCATCAGTTGTCTATGCAAAGGATTCGTGTACATATTATTGGTATAATGAAAATCATCTGCTTCTAACATATCCGAAAGGTTACTAAGTTTTGAATCCAAAAAACGATAGCTATCCAGAAATCTTAGATATATACTCATTCCATTCGAATTTGTATATCTTTTGCTAAAGGATAAGTAATTTTCAGAAGTTTGTGCAATACAGTTGATAGGTTCCGTATCGTAACCTAGTTTCTTTACTATGAAATGAGCATCGTATTTTGACAAGCAATGAAAGAATATTGGTATGAATCCTGGCATTTTCCTATTTAAATTGCAGTACTTATGAGCTGGGCCAACGTAACTTCCAGTCAAATGACAATGATCACGAACCTTTATACACGAGTTAAGAAATTCACGTTTGCATATGTGACATCGTGTTGCATTTTGATATTCTAGCTCATCCACATCTCTCATACTTATTTCAATTTTATTAGCATATATATTAATGACCTGATTTGCAATTAACGTTAATTCTTTAAGAAAATTTTCAATTGCATATGGACCTTCAAATGATTTGAAACGTGTTAAATTTTTATCATAACTACAGACCAAATGTAATGCAATTGCATACGCTTCATGTTTATGAATGCTACGTGTCCAGCTTTTACTCGATACATCTTGACACGAATCTACCTTACGTAAGATACATTCTATGTCTGCATAAACCACGAATGGAACTTTTAGACATTTCGAATATGCGTTAAATTCAACGAGATCAGTTTTACCAGCCTCGGGCATTCTGATAATTTGATTCATCATACACCTCTTTTTATGGCTATTTAAACGTGATTCTGATGTGAAATACAAGTTACAATTGTTACATAACCATTTTCGCCCATTATGTTTAGTTAGCTGCTTTCCTAGCAAACGTGACAAGTCTGTTATCAGACAATAATGTCTTTTATACATTAAAAGATTAACATGATGTGATTTTATCTCTCTTGGTTGATATAAGAGAATAATCGATTTATTTTCAACACCGTATATCGTTATTGAAATATTTGAATTTTGATTCTCGAATTTTTCTACATCTTTCAATGATACGGGGAATGTTATATTCTCAAAGTTAAATTCGTTACGAAAATCATATCTTTTATAGGAGGTGGGTCGATTCTTGTTACGTTCTACTGGGTATTTGGATGCTAACAGACAGTATGCAAAGCAATATTTATCAGTATTACGAATGTTAATAACAGCTCTCTTCGATTTTATAAAGTCGGGTAATTCAGTATACATCCCTGCATTCAATGAATCGTATTGTGTCACATATATTGTTAATTTCTCAATACTGTATAAAGCTTTTGAACTGGTACGCGATTCAAAATTATCCATATGATCTAGTATAGGTTGTACAATCTTCTCTTCATACCATATAGATTTATCTGTAGATTGCAATATCACCTCAAGTTTACTGTTAAAGTTAAATGTATGAATATTATCGCTCTCTTGTGATATTATGACATATTGACAGGATAAACAGGATCCTATCTTAAGACCTGATTTATACATGTTTAAGCCCTTATCAATTTCATTCAAAATTAAAGGTTTGCATTCTGCTAAGAATATAACGGGGTCAAGTATATTAACACAGTTGTGAATTTCATAGGTACATAATCTGTTTTTGAATGCTGACTCACTGTGATTACATCGTAATCGTTCAGCCTGGGTCACGTTCGAACAGGTTTCCTCTTGCTGAATCGAGGGTTGTCCAGTGGCAGTATCGGAGCATCTTGTCGCCGTTTCTGAAAAATGCAATTACAACATTCGATTAACTTTACATACGGGAACATTGATTTACATGTATGTAAGGTGGTAACAGAAATAACATACATGTTAATAACTTTTACATGTATGAATCTCAATTTTACGTAAACTCTATACTTTACGTAGAACGTAACATGCATGTAACTTTTACATATGAAAATAGTTACATAATGATTATGTATTTTTACAATTATTGCTATCATCACGTAACTACAATATTCAGATAGTATGTAACTGTTTTACGTAATGCTCTCTCCCTTACAAAAATGATAAAAACACACAACGTAAACCATATAGATGTAAAATACCGTAACTGAACTACGATATTCACATGTACGTTTTACACATATAAATTAACGTTCTTTTTTCACCTACAACGTTACTTTTACGTGTAACAAACAAACGTAACTAACATGCATGTGAAATAACGTAACTGAACTACGATATTCACATGTACGTAATTATTACACATGAAAATTAACCCTACAACGTTCACTCTCAATTACTACTACTACATGACGTGCGATAATTAACACTTTAAGTTCTAATACAACATGTACGTACATGCAAGTAACTACATAAATTACTAATACTACATGACGTGCGATAATTAACACTTTAAGTTCTAATACAACATGTACGATTTCACATTTACATGCAAGTAACTACATTATCACTTTTTTTTATGAAATTTTATTCAATAATTGTACTCACCTTTTGACGACATTACGGGCTGCTTAAAAAAGACAATTTATGTCGTTTGAAACCACTTTCTAGTGTTTCCTCGCCATGGTATTGGAGTATGCAGTCACCACGATTTAGTAGATCTTTCTGCGCTGCGGTCATGTGTTTGAATCTCTCCGGGAGGAAGACTTGGAATTCTGATGTTTCGACGACAACCCGTTCACCATATCTGGTCTTCACGGTTTTGACGGATCGAATGATGTGTTGAACGGACTGGTCTAATTCACGTAGTTTCTTTGTGGGAAGATGTGTTCCACCTTCAGCTAGTTGATTTAGCTGGAGCATCTCATGATCTGAAACAAACATATAAGCACAAACGAATCACTATTACTTCAACACTCTTCGTAAACAGAGATAAAAAATGAAATACAATATACAACTTTTCTATCTTACCTGTAGGATCCATATTTCCAGAGAATCGACTGCCTCCTAACACATCCGTGCCGGGGTATTTATTGAGAGAGGCTCCGCCTCCTCCTTCCGGGAGAGCTGTTACTGTCTACATATTACACTATGACTTTAAAGTTGTTGTGACTACGTTATGAGTTAAAACATATTACTAGTAACTTTATTATCATAGTTTAAACTTTATATAGGTTCATCATTTTTTACACCCCCTCCAACCGTATCTCTCCTTCCCAAACACCATGTTGCGTGCGCACACTAACTGTGATTCGTTCCCTACATCTTGGAGGGGGGAATATAATTACACATTTCTTTACACACACATACTTGTACAAAATATATTTTTCTGAACATTTGATTTTTTTACATTTGGTATACTAACACATTCATAGTATTGTTTCATCATTCATACAAATATATAGATTCATTCGTTTAATTTTAAAATATATTCTTTTTTTTTCCTAACGTTATTTGACAAAGTTAGACTTCGCTACAGCAATAGGAATGTTTTGATCACCCCTGTCACCAGTCTGGAGAGATTAACTCTTTTTTTTCTCTGACCTACATACCAAGGGGGATGACGTTCAGTGGAGTATTCGTAATACTGAGGGGAGATTTTCTAGACAATTTTTTTATATGGAGGGTGATACCTTGCCATGAATAGTTAGGATATCTACACTATAGACCCCTACTTGCGTATATATATTATCGTATTGATTGATCAGTTTTGTATTACTCATATCTACTTAAAGATGAGATACTTTTCTCTCGTTATCTTAATCATTTTTAAATAGATGGTTAGTGCTTTTATTTTATTTTCGATGTTATGTTCCACTTTTATCATGCTTAGAGGGAATATTCTTTTTAAGTTATCGTGCTTAGAGGGTGCATTCCTTTATCATGAAACCCCTTTCAAACAGCTTTACATTTGCATTCTTATACTTTTCTCTCAATATTTTTTTTTATCATTCTTAAAGAGATGGGTAGTGCTTTTATTTTTATTTGCATTTGCTATGTACCACTTTTATCATGCTTAGAGGGGACATTTCTTTGTCATGCGACCCTCTCACATAGATTTACATTTCCATTCTTATACTTCATCAATGTGGAATAGATTTATATTTTCTCGTACCTCGATGTGGGATTGGAATTTAACCTTTTCTTAACCTTTACATAGCTCTTGGATACAATAGCTCAAGGAGAGATTCTGCATAGGGAACACCCCTTACCAGAATGTCTTATTACATTTATTTTCATAAATCTCTCCCAGTAAACATACCTAATCATTCTCTCGATATTCTTTTATCTAAAGAATAACGATACTACATCATATATCATACACTAAACGTAATAGATATCAAACCCTACACTCGATATTCATACATGAGAGTTCAAGCACAGACATCGAAGCACTGAACGTAATAGATATCAAACCCTAGACTCGATATTCATACATGAGAGTTCAAGCACAGTCATCGAAGAATTACTATCAATACATTTAATTCAAACATCCCCGGAACCCCCGTTACCCACCCCGCCCCATCACAATATCGAACCCTAGACTTCGATATTCATACATGAGAGTTCAAGCACACACACACACACATCGAAAAGAATTCACATTTAATTCAAACATCCCCGGAACCCCCCCCCGTTACCCATCCCACCCATCACACATTACACATCACACACACACACACACACACACACACACACACACACACACACACACACACACACACACAATCATCATCATCATCCCAACCCTCAAAAACATCTCACTGCACAGGGGAGAACGGCACTACGCCAACACTCCCCTTCTTTTACAACTCGATTTTCATATAGGAGAGTTCTAAATCAATGAGCATTCTACATCACTCATATATTAACACAGAGGAGAGTTCAACATCTTATCTACACTGTGCTGATTCTCTCAATTCTATACTACTGACGATAGAAAACGAATCTGGAAGTAAAGAGGAAATAATACGCAGTCTGTTCTTGAACTTTTCTGATTCTTTCTATTCAGTATGTGAGTGCGTGGGTAGTTGCTCTTCTTCCACGAATTTCCTACCATCATTTCCTTTTCAACTTTGAGGTATACTTCTAGATTTCTGGTTTATGGCAACGCCAGAGAGAATGGAGCAAATGCTTTGTCATAGCGAGAGTATTCTCTGTGGATACCAAAGGGCTGCTTAGTCGACGAATCTTTCATGCCTTCTAGAACTGGGGCAGGCCTTCAAGTCTTGAATTGTTAGGAACTAAGTGAATTGATGGATATATGTAAGTGCCATGCATAATTCTAACGCAAACCCTAAAAAAGATAGAGCTAAAGAGAAACAAGAGTTCTAGAAGACCGAAGCTGTTAGCGTGCTTAAAGATGACATTCATCACGAGGTCTACCCGAAAGTCCGAAGAATCCGGCATCTATCTACCCGGGTGCGATGCAAAACTCCAGGGCAATAACTTGGGTCTAAAAAGCCATGCCCCCATCGACAACAACGTCAAGACGAGTGGAAGTAGATACGCCACTTACGTGCGTCAACCCCGCAGGGAAGACTACTGAATAACCTCGGTGGGGCCACCTAGTGATCTAGCATACCTTCTACAGGCTAGTACCCGAGATTCTTAGGCAACCCTCTACCTCCTCCGGCTGGCCGAAGCCTGGCCGGAGGTACCAGATCTCCCACGGATATCGGGAACACACTGCACCTCGAGTCCAACCCAATCCGAAAAACTCCCATGCGGGAGGAGGCCGAATGTTCGGCCCGATGTTCCTCTTATAACGTCAGAGAATGTGACTCGAGCGAGTACAAAGGAAGGTGGCACTGCGTATCTGTAGTGCATATAGAACTACCTCCATGAGGGCTCTGCAGGTTGTCGCTGGGATTATCCCAATCCATCTCCTTGTGAAGGAACGCACCTATGCTCATGGAAATGTTTCGCCGCAGCAAAAGCTCTTGGTTCGGGAAAATACCATTTTGAAGGTGGCAGGCGGAATGAACCCAGGAAACCCAAAACGCACAGTGGACCAAGTTGTTGATTCCTGAGATCGCACCTTGGCTGTATCGCAAGCATGGTGAAGTTGGCTATTATGTCACCCAATTCCTGACCGGCCTTGGCCGATTCAAATCTTACTTGAAGCGTATGGGGCTCAATGACACTGACCTCTGCTCGTACTTTGCACAAACGGACACCCCGAAGCATACGATATTAGATTGCACTCGATGGCTTGCCATCCGTCATCGCTGTTACGCGCAACTTGGTCAGGTTGTAACTTTGAATAATATTGTTTCACTTATGCTGGAGTCCAGGGAGAACTGGTATGTTATATCTGCGATGATTACCTCAATCCTCAAGGCGAAGGAGTGGGACGAACGCGGAGAGTCCACCACCACCACCACCACCACCACCACCACCACCACCACCACCACCACCACCACCACCACCACCACCACCACCACCACCACCACCAACGCCGCCGCCGCCGCCACCGCCGCCACCACCGCCACCGCCGCCGCCGCCACCGCCACCACCACCGCCACCGCCGCCACCACCACCACCACCGCCGCCGCCGCCACCGCCGCCACCGCCGCCGCCACCGCCACCGCCACCACCACCGCCGCCGCCGCCGCCACCACCACCGCCGCCGCCGCCGCCACCACCACCACCTTCAACTTTTCAGGGCCTTAGGTGCCATATACCTTCCAGTGGTGCATTCGTACGTCGATATCTCTCGCCTTCTTGAAGTAATACATATTGGTGGTTCCAGGAGGAAGTCTTGTGGCTAGCAAGCAGGGGCTTTTAATTGGTAATAATCCAACTCGACAAAATCGGCGTCTTTTGAATATTTTAAAACACAGTGCTAGGGTTCCGCAGCGTCCGCACCACAGCAGCTGAAGGGGACGGATCCCCGCACCTACGGAGGCTTAAACATGACAACCGGTTATTGATATATGTCTAAGGATACACTTCCATAAAAAGTGAAATATCGCAAACAGAACAGTAATTTACTAAATGGATAAATGGCAAAATGGCTTTTATCCAATAAGCTTTTTCTTAAAATTAATGCACTTAGGCTTTCACGTCTGGCCCAAAAGAACTAAAGTTTCTCCTTTATGAAGTAACATTTCTTCCGGGCTTGTAGGCCAAATCGTTGAATGCTCTGAGGATGCTCAACAGATTTGAGCGAAACGTCAGAAGCAATTTCTAACTTTGGACCACGGCCTACAAGACTGGAAAACATTTTACTTCATTAAGGGGTAACTTCATTTCAATTTTCCTGAGATCTGTCCGTTTGTTGTGAAAACCCCCTAAAAGAGAAAACAGTTGACGCAACACTAACGTATAAGAATAAAAATTTCGGGGCTGTGTCAGATGACTAAATGGCTGCTGGAGGTGGACGTGGTGCTTTAAATCACCCATTTTTGTAATGTTCTTTTTTTTTAATTTTCAGCGCTTTTCAAAATATACATTGCTTAACGCGATACAGTTTTCAAAATACAAGCATGAAAATTTTTGTACTTGAATAAAAACAGTACCAATGGAAATTGAACAGATGGTTTTTTTTATGTCACCAGTGTTCTGTGCAATTAAATAAAGATTATAGACAGAGTCAACATCAAAAATTAAATGCCATGGCCGGGATTTGAATTTTACATGTTGGCGATCTTACAAGAACCTTAGCCTATATACGGCTAGTGTGAAGAAATGATTAATTTCCATAAATTATCTAAAACAATAAGAGTTAAGTGATGAAGCCTGGGACTCAAGTACTTACGATAGTAAGTCGCCACAAACTGTGTATCTCGGATGCGAGAGCCCCTAGTGGTCTACTGGGGAAGTGTACGAGTCCACTGGAGAATTTAGTGTCAGGACATGATTAATTTCCATCAATTAACTAAAACAAAGATTATGTTTCACAAGAAAATAAATTAATAAAGTGAGAATTTACTAATTATTGTATCTTACACCATGGATCAGATTGGACCAAGGATATGATTGAAATTTCATCTCATAAATTTACATGTATTTATGAGTATAAATTCATAAGAATGTTTCAGAAACCCAAATTGCATCTCGTGGAACAGTCTAATTAAGTGACAATAAAACACTATCACAATAACAATCTTGCACAATGGACTGAAAATTGGTGTATGAGCTATTGTTATTACTACAATAATTATGTTAAAGTTTCAAGTCAATCCAATTAAAATTGTAGATTTAAGGTTTTTCACAGAATGGTGTTCCTAAAGGGTAGTTCCAGACGGTTACACTTTCTTGAAAATGTTGGTATTGAATTCTTGGAAGTTGAACTTAAGTACCAGGTTTGGTGTTTAACTTTCTCTTTTAGACACACACATCCACACGCACCGGTTAGATTCAGGGGCCCAAACCATGCATTTTCGATATAATTTCTGGGTGGAACGCAATGTTTCTCCATCTCACTATACGTAGTAGACAAAGTAATAAGCGAATGTCTGGTAACTCTAAGCTCTATGGATTCTGGGCTCATTTGGGCGTCATTTCATCCATTTCATTCATCGTCCGATATGACTTAACGTTGGAGGACGTAAATTACAAAGGAAAAAATCAATAAGCTTGTTTAAGAGCAATTAGTGAAGAATATATAAAAGTGTTAGGTACAATATTATTTACATGACCTCTAACAACTACAGTTCATTTTATGTAACTTCTAATACCGCTCTTAACTAAGCCTACTTCTGTATTTGTTTCACATTAATCGAGATCAACCTTTGAATCATTAACTAAAGATTTTGTTGTGGCTAGGAGGGTGAAGGAAACTGGTTTGATATTCGCATGTTTATAAGAGTTATTATATTTTAGCACTTTGGAATTGCACAGTATCTAACATTGTGACAGTACTTTAAATTTTATTTATGTTTCGAAATCTAATTATTGCTAATAACAACCGATATTTCGGAAATCAAGAATATATTTCGCAGAAGGGATGTTTGGCCGCGTCGTGGCCGAGTGGCTAGACCATTTGATTCTCGCCAAAGCGGCCTGGGTTCGATCCCAGGCGACCGCAAGCGAGATTTGAGGTGGACAAGGAGGCGTAGGGGCAGATTTCTTACGCTCCATCTCATTCCACCGGCACTCACTCTTTCAGGTATCGTCAGTGTCGCCGCCTGCAGTGCCGCATGTAGTAAAAGCTGGCGTTAAGCATTACAGAAAAGGGATTATTTGAAAAAAAATATGATTGTGCCTTTGAGTATTTGATAGTGTTAAAGAAATTCGTCTATTTAAGGTTAAAATGCTTGTGATATGTTTTAACATCCAGATAACTGTACGTATTGTTTATATGAAAACCACGTCCAAACTATGTAGAGAGTATATTTTTCATTTCTGAGATCGTAATTTCCAGTTTGGTACAATTAATGAGGATAATAGATAAGATTTTCTCAAAATACACACATTGTGTTTTATGTCGTAACGATCCTTTTTATTATATTTTATAATTTTTATTGATCGATCAGCAGTACAATGCTTTACAGATCAGAGTGAAAAGAAGGTAACAGAACAATATATTAAAAAACAATAACACTAACAATAACAGGCCGCCCCCTAAGTACATTAAGTTAGAACTCTAATAATCTCTGAGAAATTATGTCAATATTGAAGACTTAAGACAGACATCAAGCACTAGAATCACTCGATTTAGATGTATCACTCAGAAGCAGGTCCTGTGGTAGTCTCCTCTTCAAGCGTGAGGTTGGCGCGTGCGGACGCCGATGTTATAATGCATAGCTCCTGGAACTTCTTGCAGCGTGGAAAAGAAACGACGAGCGATCCTGCAGATATAGTCGTGAAGAGGTAACAGACCTAGTTCGTGATGGAGCTGCTGATTACGGATGAACCATGCAGCGTTGGTAGCGATGCGCATGAAGCGATTCTGTATAACCTGAAGACGACGCAGATGACATGTGTGTGCTGCCCCCCACATTTGGCAGGCATAAGTAATAAGCGGACGAACGAGTGATTTGTAGAGTAACAATGAAGACTGTAGGCCGAGGCTGGAACGGCGATGCAACAGAGGTGAGAGTTTTGAAAGTCGCCCGGAGGCCAGTGATATAAGACGATCGATATGTGCACGCCAGGTCAGTCGAGAGTCCAAAAGCACTCCAAGGTATTTAACGGGAGTTGTAGTGGGGAGCCAAGGGACATTGTTCCTGTAGAGACACAACGGAGGAAGCGGAGTATATCGGCGAAGAGTGAAAATTTTAGCCTCGGTTTTCTGAGGGTTCAAAGAGATCCGCCAAGTGCTGAAACAATGAGTTAGGCGATCTAAAGAGAGCTGTACTACTTGTTGTGCGTGCTGGAGATTAACATGAGAATAATATAGTACTGTGTCATCAGCGTAAAGAGCTAAAGAAGTCGGAGCTAAGTCAGGAAAATCAGAAATGTATATATTAAATAGAGTCGGGGCCAAGATAGAAACCTGTGGGACAACTCCGGAAATATTACATGTGGATGAAAGCTTTCCACCAATGCGTACTGAAAAGCCGCGGTCGTAGATCGTAACAATCTATAATTTGAAAAATCTTTAATTCATGATTGAAGCTTTGTAGCACCCACAAAATTGCCAGGTAAAAATGCGACGGGATTGAAAAAATTCAGGCTTTGGCTCCTTTATTCTGCCGGTTTTGGAGAGAAGAACTTGAGTACAACTAATGCTTCTGTTATGACGGGTCCGTGAGATTAGGATAAACAAAAACGAAACCTTCCTTTCACCTCGGTCATCAGTACAGTTGGTTAACTTGGCACACAAATCAGCCGGTGTTTTTAGCCAACAAGGAAACTAAACTTATTCAAAACGTTACTTAAGTATTTATAGGTCTATATATCAGATTAGCCCAAATCCTCAAAATTAACAAGTTTGAAAACCTTAGTATCTAAGTTAAACTATATATGACAGAAGAAAATAAATCCCAGATTTCAGTATTTCTGAATTGGAGTTACGCCAATTCCACTCAAGAATATACATTCAGATTTCTCCAGAAACACATTAAAGGTCCAATAAACCCAAATTCTTCAATGTGTTGCATTCTTATACTTTCTCTGTCCATATACATACTTTTCTTACAAATATTTTAACTTCTATATATTTTATGTTCATCGATAAATATAACGACTTCGACCTCATTCCACTTTACTTCCCTCACTCCCAACCGATTCTTGGATTTCTCTCTATGATCCCTCATCCGAAGCCTAAAGTAGCATAAGGGTAGAGAACCATAAACGATCAGGACGGTATCCTATATCAAAAGAAGAAATTAACGCTCCTGCAAGTTGTCTTGTTGCATACCTTCTTTAGTTAAAATGTAAATAGGGGAACATGGGAAGCTCAACGATGGTCAAAACTGTTAAAGGACGGTCGCTAACCAATGACTAAGGGGAGGTTTCCTATGACATCATTTATTGGATCTTGAAAGTAATTTCTCATTTTTCTTTGGTCATGCTTACTCTTTTTCCATTATAAATCTATATTTTGGTCACACTTTGGGAATTACTATAGTATATTGAGCAGCCGATTAGAAATAATAAACCAACGTTATGTCTATACTTGTGTTTTTGGAAGGTTCGTTTACCAAGTAACATAATTATGGACATCAGAAAGAAAACAGAAAGACAGAAAGACCATAGACAGAATACCAGGAGAGAGAAGACATATGAAGAGTATCAAAGCGGACAGATGCAACTGATTATGAAGAAGCGGAAAATGACTACCCGGATGACTAGAACTGACGAACCAGCTCCATCTACTGATGCCAGTTCCTTTAGGAGATGGATACCAGTAGGAGGAAGCTCTGGATACCAGTTGCAGAAGAGGAAATTGTAGGAAACAGACTTTCGTAGCTTATTATAGGAATTAAAGCTATAGTAGAAATGTAGATTTGATTTATATTTTTGAAGTAGAAATAAAGTAGAAAAAACAGTTTTAGATAGATTATATTTGTAAGGTTACTGGAATCCAGTAATCTGTAGGCTTAGTAAGTTCGTTAGGGTAGAAAGTAAATTATATCTGCAAAATTTATAAATTGTTTTGTGAAATCTGATTCAGAAGTTAATAACATTAAAAATGAAGTTTGGATAATAATTCCAGAAACCGGGCTATTATATATGCAATTTTTTTTATACCAAGTAGCAAACTGACAAGAGGGTCAGCATTGAATATTTGAATCTTACTTCCCTGATTGTTTGAAGACAGGTTTAATGTTTTCCTCCCTCCACTTTGACAACCCCATCTTCACCAGCATTCAGAAAGTTTCTTGTACATTCTGTTGAGACCTCAGTCACTTTGATGTCACCATGCTCAAAAGTACACTGAAACAGTAAAACTAAGAAATTCTGTTCTAGAGTTTGGAGAGGAGGTTTTTAGTACTAACAGTGTTTTGTATTTTAAATATTGTGAAGTGAAAGTATCGGCTGAAAAGCGATTTAATGTAAAACATATTGAAACCGCTAAGCATCAGAAGTGTTGAACAGCTGCCTCTATCGAAAGTAGACAGCGGCTGATGTTTGGGGCAGCTTCTGCGGTTACCCATACAGTTTTATATGTATCTTTGCAAAATGATGGTAATTTCAAATATTACTTTAAACAAATTAAACAGTGTTAGCTTTTGGTCTTTTTTTGTTTGTTTGTTTGAGAAATATATCACTAATCCAACACCTAGTAAATCAACTCTGTGAAAAAACTACTTCCCTACTTGCTGCGAAGATGTGTTTCAAAATATAGGCAGTATCTACTACTGACAAGACATGAGTTTCCATTGATGAAACAATGGCCAAGATGGGATATACTTAGTGCCATTGTTGGTACTCTGAAAGATAGTCCTAGTGAATTAAGAAGCAGAGAAAATTCTGTTCTGCAGAAATGATTAAAATGTTTATGCTTGAACAATTATTAATTGTAAATTAAATTTAATTGTCAATCATAATATGATTAATAGATTCATTAAGTTATGAATATCATATTTTTGTCCTTTTAAGTCATATTTGAGCTACCTTTAGGTCATCAATGCATACACACTTTCCATTTTCAGATGATAGAAATGTACCCATTAGTAATGACTTTGAAATTGCGCTTCCTGTAGATCACAATTAAAAAACATTCTCATTAAAATAGTATTAAAAAATTCAAAACTTTTAACAGGCAGCATAGAAAATTATTTCCATGTAAATAAATTATTTTGGTATGAATTATGCACTTTAACGAGATGTACAATTTTTGAGTAGTAATATTTTGTAAATCCATTCCGGATTACCAGATATGCAAGAAGTGGATAATGAAGAGGACTCAGAGGACATTACCAGAAATTTCAGGACATGCATCTTATTTTTCGTGTAAAATCTTAAACACATGTATTGCTAATCAAAATCGTTAAGGTATATTTTTGGCAAATCAATATTTCGTAAATTTGCCCTTCTAAATGGTAGTTTGAGGTGTGGAATTTTCTTGAAAATGGTTCGTATGCATGCCTGCAAGATATTGAACGTAAATAGCCAAACAAATTTCTCTGTTGAGTTATACTGTGCGCACGCACGCGCGCACATACACGGACCGTTGTCTATAAAGCTTATGTGAGCACTCGGGATGATTTTGTGTACCATTCTTGTATAATTGCTTCTAAAAAAACGCTTATTCAGTCCAATTCTTGCTAACCGAGATCAACGTTTGCAGAAATGTATTGATTCATATTTCATAATAGGTATAATGTGATGAATACAGTAGGCTTAAGCGATCGTCAAATATTTTAAGAGCTGGTCGTCATATGATAGCCTTAACATTAATCAATTGTATTTGCAAAGCCAAGACGAAAAGGAAACTTCCTATTCGAGACGATTCAAACAAATAAGGAGATATATTGAGAACAGTTGTCTCTAAAGAAAAAAGAAAATAAAACCAAATATGACAAGAAAACCTATATTTTTTCTTAAGTGAGAGCTTTCCAAAGAAGTTAACCAAAGTGAATAAAATCCCAGAGGCTATTCTTGTAGCGAGATTTTGTGAAGGGAAAAATGTCTTCAAAAGCTTGAAGTCACATATTTGGAATATACTGAATTGAATAGCAAGTTTTTTCATTATGCTGTTCACACGCAACGTTCACATTTCTTGCAAACTTTTGGGTGGTAGGTCTTTTTTCCTCATTTACGCACCCAACGTTAGTCATATCGGACGATGAATGAAATGGGTGGAATGATGCTCATATGTACACAAGGTAGGGCTTAAAATCACCAGACATTCATGTTTCAAAATAAGAAATGATCCCGAAAAAAGTAACTTACCTGGCAGAGATTCGATCTCCGAACCTCCTGAACGTGAGGCAGACACTACAACCTACACTACAATAGAAGGATGGCTTCCTGTTTCAGAGAAATGTAAATATGTATTTGAAAATTAGAACCAATCACAAATAAAGTTCAGAAAATGCCATAAAAGAACAAAATATATGCTTTAACAAGTGAATATTTTTGCAGTAGAATTCTAGTTTATTCTTTTGCGGTTTATCAGTTATCAAAAATCATTCAGAATTAAGGGAATTTTCGAGGGTAATTCAAGAAAATACAAGATATATATTGAATTTGGCGTAAAAATATTTTAAACTTATCGAATTTTAATTAAAATTATTAAAAGGCACATCTGAGAAAATTAAAATTTAAAATTATGTCCTTAAATAGGTAGTTCGACTTGGAGAATTTTCTTGACAGCCCTCATCTCATATTGGTGAAACAGTTTTTATTTAAAACCCCAAAATATTATGATTATTTGTATATTTGTTATTTTAAAATAATTTTTAAAATATTTAAAAAGATATAAGTTGTTAGAGTGTTGTGAAATGAACAATTAAATGTGAAAAGTGAGACGTGTGCTTAAGTGAGCTAGGAATAGAAAAAGAAAATCAATAATGTTAATTTGTTTTAAAGACTTTGCTAGTAGTTTAAACCTATTTGTAATACTATTTGAATGTTTACTGTTTAAATTAACTTTTAAAAGAGAAATTATAACATTAATTAAATATGGAATGATTATGTTGGTCGTTAAGCATGACTTGGCCGTTAAAAATATGTTTAATTTGCATTTTAATGGCAAAATCAATCATCCATGTTTTGAAAAAAATATAGCGTCGTTCTAAATTCTATCTCGAAAAAGACGGACATCAAGACTTCAAAATTATATTTCCAATGAAGTCTCTGATCTAATTTTTAGAGGTGGTAGAAAAAGTAAACATACATAGATTTTTGACTGAAGACACCAGTTATCCTATTTGTTACATGTTTTAATTATTAGGAATTATATTCGAGACTTCGGGTTACAAAAGGATAAGTCTGTTGTGATGCCTGAGCTATTCTAATGCGGATTGAGAGTGAAAGAAAAAGGCACGATCTAGCCTCGAGCTCACAGATCCCGCTTCCTTTCTCCTATCCACTTTGCTATACAAAGCCGAACATCAAGATAACTTACACGCGGCTAATTAATATCCTCTTGTTTCAATTAACATGAACTTACATCGCTATAATAAAACTTCCCCATGAATGGGCATTGCAATAGGTGCACGCACATATAGTGGGTAGAATATGGGCTAGGCTCAACTCCGTTTAGCGCCAAGGTGCTGCTGGTCAGCACACACCCATTATGTTAGTTCCATTAGTTAAACAGGGCGTAGGCTGAGCGGGATACATCTGCGATACCTCATATTAATTCAACGTGGCGCATCAAATGCAAATGAATGTATGGCTTATGTTACTTGGGTGGGGGTGTCATTCATCTAGGAGATAATTTATGAAGTTATGTCAGATACGAAACTGGCGCTGTCAATCTTAGGTTTCTATGTCAACACACTACTAATCAACCATGACGAAATCTTCCCCTCTCATCTGACTCCAAGGCAGTCTACTGTGTTAATATAACGGGTATGATCATTCCTTGCAATTTAAAGCTTATTAATACATTTTATTTCTACTGAAATCCCTGTGGAAAATTTAGCAATACAATTTTCAAAGAGCGTGCGAGAATTGATACATAGGAAAAACTTTTGCAGATAATTTTCTGGAGCCTTAACAGATAGCATGCACTGTTTGCTAATTCTCTCTGTTTAGGTGCATTTATGAAACAATCTTATTTGGTGAATCAAGCTATTTCTTGCTTAGTAAAGGGTCTTTAAAAAGAGTGTCATTACTTTTAACTTAAATAAAATACGTGATATACATGATAAAGGTTTATTTATTTTTTATTTTGGAACATAATTAAAGTCATCACATATGGAAGAGACTATCTGTTAAGCGACCACCGACTTCGTTGGGTTGTGCGTATACATTTGACCCAATTTTCAATGACAGAAGAACGTAAATTAGGTCCAACTTCACGAATAACACACATGTTATTCGTAAGGTCATTAACTGTTTCTGGCTTTGTCATAAACTCAAGATTTAACAATAAGTAAGCCAACGACTTTAAATCACGTGCTCTCGGGGGTCAGTTAACATCACCACTACGTAAATAACGAATACTCTGAACTTCTACCTGAAAAGATCGATTTTTTTGATGTGGCACCATTTTGCAGGAACCTGATGTTTCCGAGAGCCATACCATCCAATTGAAGCCAAACATAGTCCCTTATAAAAGCCCAGTATCACGCAAAACACGGAAGGTTTGGCGCACAGGTGATCCATTTTGATTATAAATTTTCCTAATTGCTACGTATTACTGAATGCTGTAACGTTCCATGGTTATTTGTCAATAACAACTAAGCACATAAAACAAATGACTGCTCTAACTCAATAACAATGACAGCTATCATATGTTAGTGATTTCATCTGTTGAAATCCTCTGCATTACCTGTTTATGGTAATCCGGTATACTGCTCGTGAGAGGTTAGGGATGAAAATCATTCAATCTTTTCTTTGTAAATAATAATAATAATAATAATAATAATAATAATAATAATAATAATAATAATGATAATAATAATAATGATAATAATAATAATGATAATAATAATAATGATAATAATAATAATGATAATAATAATAATGATAATAATAATAATGATAATAATAATAATGATAATAATAATAATGATAATAATGATAATGATAATAATGATAATAATAATAATGATAATAATAATAATGATAATAATAATAATGATAATAATAATAATGATAATAATAATAATGATAATAATAATAATGATAATAATGATAATGATAATAATGATAATGATAATAATGATAATAATAATAATGATAATAATAATAATAATAATAATAATAATAATAATAATAATAATAATAATAATAATAATAATAATGATAATAATAATAATAATAATAATAATGATAATAATGATAATAATAATAATAATAATAATAATAATAATAATAATAATAATAATAATAATAATAATAATAATAATAATAATAATAATAATAATAATAATAATAATAATAATAATAATAATAATAATAATAATAATAATAATAATAATAATAATAATAATAATAATAATAATAATAATAATAATAATAATAATAATAATAATAATAATAATAATAATAATAATAATAATAATAATAATAATAATAATAATAATAATAATAATAATGGGATATTTATTTCACAGTATTTTGTTCAGGTTTATAATGGTGTATTTTAAAGTTTATGTATAAAGACAGAATTCCACAAGTATTGCTAGTCAGAAATAGCACTTAATGCAGGCAATTTTGCAAATGTTTTTGCTTTATAGGAGAACATGACTGCAGCGGAAGTAGTGACATATTTGAGAGAACAGTGCTGTACTTTGTGTGAGATTGTTGTAAAGAGAGAATTTGGTCTATTTTACTGCCCTGGCTTTAATCAGCTGTATGGAGATATTTAGTTGTAGCACCAGAGAATTGGATTTTGTAAAGGCGCTTGCCACTGCGCTTTTGATACTAAGAGAGTGGTGGCAAATCCATAGACACGTGGTAATCAACCGCAACGATTGACTTCTTTCTGTTACCATAATCTTTGGTTTTCTGTAACTATGTGGTACAGTCCAATGCACCAATGCACACCCTTTAGGAGAGGTTATCCGTCCCCTTCAGCTGCTGTGGTGCGAGCGCTGCGGATCCCTAGCACTCGTGGTACCTCTGACGTTACTACAGTCCGGCCGTTGTATCTCCGGCTCTGACGTTTTGCGATTGCAAGAGGTGGAGAGGAAAGGTTAATAGTACCAACATACAGTAATGAGCACTTGAAAAAATATCCTCAAAATTATCTTTAGAATGAAAATATAGCACTATATTAGCTTTAGAGCACTAAAATACAACTTACAATTTCATTATCGTCAAGATATTTATTACAACATCACTCTATTCGAATATTTCGTTCACACCTTTCACACACACTAACTGCATCTGTTGGTAGTACTGGGAGTCTCTACATCCGGTGTTGTGGTCAGGAAGTTAAAACTGTCTGCTAGCGCCAATCAGCATTGTCGCTGCTAGGTGTGGCTCCCGAACCCAATACCGTGTTGCCAGGTTAAATTTGTTTAAGCCACGTGGCTTTAGCTGCTTGCGCTGGTGAACCTTCTTTGGTATATTTTGCGTGCTTGAATTCCGATTTTTAGTGTTCGGAAGTCCTATTATTATCGCTATTATAATAATATGGCTTCTGGTTCGTGAAATATGCAAATACGTGAAATATTTAAAATGCGCATTGTTGCTCTGCTTGAAATTCCCGCTAAAGAACTGGCAAAAGGCTGTTTCCCCCTCTCGAAAAATGTCAGAGCCGGAGATAGAGCGGCCAAACTGTAGAGAAACCTCGGCCGAACATTCGAGCCCCTCTCTGAATTGGAGTTGTTCAGATTGCGTTAGACTCGAGGAGGTAGTGGTTCCCGATCCCGTGGGAGATCGGGTACGTCTGCGGACGGGGTTGAGCGGAGCCATATATTCCCGCATTTTAGCCTGCATAGCTAGTAGAAGGTGTGTTAGATCACCAGGCGGCCCTACCGAGGTCTAATCGGTAGCCTTTCCCTTTGGGGTTGGTGCGCGTAAGTGGCGTATCCACTTCCATCCCGTCTTGAGTCCATAGGACCAGATGGGCCTGTTATCTCTAGGTTTTGCCCTATGGAAGCCCCACGGAGTCGCTGGGTGCCCTCTCGGGACAGCTCACTAACTCCCAGGTCAGAGGGGAGGTCAGTCTTCATTTTGTGTGGATTGCCCTGGTAGATACTCTCGAGCACAATCCGCACACAAGTGGCGGCGTAGAAATACTTCCAAAGCAGTTTTATTGGTATTTTTTTACGTCAGTTAAATAGTCAACACTTCCATCTAAAACCCTGAAGAGTGTTTTAAAATCTTGTAATGCTTAGATCTCTTTCTCAATAGGATTTTGTCTCCTCAGTATGTATATGAGCTGCCATTTTAATAGAAGCTGCAATAGATACGCGGAGTCGACGAAGTTGCCTGTAACTAGTACTTCTACCGCAAATATATAATCTATTTAACACATTTATACACTTGAAAATAAGAATTTACTTGTAAAATTGCAAATAAGTGAATACGTCGGTTTATCCACTTCATGACATGACACTAAGCGTTATGAACATGCAGGAGGTGAAACCTTGCAGTTATAGCTGCTTAGAGAGTGATATATCGTTTGTAGTAGGTCTATAGCATGCCTGACTTACATGCAAGAGATCCTGTGTTCAAATATCGTTATTTTTTATCATATCGGACGATGAATGAAATGGATGAAATGATGCTCAAATGAGTCCAGGATCCATTCAACTTAAAATTACCCAACATTCATCTTTCAGGATACGGGAAAACCCTGGAAACCCCCTTATCCAGATAATTCAACTTGACCGAGATTCAAACTTGAATATAGGACAGAAATGCTACTACCACCAAGGTGGCTGAGTGGTTAGACCGCTTGGCTGTCACCAAGGTGGCCCGAGTTCAATCCCAGGCTACTGCAAAGTGAAATTTATGGTGGGCACGGTGCGGGGGCGGGTATTCTACGGGTTTTCCGGTTTCTCTCGCCATCTCATTCCACCGATGCTCGGTCTTCATCTCATGCATCATAAGTGTCACCGCTGTGTAGTAAAAGCGGGCGTTAAACACTACTCACACATACAAGCGCGCGCTACCATCTACGCTACGGAGGCGGGCGAATCTAGTTATGGTAAGCTACCTCCCGTAGGGGAGGAGATTCGTCCCCTTCAGCTGCCGCGGTACGGGTGCTGCGGACCTTTAGCACTCGTGGTACCTCTGACGTTAAAGTCTGTCTACTCAACGCAAGTGCACGGCGGCCGCTTTCTTTGAGGAACCCTCATAATCGTTTTACAACATGGACCCTCCTCCTGACGGTCCTCTCTACAAGGCTGCAACATTTTAACATCACCGTCTTGCACCTAATGAAACAGAACAACTGGAAGTTGGAACTTTGGCAACTGAGACTCCACGCGGAGTAGACATGCAACTGTCATTTTCAGAAAATCGGGGTTGCTATTGGTCCTCAACGACAGTGTTCTATTTCTGAAGTGTGGAGATAGATTTATGACGGTCATTAGTGGGCGGAAAGGTCAGGTTCTTTGAGGTCCCTTTGAGTGGGAACTGCACACACGTTAAAAAAACAGACTTTACTAGAGGAACCTCGGGCCGAACCGCCCAGCCCCTCCTGTAGGGGAGTTGTTCGGATTGGATTGGACTCGAAGGGGCAGTGTGTTCCCGACATCCACGGGGAATTGGGTACCTCCGGCCAGCCTACGGCCGCCTGGAGGGGGTAGAGGATTGCCTCATAAGTCCCGGGTACTAGCCTACAGAGCTAGTAGAAGATGTGCTAGATCACCATTCGGCCCCACCGAGGTTTTCGGTAGTCTTCCCTGCGGGGTTGACGCGCGTAAGTGGCGTATCCACTTCCATCCCGTCTTGACGTTGTGCTCAGCGGAGGGGGTGTTTAAGAAATCGGGTATTGACCTATGGAAAGAGCCCCGGAGTATCCGTCGCTCCCGGGTAGAAGGAGGCCCGGATCGTTGGTCCTACGTGTCCAGGACTAATGGGAGTAGAACCTCTACGCTTAACTATGGTAAGCTACCTGGATAAGGCTTTTATCCTTAGCATTAAAAGTGAATGTCCAGTGATTCGAAACTCAACCATCCCGTCTCTTAGGGACGTGAACACAAAGAAAAGTCTTCATCTTCCTTCCATTGGCGTGTTCCAGTCTCACTTCCAGCCTAGTCTTCCTTAAGGTGTGTATTCCAATACCCTTTTAGGTAAAATCCGTAATTAGCCTTTTCTTTTCTAAACTTTTACCCATTAAATCTGTGCAGTTTTTTATCTTTCCGAGACAGCTGAATGGCTTGCTAACCCAATTGCACAAACCCCTACCAGGAAAACCAAGTTTGTCTTCGGAGTATGCTTCTCGTAGAGGGATCGCCGTCCATTTCAAAAACTTAAATAGTGAATTCCAATTAATAAGACGAAACAAAAACTGAAGTAAACTTTTTGGCTATTTAAGTCAGTCTCCTAGTGAATACCCCGGACACCGTGTACCCAGATAACCCACCCCAAACCAGACGCGACCTCGAGACCATCTAGGTCAGCAACAGACATTTTCCACACACCCTAGATGCAAACTATGCACACTTGAAGAGGTAATAATCTAGGTAAGTAGAGTTTAGAAGGAATGAAGATATTTCCGAGCACTGACCCCACCCAATATTGCATGAGTTCGTGACAGGTCAAAAGCCCATGTTTCAGTCATTTAATGCCCATTGGTCCGTTACGGCAAATCGCCTAAAAGTGAGCAGTATTTTTCTTTTTCTCCACACAATGGAAAGGCACTATAATGGAGCTATTATACATAACAGTATAGAGGAGAAGAAATAATAGCAGTGTACTTTTTAAACGCTGCAGTGTTGCTAGAGGCAAGGCCATTTGCACAACAATGCTTCTTAAATCACTACCTAGCAGAGTACAGCCCCAGCGCACGATTGGACTACTCTTACAGAACTCAAGAAAATGTTTAATTACAACATCCGTTAATTACTTAAAAGAACACACCACTAAGAATCTCGGAAAATTTAACATTATTTATCCATGACTTTAAAAATCTTAGGAAAAAATCATTTTTTTATACTTGATATTATACTTATCCATATTTAAATAATTTTAAGTAGTTAAAAATCACAATAGAAATGTTTTTCATTTTGAAATAAAAATTTGTTTAAACCTAACCTTTCAACATATTCAGTTTTTTGAAAATGTTCTACACAATACAGTTTTTATCTAATTCATATGAAAATGGTAATGAATATTCTAAAACACTAGAAATTAAATCCTCAGTGTTTTTATTTTTCGCTCACATGATATTTGACTTATTTGTGAGATTTAATCAGAAAAATAACGTTTAACTTTTTAAATATTTTTAACTGCATAGTGTGGTGAATTTTAATTAGAATAGTAAAAGCCACAGTTAATATTTTATAATCCTAAAACAAAAAAACAAACAAACAAACAAAAACCACATGGAAATTTAAAAATATCCTGTACACGTAAAAAACTACTGAATAATTTGTGCATTCCTTTAAAGTTTTTTTTTTCTACTTGTTCCATTTATACCCCATCTTTAACTGCTATGGTCATATCGGCGGCCGTTCTCCTTTGGAACATACTGAAGGTGTTAACTCGTTATCTTTGGTTTTTAATCATTAGATCACGCACATATTCACACTTTCACTCATACTTCCAGACTCTGGGGAAGATGGGGAATTATCTTGGTCGGAGAAAGATCCCCACCACCACCGCCGGGAATCGAACCCGGGACCGCTAGCATGGCAGGCAGGTGCTCTACCGACTGAGCTACAGGGCCAGCCTTTAAAGTGTTTTTATTTTCATTCATACAGTCACCTTTGAATTCCTATAGCCACGACGGGGACGTCGACTTGGGAAACAATATACTAATTCCATTTTTACTAAGCAACCTGTAGAGATTTTATCATTAATGATTATATTGAACACCTATTCCCATCCGCATTCATTTGTAGTTTAGAGAATAATTCCGATAAATAAAGTCTGATATAACGTCAGATAGCTTTCCTGGGCCATTCTTCAACAAACTGTCCCATAAAATATTCTTTCATTCTCCTGTTAACGAGGAAAACATCTCTATAATGATTTTATTACGCATTTCTTTATAGGTACAATAGGAACACGGAAATACAGTAGGCTCAACCGCTAGTCAGATACTTTAAGAACTGACTTCTATGTGATGGCTTTGAAATTCCGTTCTCGTTGCATGACCAAAGAAAGTTTAATAAAGTCTGTTTAGTTAACTGGTGTGCACGTCGGCCGCTGCCTTTGACGAACCCTTATAATCGATTTACAACAGCGACCCTCCTTCTCCCAGATCTTTCCGCAAGGTTGCCAACTTTCTTGATACGTCATGGATATCGTATGAGATTTCGTCTAAATAAATCTTCTTATGTCCATTACTGCAAAACTTTCTTAGTTTTTATATATATCGCCAGGCTACAATTCTACTGGATTCCATAATAACCCTTATCTTATTCAAAGTGCGGTATTTGAAACCCAGCTCCTTTAGAAGACCGCGCAAAGTGCAGTGCCGATAAGGAAAATCACAAATTTCTTGCAAATGTGCAACCAATTCGTCTAAGGTGGGCGCGCTCCCTTTTGCATGGAATCTATAAATTTCTCGACGAATTAAATCGTATGTGAAGTTATCTACTTTAGAGAAAAGTTTCCTTTTGTTTTCACACTTGATCCGCGTCTCAGGTTCATTGCACGACCACTTACCAAGATTAATTTTCAGCACATATTTATGTGTGTTCAAAACAAGCGCTTGAATTTGCTTAGAAACAGTTCCCGTTATAACTTCTTCTTCTTTTTTTTTAGGCTTTTCCAGTATTATAACTCGGCCCAGTTATTCACATGTCTTCACTTTGATTATTTTCACTTGACTGAAAGCTATCTACTACTTGATTTGCATTTATCACTGCAGTACCCACCCATGGTCTCCACATCGTGACACACAACGAATTTCTGCACGTAATGAAACAGATCAACCGGAAGTTGGAACTTTGGCAACTGAGACTCCACTTGGAGTAGACATGCGACTGTCACTTCGAGAAAATCAGGGTTGGTATTGGTCCTCAACAACAGTGTTACATTTTTCAATTGTGGAGATAGATTTATGACGGTCATTAGTGGGCGGTAGGGCCCGTTTCCTTTGAGCGGTCAACTGCACTCCCGTTCACTAAACAGACTTTACGTTTCTCATCTGAGAAAAATATAAATACTTAATAATTCAAAACAGAAACGAAGAATTTCAGGGAAATCAACTGCAGAAAAATACACTAACAAATTGCATGTTATATCTATATCTTTTCGGGGTAAGACTTTGTCTACGTTTTAGGTTTTACCGTGTTTGCAATTGTCCAACTAATCGCAGAAAATTTGAGATATAGGTTTCCACGTTACATTTTTTTTTTCTTTTTTTTTCTTTTTTTATTTATATATTTTAAAATACAGAATTTGGAATCCATGTGACAAACTTCATTGATTACTGACTATTTAAATAAATCATCTTACATATTAAGAATCATTTTGGAAAAATATATAAGAAATAAAATATTTACTATGTACTCGTATGAGGTGCGGAATGTTTCTTGAAAAGTGCTTAAATAATATCTGACACTGTTTTAGTATGGTGAGAAAATAATATACCAAGTTGTATAACCTCGCTTCAAATTTCACCAAAACAGTACAGCATTAAAATAAGCTTATTTCCACTTTTATAAATGATGATGATAATGGTGGTTGTGGTGATGGTGATGATGATAGTTGGCACTACAAGCCAAGTAGACCCTTGGCCTCCCTAACCACCCTCTTCCGTTCTACTCGGTCCTCTGCTTTTTTTCTCCATCCCCCCATCTTTCTCAAGTCCCATTCTACATCATCTACCCATCTTTTCCTGGGTCTTCCTCTTCTCCTCCTGCCATCCAGCTTTCCTATGAATATCTTCTTAACTACACTGGTTTCCGGCATTCTCTGCAAATGGCCAGTCCACCTTATTCCTCCTTGTTTAATTTTCACTACCATATTTGGTTGTCCAAATAGGCAATGTAACTCCAAGTTGGGTTCACACTCTCCATCCGTCCAAGTCCCTTATCACTCCAAATATATTTCTCAGGATCTATTTACTTTTATAAATAGTCAGAGCAAACACGTTAGTGCTAATGCTTCCTTATGCGTGTGTTGCACACAACTCACACTGGTCGAAACTTCTCAGCGCTTAATGGCATGTTGGCCATAATGGCTCAGTGGTTAGAGCAACCAGATGGAGACCTGGAAGTCATTGGTTCAAATCCCGCCTGTGTCATAGAATCTCTCAGTCTGGCAGCCTTTCCAGCTGGAATTTGGAATTTTCTGTGGAGAAACCTACCACATTGTATTTTGAGTTACCTTTATCTTATTACTTAATGTAAATCCATTTTAGTCTTTTAATAACTTAATTTAAACCTAAACGTGGTTAATGGTCTAAATGTTGGACACATCTGTGGTGAAAGAACTGCCTCATTTGGGTAAATGGTTTTGAGATTACCCTGCATACACACATTTACACATACAGTCCTTGTCTTTAAAATATTGATGTGGATATGGAATTTTATTGTTGTGTAACGTCGAGTCTCAGGATTTCATGGCCTCCTGCGGCAATGGCACAATAAAACAAGAGCATATTGTGTGTACAGCCCTAAGGACACAGTTGATGCAAGTATACGACAGACAGCAGTAATTAAGCCCACCTGTGTTTTATTTTCATTTACGAGCACGTCACGTCATTATAGAAAGGATTATTAGATACTATAAAAAAGACTGTCCAATATCGTTGCAGGTATTAAAATGTAGGCAGTGATCATTTGCCATTGTCCTTCCTAATAATGGAGGAGTGGCCAGCAGACAATAGCAGGAATGCATGTTCACCCTCGGGTTTAAAGTATCGTGTTTTATGTAGCATAAATGTATAAATGTATGGTGACGTTTACAAGACATGCGAGTTGTTGGCATCATGCTAAGTACCACTCATACAGACTCAGAACTGAAGGCGGTTGAAAGTTAATTGTGTGACATTTAGTGCATACATTATCTCAGGCCTACATACAAGGAAGACCTGAAAGTTGCACAACTTTCTCTACCCATGACAAATTCAGGTGATATTTATTAATATTACTATTATAATACTTAGAAAGTAATTCTTCTAAACAGTCACAATACGGCATACCCATCACCAGACACCGGAGGTTTAGGCATTATAAATACTAAAATAGGCAATAGAAGGTATTTAGAAAAAGGCATTTATTTAATAGATTAAACTATTCAATAACTATTCGTACGTCATATTTTCAAAAACTTCAAAGATTTAAACAAAATGCTAGTGTAGTAATTTACAAAAAAGATTATATTTTTTAAAAAGGCCTGTGCATTGAAAGCCCTATTCGTTGCATATGACAAATGTGCTTTTTAAGTTCTCTGTTGTCATACTCATTCTGTCAGATAACACATTTTTCATAAGAGGAAATTCTCTCTCAATATTTTCAGAGGTTGCAGAAGTAAATCTAAGACGTAGCGTCATTGTAGGATCCATTTCAATTACAACGAAGTTATCACCTTGTAGAATTTTGGAAATCTTTCCAAGTTTATCCAGGTCACAATTTTTCGATATCGCTGTTTTACACTGTTCGCTAATGAAACCCGTTTCCTTGATGCACTGTCCAGTCTTTGCACTGCATTATCTACAATTTTCACTCACTTTATTAAACATTGTCCTCTATCATGAAGCTGGCAGATCAGGAAACCGAACTCGGCAACAATGAAAGTTAAGTCACTTTTCACTTCCGAAGAGCTGGGATTTTTTTTGACTTCTCCAATAGTAATTGAAGATGGTTCATTCTTCAGAGCGCTTACCACGTCAGTTATATTCTGGAAATTTTTATCATAGTAAAGTTCTGCTGAGAATCATAGATAAATAACGAAATTAAGGCAACAAAAAGCATATTTCGTAAAATAGGTATTTGTATTGAAAAAGACTACACTAAACTGTGGCATTTCAATCACAAAGGTATAATTCGTATAGATACACTTTCAAATTTAAGAAAGATTTTACACACTTAAGGCATTCTGCCTAAGTTCCAATCACCTTCTGTAAGGCATACTCAGCCGTTAGAGGAAGAACTGCAATTAGATATTAAAATTCTATGGAGGTTTCACCGAATATATAATATTTTTACCTCCTGATCTGCTTCCTCTTCTTTTTCTGTCTGTCCCATTCGTATGGATGTATAGCATTCTAGGTCTGGCAAGTTGGCGCATGTGTTCAAAAGCTGGTCGAGAAGCACAAACTCCGATCAAAGAGGATATCCAGGATGGATTATTCTTGTTTAATACCTATGCGTGACTCTGAACAGAATAACAAAACACTTAAACACCATATAAATAACCAATTGACATTTAAATTGAATGGGTTTTCTCCAAAACATGCAATACGAAGGAGCTTTCCTTAAGCTTCCTGAAAAAGACTCTTTGGAAAGTATTTTAATAAAGCTTGTAAAACTCCTAAACTACAGACAAAAAGCTGCTAATATGTGCTGTACTGCATACTACATACAGAAAAACAACTAAATATATTATTTATAACAAATTCATTTTCTAAATATTAACGAACACTTTTTACAAAATTAAAAAAGGTTAAGAAATAATATTTCAGTGCAGGATTCATGCGAATATGCAATTATGTGAATTTGTAATATACCCGTTCACCTGACCAAAACATCAGTGTCTCTGGTGGTTGGCGTGGAGGAAGGCCCTGGATTTATTTCGGCCAGATTTTAAGAATTTTTCTTTAGGCGTTATTTCTCGTTTTCTCTCAAGAGTGAAGCTATGCGAGGATGTAAACATGTATGTGTATGTGTGTGAGTGAATTGAATGATTAAGGGGATAAAAGATAAAACAACCTCCGCAAACTGAAATATTAAGCGTAATCAAGGGAACATCATTATAATTTCTTAATATTATTAAGACAACCAAAGACAATGGCTTTAAAAGTTCATTGGGGTCTAAAGTTCTTCTGGAGATTTAAAGGTTTAAAACAATGATCTAATTTCAAACATTCAGAATATGATGTTAGTTTTGGTGGAGAAATGGTCACTCATTCAAAAATAAATTTCAGGCAGAATGCAGAACTGTAGTGGATATTTTAAACACAAAGTAGGAAAACAACAAAAAGAGTATACAGCGTTATGAAACTAACGACAAACAGATGGCGAACATCAGGTTTCTTAAGTGAAGGGTTGCAAAAAACTCTATGATAAAGAATGAAGAGCCCGCCTCGGTGGGTGGATGGTAGCGTTTCCATCTCATGTTCAAGAGGTCCCGAGTTCAAATATCGGTTAAGAGTTACCTGGATAAGGTTTTTTCCGAGGTTTTCCCTTATCCTGATTGACGAATGTCGGGTAACTAAGCTCCATGGACCCTGGACTCATTCCACCATTTCACCCATTTCATTCATCGTCCGATATGACTTAACGTTGGAGGACGTAAATTACAAACAAAAAAAGTGAAATAAAGAATGAAGAGATAGAGAAGAACTAAAAGTAGTACGTTTATGATAAAGTAACTAACTGTAGACAAAAATGGGTTGATCATGTAAATAGAATGAGTGAAATGAAGATTAACTATCAAACAAGAGAACTACGAGGAGTTGGACGTCCTAGAAGTTCATGAGCTGCTAATTTGAAGCCAGAACTGACAGTTAGCAGATACTTGGGGAATAGGGCTTGAAGTTGAGAATGAGGGTAACAAATTGTCTATAATGTGAAGCAATTTTTCAGTTTCAAGACTTTTGTCATGTAATATTTCTTCACTCGAAAGCTATTCGGATCCATATTCTCACACTAGCAAATAGTACACCTTTTTGTGTACATGGGTGCACTACAGGACATTGCTTTTAAAACTTCTACGTGTTCAGACAGCTTCCAGAGGAGTTGTGTAGTGGTCTGTCATGTATTACCATCATGGATATTGATGAACAGCGAACTCCTGAACTATTCAGAAGTCTTCTTTTTTGGAGTAAGACGTGGCTTATGATCCATTTCTATCATTATGTTCAAGTGAAGGATCTTACCCAGAATAATTTTTCGTACTAAAATTAAATCTTATGATATTCTGATAGCTTTATGTGAACTCAGTGTGGAAATCTCCTTCATCACCAACCCTCCAAAAAGCAAAAGTGGTTGCTTCTGCTGGGAAAGTTATGGTTATCACATTCTTTGATATTTATGGAATGGTTTATCAGCATCTTGTACCTGCACACACATCAGTAACTGGACAATACTACAGGGATGTCCTGAAAACATTGTAAGTCCATATGAGGCGCAAAATACCACATTTCCATGAAGCAGGCTGGATGCTGCATCACGTTAATAATGCACGGCTGCACATTGCCAACGTTGTTGCCGAATATATTGCAAAAATCAACGTGAAGTGCATCCCTCACCCTCCCTATAGTCCGGATTTAGTCCCATATGACTATTTTCTATTCCCTAACTTTAAGAAACGTCTTCGTGAGGGGCATTATCCATCATCAGAAGCAGTGGTGAAAGCTGCGGAGGCGATTTTGAAGGAACTCTAAAAAAATGGTTTCCAGCATGTCTTTGAAGACTGGCAGAAACGCTGGGACAAGTGCATCGCATTCAGGGAAGACTATTTAGAGAAGAACCATCAAAATTATAAGGATGAATAAAGGTACGTTGTCAAAAGAAATTGTGATCATTCTTTATTGCACAGCCCTCGTAGCTTACCTAGCACAACTGCAGCAGAGCTGTACAGTGGCAGGACTCATACATCTCAGCGACCATTATCTATTATGGATCCTGTTCTATAAATTACATACTATTGTGATGACTACGGCATAAAAGGGGCATATTTAGTATTATTAATTTCAATAAAATATCAGTAAAACTGAAGGGACTTTATTGCACAGGAAACAAAATACTACTGCACCAAACCAAATTAATCAATGAGACATGCAGGATGCTGATGTACCCACTCAGGATCGTGAGACATTCGAGAAACTGCTATAGGTGGCGAATCTTGGTCAAAGAATGCCAACGTTCCGGCTGGGGATACCGAGATACCGACCACATCTCCTCCCCGTATCGGTTGGATGACCGTCTACCTTGACTTTGTGTATGTGACCGTGAGGCTGGCAATCGGGTTGGCAGGTCCAGGTCCAGGTCCAGGTCCAGGTCCAATTTGGGTTGTTACGTCGTGAATTACTTAGTTTACTTTTTAATGTTGCTATTAAAATTGTCTATAAAGCCTTAGCTTATATAAGTAGACATTTAGAGCTACTTAGTAGATAATGAAACCACCACTTAGAAGTCCATTACCTAACGCAGGATTTAATTTAGCACATGTAATTAGTCTAATTAGTTACCATTAAAATTCATCGTGGAACAAGGAAACGCTTTCTGGGACTCAGCCAGTGATCCCCCAAAACCTTATTTCACATTGAAATATGTAGTTCCACATAGTTCATGCAGGAAACCTGTTTTGGTAAGTCTGCTAGAACTACTGCTGTCATCCAAAGGAGATTTAATCGTTCTGATAATGACCCTCATTTAGATATTATGTCCATAAACATCAGTAGTTAGAGGAATATAATTTAATGCGCAAATTTGAAAAGACATTTCTTGTCTTTGAAGTTTGAAAGCGACAGTCAACTATTTAAGGAGATGGACACTATGCGAAAACTTTCAAATTTCATTAAAATAAATATTTTATTTGTTATTGACGTAGTCATTTGTCAGGATCATATCAGCGTTACCGGCATGCCTAAATTTCGTCACCTGGGAGCATTTGTACATGCCACTTAATCTACTATGTATTCATACACAGTTAAAAAGCTATCGGTCTGCCTCAAAATTCTGTTGTGGTTATGTAACCAGAAAATACAGAAACTATAAAACTTCTTATTTGAGAAAATTTAGAACTACTGTTGGAAAATTTAAACTAAGAAGCAATATCTCCTCAAACGTCATTTACACAACAATGTAATTCCCAAATATTGTGCTTAAAGAGCATTAACAATTTTTTACGCAATAAAAGTTTTGTTCACCGGTTATGCGAAAGTCATCCAGAATGTCATGAACTTCAGAGGCTATTGTAAAAAAGTCATACATTTCATTATCAAATTATCTTAAGCATATTATATTTCAATCAAAGTTGTTAAAGCCCTTTTCAAAAAAGGCTAATGTTAGATAAAGGTATTTCCATGTAAAGGGAATGATGTTCTGCAGCGATTTGCTTCAAATCTTCCTTATTGCATTTTTGGAAAATGAAAAAATTGAATACCTACAACGGCGCCGTCCTTAGTTTATAGGATAATATTGTTACCCTGGCGGTAGAAAAATAGTTTGAAAAATAAACAGTCTTGAGGGATCTAGCAATTTGTAATGGTGAACGGTGTATTGCTAGGAAAATAAAGTGTAGTTTTTGGGTTTTGTAACCTCGTCTTGTTATTTCACGAACCCACAAAGTCACAATATAAACAAAAGCACGTGTACACCATTGGCTGTTTAGCCTTGTAACTCTCTGCGGATGGTAAATATAGTTCGCATATGTTTTTGAAGTACTTTACATCTAATGTAAAATATATAAATTACTTCACATTATTACAAATGCAACAGTCAAACAGTATTAGCATTTTATTTGATAGGGTAATTTTTATGTATTAATCAGTGTGCACGCAGGGCTTACTCGGTTTAAAAGCAGGAGATATGGAGAGAATCAGTTGTACAATATGACTGCTTCCGTGCAATATGTAAGCATAGCAGAAGGAAACCGTTAACAGGTAGTGAAAAACAAATTATATTGAACGTGTTTTGCAATTTGTGTGAAAAATACCCGACTTTTGGAATGAAAAGCATTGATTTGTCAGCAGAATATACCGATGTTTTAGCGCCAAGTATTCCCTTTGAAGTGAGGTTGTGAAAAAAGACCGTATTTCTGCTCCAGGAAAACATCGAAAAACAGAGAAGCCAGTTGTAGAAGGTGAATATGATGAATTTTTGAAACGTGCTATTCGTCGCAAGGTTTATAGCTTCTTTGAAAGAAACGAGCCACCACAATTACAAAAGTTCAAGTAATAAACATTGATTCCGCTTAGCCGAGCTTTCAAAATCGAGCTTACAAAACCTTCTTCGTGACGTACGTTTGGAATTTGGGAACAGAAAAAAATATAATGGTTGATCATGAAGATATATTATTGCGATGTAGGAATTATCAAAGAAAAATTCTGCAATGGAAGTTGTTTAAGGAATTCGTTCCTTGTTATATACCATTACGTAACTTTTTTTTTCACTTGCATGCCAGTAGAACTTTCAAGTCATTGCCAAAGTGGCTACACGCAGTTATTTGGCATGTTATTCCATTTAAGGGGGGACGTTTTTTAAAATAGTATATAGTATTAGCTATCAAACACCAAAATATTATGACTATAGGTAGTCTGTATGTACCTTTAAAAAATTAAATGCCCTAGTGTTGCATAGTAGCATAGTAGCAACACAGTCTTCCATCAGCTGTCTTGGAATCTATCAAGCCCACCTACCAATTCTTAGCACATCCAGACTTGCTAAAAAATGTCTATGGATAGACACAAAACCCAAATGAAAGCCTCGACAGTTTGATATGGAAAAGGTGTCCCAAAACATCATTTGTGTCCTCCATGGTGGTGAAAATTGCTACATTTGATGCTGCAATAGTGTTTAATGATGGGAATGTTGGCAGAAATAAAGCTATGCATCAGTTATGGTATCAACCTGGTGTGTTTATGGAAACAATTTTGCAGAGTATCGACAACATTCCCATCGCTGGTGCAGAAAGAGCTATGAAATTAATGCAGAAAGAAGCAAGACAGAAGAGGAATTTAAAAAGAAAGGCTGAAGGAGGCCAGAATGAGGATACAGACTATGGATATGGGAAGTTCTGACTTAAAATTAAAATGCAAACTGAATAATACTTATTGCATTTTTAATTGCCTTTCCCTGTAACTTGCATTTTCTACAACTTCAACCCATTTTTCTCTCTCAAACTACTTCATATACAGTGATGCAATTTATCACACAGCTTTCTTATGCAACAATGAACCTTTTGTTGGTTCTAGAATTTCAGATTAAGCTCCAGATGGAATGTGATGATACAAAATATATGAAATTATTTTAATTTTTAAAGGATGCATATGATTAACATTTTTTTTAAATTCTGTACAGCTTCAATAAGAAATATAAATACAACAAATTCATTCTTAGTGTGTTTTAAAATAACGTACCAAATTTCAGAAAGATATCATATGTGAATTTTGAAAAAAAATTGGGCTTAAATTTGTAAATATCTCTGCATATAGAAAAATATGCAGCATTAGTTATAAACAATGGAAAATTATGAAAAAACAATTGTGCATATTAACTGTATTATCTTAAATGAGTATTCTAAGTCTCACTTCTCTAACTTGAAAACTTTGGATGTTATGGCTATTTATGTAAGACCCTGAATACTTGCATACGTGCCCCCTTAAAGACCCGTGCCCTAATGTTTAATTTATAAATGAGATGAGGTTATGTGACGAAATAAAATATTTGAGTAATTGTAAAATTTCAGTAACTTTTAAGCGTTAAAAGGAAACTATATTACACAGCAGATCTTTGCATTTAATCTTACGGTAAAAGTACTACCGCATAAGCTACTAAATACTAGAAAATGGCAAATCAAAACTTTGCATAGAAATTCGTTGACAGGGCACATTTTCTCACCTGGGAATAAGATAGCATGAATATTCCCTCCAATCACAGTCACAGTTGGAGTAATGCATTTTCCCGCTTTGCTTAAGTCTCCCCATAAATTAAAGAGGGCACCGGTATAATTTGATATTTCATTGACTTTTAGTTGTATTTGCAATCAAATTTTCATGTTTAATGCACCACTTTTCCTGCCTACTATGATTTTGAATAAAAACATTTTGTAGCATCGGCTCTTTTCTAGATATACCTTACTACTTTTATAATTCAGATATATTATTTTTAGGTGTTATCATTCAGTTACTGTTTTGTAATGTCTGGAAGGAGTATAAAATTTCGGAGCCAGCATATATGGACCGATTTGTGAGTATCTAACTATTGCTTCGCTTTCCAGTGCATCCATTGTGTGTACTTGCAGCAACATGTTTTGAATTATTAAGCAGAGTTAATATCAATTAAAAGAATTGGACAAAAATAAGGCTTGTAAGATTAGTTTGTAGAAAAGATACCAAATAAACCACAGTGACTGAACAAAAACATTTGAATGACATCAAATATTTTGCATAGCTTCCGTAATTTATGAACTAACCTCAGAAGTTCTTCAAACTAATGATTTATCTCTGGAGATGATTCTCTACGCTAAATTACTCAATTGTGCACCTAATTTGCAATTCAGATTGCCCGACTTGAAATATAAAAAATTGCATTCACATACATGTTCCGACTATAAATTGATTGCTAGCATAAGAAGCGTTCCGGTGCTGTACAGTACCTGTTGGGTCGCCAGAAAAAGTTCGCTAACATCTAACTTGCTTCAGCTACGATCGTGGTTACAGCGACAGCGAAAAACTGGTCGCCAATTTCGTCTTAACTGCCGCTACTCTAATGTGATTAAAATGACTTAAGAAAGCAGAAAGCAGAAGGTGCTTAAAACTGGATTGTACTGCCTATATGACTGGCATGCTAGCTTTGAAATCCGTGAATTTGAAGCTTTCAATCAGTCAGAATTATTCCCCATCCTCTGCTGAATCTGGAGGTATGGCAGAGTGCAAATGTGTGTAAAAGTTTAGTGTTCAAAAAGGAAACTTGAAGAAAAGCAAACCCAAAGCTACACAGTCTCTAAACTATCTGAAAGATCAAAACGTAAGCAAAATAACAGGTAAACAAACTGAAGTAAATTTTGAAAATTATAGAAAATAGTGGATATACACAAAAATTAATTAAAGTAAAAAAATATGTATAGCAACTCTAAAATAATAATAATAAACACAGGAGTTCATAACATCGAAGCAATTTTAATTAATAGAGGCGTAAGACAAGGGTGCAGTGTATCACCTGCTCTTTTTAATATATATGTAAATAACATCATCCAAAATTGGAAAAGTACTACCAAAATCAGGAATAAAAATAAATAAGAACAGTTTTAAATATTTTACTATATGCAGATGACGTGGTTTTAATACAAGAAACGGAGGATAAATTACAATATGCACTACACCGCTTGAACCAAGTATGCCAACAGTATGATCTTAAAATATCGACGGAAAAATCTAAGATAATGGCCTTTTGGGGAAAGCAATATATACGATCAAAAATAATTATAGACAACAAACCACTAGAACAACTAAAAGAATTCAACTATTTAGGATGTAATCTTAAATATATGATGAAAACAGAGATGTGAGCAAAAAGCTTGCAACATTTCAAATGTTTTGTGGAACAGTGCATAGAAGGTTGAGAAATAAAACAAGAAGAGATACAAGATTAAAGTTGTACAAAACAATGGCAGTCCCTGCACTACTTTATGGATGTGAGGCATGGGTACTCACGAAGAAAATGAAAAGCCAAATTCAAAGTGCAGAGATGAACTTTTTAAGGAAAACAAAGGGATGCACAAGGTTGGATAGAATAAGGAATGAAGACATAAGAAAGGAACTCAACGTAGACTCGATAAGTAGCAAAGTTGAAAAATATCAAAAGGAATGGATGCAGCATATACAAAGAATGTCCGAAACAAGACTGCCTAAGATTGCATTCCAATATCAGACACAAGGAAAGAGAGATCTTGGCAGACCTAAAAAGAGATGGAAGGAGCAATTGTTGTGAGACAGAACGGGCACTCTGCCCATGCCGTGAAGTGACGAAGAAATTTGTGATAGAAGAGAAGCCCCACCACTCAAATACGGAGAGAGATGCCTCAGGCGGTTTCGTCTGTGGCCGGCATTCGGGATGTCCGGGATCGATTCCCGTGGCCGACCTATCTGATCCATAGATATTTTCGGGGGTTTTCCCGGGTCATCAGGCGAATGTTGTGTAGGTTAATTACATCCCCACAATTTCTTATACCCCCGTTCTAGACATTCTCGGGCTTCGAGCCAGGTAAGATGTGACATCGACGTTTCGGGAGCGTGCATCTTTCCCATCTTCAGGATGCTGCATGAAACGTCGACGTCACGTCTTCTTACTTGGCTCGAAGCCCGAGAACGTCTTGAACATATACACCACCAGGGAAGATTCAGCTTCCTATACTCGCGTTTCTTCTCCATTATCTCACATCTCTCATTTTGTGGTCTCTTTCAGGGTAGAATTGTCGGTGGGCGTCTCGGTGTTGCATGCTCTTGGTAATACATCCTTCTCCGGTAGGACGGTCTCCGGTCTCCGAACCCAGTATGGTAGGTCCTTTCCGTAGGGGAGGGAATCCCCTTCAGCTGCCGTGATGCGGGCACTACGGACTCTTAGCACTCGTGGTACCTCTGACGTTACTAGAGGAACCTCGGGCCGAACTGGCAAGCCCCACCCTTTGGGAGTTGTTCGGATTGAATTGGTCTCGAGGGGACAGTGGCTCCCGATATCCATGGGAGATCGCGTACGTCTCCAGACGGGTTTGAGGGAAGCCATTAATATTCCCGGGTACTAGCCAACTTAGCAAGTAGAAGGTGTCCTAGATTACCAGGCGGCCCCACTGAGGTCATATCGGTAGCCTTCCCATATAGGTGTCGGTGCGCGTAAGTGGCGTATCCACTTCCATCCCATCTTGTGTCCTCAGGACCAATTGGGGGGGGGGGGGGGGCTTGTTAGTACGCTAGGTCTTGCCATATGGAAAACCCCATGGAAGCACCGGGCGCCCTTTTGGAACAGCTTGGTAACTCCCTGGTTGAAGAAGGCCAGGGTCCGTGGATCTACGGGTCCTGTACTAATTTATGTAAAACCTCTGCACTCTCAAAAAAGTATGATAGGTCCGTTTCCGTAATACAGTAGGGTGGGATAACGGTTGTTCTGGCCTGCCGGCGAGTTTCCAACTGGTAAAATGTAGGGGCCATGCTCTCTACACTATCGTGGCCCCGTGGGACAACCGCCCTATATCCCATCTCGCCTCATCCTTCCCCCGGGGGTATAGGTACAACAGACCAAGTTTAGACCTCCGTGCCGAGTTCGCTCCGTAGCGCAGTCTGATCCATTTCACCACAAAATTCGCCCTTCTTCTAGGGGAAATTTATAAAAAAAATTCTTGGTCAGTATGGCTGACATTTACAGGACTCCAGGTATAGAACGTAGGATTGGTTGACTGAAATGCCTAGTAAACCACCTGTTTGCTGTAACTCATTCTTATATGTGCAAGGAGTTAGTATAGACTCGCCAGATTTAGCTCATTGTTATACTGCAAATATCTGATAAATCCAAATATGTATTACAAGTTCATGTAATTGTGGTAAATAAGAGTTTATAACAAACGTCGTTAGCACCATTTACAACGTAACGTTATCCGTAAAATGTAATTTGAAGCGAGTGAAATTTCTTACAAGTTTTCGTGTCTTCTTTGGAAAACACCAGGTTTCATATTTTATTCTTTATGTTGTTGCGGTTATGGGGTTTGGTGTCGCGCGCGTGCGCACATGTTTCCATTGGTTTCTTAACATGCTTGAATAAAAGAATAACGCATCTCAAACACGAATATCTACCAAACTTTCTATATCAAACTTTTCGACGGAGAAAAATACTATCTCTGTTTACTGTACCTACGTATTTAGTGTAGAAAATGGCTCCCAAACCATCTAAAGCAGCTTTCCAACATAAACCACACATATGCTTTAATTGCTTGTATTCGTGAAATAAGTTTTCAGAGTAGAAAATTGCAGCAAATCTGGTCTAAGAACTCTCTTAAGAGAATACAGCACTGATATCTAAAATGTCTGCAGTTTTTAAAAAGGGATTTGCAAGCTACAGGTTTCAAAACTGATTCAAAATTCTGAAAGTTATCATAAATATTTTCATTAATGTAAAACAAATTTATTCCAAATTAAAAGTATGCTCAGCGTTTTAATTTTATTGAATTTTTTTCTCAGTTTCAGTTTATAAGTACTTCAAAATGTTCCATTTGCTGTTTTTACTCCATTATTTTTAAAGTTTTCAAACATGTTCCCATTCTAGGGGTCCCAGGTTAGATTCACGGCAGGGTGTGGGGATTTTTCTCCATCCAAGATGATTCACTATCATCCCCAAGGTCTGGAAGTATGAATGAGAGCGCGAATATGTGCGTGGTCCAATGACGCAACCCAACCGTTTACGAGTTAACACCATCGATATGTTCCAAAGGAGAACGGCAACCGATGTGACCATTGGGGTTAAAGGAACAAACTAAATAAATAACAACGAAACAAAGATAAAATAAATGAAATGAAAAGAATCATGTTCCCCAAGGAATAAAAGGTATTTTGAAGACATATAGAGATTATAAAACAAACATGATTTACAATAACAAAATTAGTCCACCTTTTTAGCGTAGATGTTAGCATCTGCCTCACGTTTAAGAGGCTCCGAATTCAAATCTCGGTCAGAGTGAGTTGTCTGAGCAAGATTTTTTTCTTCAGTTTTCCCTCTATTATAAAAGGTAAATGTGGGGTAACTAAGCTCTATGCACCCTAGACTCATTTGACCATCTCACCCATTTCATTCATCGTCCGATATGACAACGTCGGAGGACCCAACTGAAAAAGTAATAAGTTTATAAATGTACATTTTTCTTTTGAAGTAATCCTTATAAAACATTTAAGTTTTAAACCTTATCAGATATTGTGAATATTTAAAGAAAAATCATTAAGATCGTGTGTGGTGTCTTAGGAATAGAGCAACTTGAAATGTTATCGAACAGGGAATTTAACTCTACAATGTTTATTAAGTTTAAGTTAAAATGTCATTGAATTCTTCATAAAACATAAATTTTAAGTGATACATTTTCTTAAAAGATTTGACTATAACTTTGCCACCACCCGTCAAAATAGCACTGGTGCTTTTTTTCTTAATTTACGTCCTCCAACGTTAAGTCATATCGGAAGATAAATGGAATGGGTGAAATTATACTTAAATGAGCCCAGGGTCCATATAACTTAGAGTTACCTGATATTCGTCTGTTAGGGTAATGGAAAATCCCGGAAAATACTTCGAACTCGGGACCTCTGGGACGTGAGGCAAACATGCTACCATCTACGAGGCGGGCACACTGCTTCTTGTTGCTTAATAACATTTAACTGTTTGTACTTAAAATCTACAGAAGCTTATTCCTCCCTACCTAAATCGGCTTAATTGAAATAAACATTTAAAAACTTATTGGATATTTAGGTACAATGTGAACAGTAGGTACAATGGGAACATGGGAAACACAGCATATTTAAGCGATAGTCAAATCTTCGAAAAAATAAAAGCAACCATTACCAAAGGAAGAAAATCTTTAAAACTTTCTACTTGCTAATATAAAGTTTTTGAAAGCTTAGCCTTAAACCAACAGCCAGAAATATTTAGAAAGCGGTCAAGTCCAAAACACAAATAAGAATGTGTACTTTAGCGATATTTACATATTCTTTTTTGCACAAGATTTGTCTATCTCTTACAGATTCCCAATTTTGATAAGGTCAAAGAATGAAGAGGACATCAGAAACTACTCCCATGAAATAATAAATATACACCAATCGTGACGTGAAAATATCGTAAACTTATGCTTTATACAAATGATTAGTCATTTTTTAGAAAATAAAATTATTCGGAAAATTTTCAATGTAAAGTATAGTACACGTTTGGGAATTTTCTGAAAATCTTCGAGCCACATCTCTGCAAGTTAATAAACTTAAAATACTAAATATGGTGTTTAAGAAGTTTTTGTTTACATACGCACACACGCCGACCTATTTCCAAAATCACTTTTTTTTAAGTTTATGCACTTCGAGTGAAACTTTAAAGTCGAACTTTTTAATGAAACACATTTCCCCTATCTATTACAGTAGGGGAGAAATCAAAGTGCTTAGATCAACACAACTCTAAAATACACTATCATTTGTTCTCTATGTACAAGTATATATAACGTTAATTCATTATTTTGGTTCAGAATATTTTACATTTATGGCCGAACGCTTTTTTTTCTTTTCCAACCGTAGTATCAGACTGTTCTTAGTGTGTTGAAACTGCGGCATGGGAAAAATAAAACAGCGGCATATAAGATACCCTTTCAATTCGCGAAAATGGCCTTGCGAGTATATTTCCCAATGCTGAATTCGCAACCTAGTAAGCGCAATTTGACGAGGTCACTGTCCAGACGTGTCTCGTAACAGGACACCGCGTTAAGTTTCCGTTTCAAATCTTAGAATTAATTCAGTTATGTCATGAATACATTTCTGTGCTTGGAAGCAATATATTTTCTAGTAAAGTTAAACTAACCTACCTTAACACAACCTTGAGTGTCCAGGTGATACTTGGCAGGAGTTTTGTGCATGCATTTACATAATATCTACACGCAACCAAGTAGCATAGGCGTGTTAGGGTGCGCCATTGAGCAACCGAGTGAGATAAACTGAAAGAACAGAGAAATAAACGAAAGTAAATTAATGAAGTACCTGAGCTCTCATAGTTTAACATGATTTCATTGTAGAGTTTATCAAAGGAATTGCTCACAAAATAAGCATGCCTAAACCGCCAAGAAAATGGCAAATTAGATTTCTGAATTAACACTATTGATTCTTTTTTTTTTTCTCCTTCTCTCGTCGTATTGATTAAAACGTCAATTCTCTATAAAATTTACCCACCAACATAGAATTACCATAATTATTCAAAGAGCACAGAATTTCAAAGCCGTCATATGAGGCCTAGTTTAAAACTGATATCGCTTTATCGTATATATGTACCTATAACAAACGTTTAACTAGCGGAACAAGATGTGTGCAGAGAAATTATATTAATATTTTCTACAAGAGTAAATAGGGAAGTTTATATGAATTCCACGAGTGCCATTGTTGGATTCCAGACAGTTTTGCGGCAGATTTGCTTTATTAAGTAAACTATAATTATTCCTTTTGCGTTCATAGCCGAAAATTCAGAAAAGGTTATATGCGTCACTTGCCATTCACTTTCGAGGTGGAAGTCTACGTACTATGCTTCACGTGATGCGAAATTAGTAGCAAGGAAAAAATTTCACCTCATAGATTTTCGGGTGCATATATTCTTGGTCAGAAATTCGATTAAAATGCGGCAATTTATATTGCAAGTGATCAGTCACCAAGCAAATAATAGCATTTCATTTGTTATCGCACCCTCTGTCAACGTGTTTGTCTTTTGTTAGGCCATCTTTAAATTCACACAAGTACAAGACCTAAAAAAGACGCAGAGTTAGGAAACAGGGTGAAGCCAATACGAGGTCTATGTGCCCTTGAACACTGCGAGCGCTGCTATACCGAATCGCAGAAGGTGATTGATTCAAGTTTAAAATTAGTAACTAACTCGACAGAAAGAGGCGAGAGAATAATTATATTTTGTATTATTTGTGCTATTCTTGTTTGTATATCTCTGTGTTTCTTTCGCTGTTATTTTTTCCCCTTCCTTCTAATTTTAGTCAAGGAGAAGGCATCGTTTTGGTGTTATATGAGGAAACAGTTTCATGGAACGAGGTTTAAGATTCACAAAGCTTTTGCTGCTTGGGAATGTAGCACAGTAAATAATTTTACTTTTTTTAAGTAAAATTACGCAATTAAAATGTTATATCCAATATTCTTAAGTTTTATACGTACTAACCTCAAATACGCTATAAAAATTTATCACCCTTTCAAAAACTGTTATTCAAAAACAGATCAATCACGCACCCACATAAGCATTTCAAATATGTTACCAGCACACTGGTAGTTAAAAAACATAACAAGCAAATGGTTAAAACAGTTCTTATGCAACTTAAGTCATAGCTAGAAGTTCAAATATTAATTTCACCATATTGCAATACTTCCGTAGCAGTAATTACACCAGATATGCATATGCCTCAAATATCTACCTGTCTTATCAGTACGCTTTTATTTTAGTTACAGAACAAAATTATTCTTTATTCAACTGAAGTGGTAGAGTGGATGAAGAATACCTTATGAGCCTGCATTAGAAAGCAACCATAACACTGACAAAACTCGACACTACTAAATCAAGGAACTGACGGCAGCTCGAAGCGAAACGAAATTTGATACCAACATAGAAACGTTAAACATTCGTTTCCTTGCCACAGAGTATGTACCATGTCACTCTGCTCCCTAGCAATCGCTAAATACTGTAAGCACTTAATGATTTTGTTTCAAGAATGGATTAATTTTTAATAGTTTGTTTCGTGCACATCTGTTCGACGATGAATGTATAATAAAACTATAACTTTCAGTAATGTTCGAGTATAAAAGGAAGTTTTCTTTCTCTTCTGCTTCTCATCTCAGATATGCAAGGTAATTTGCACGCAAAATTTGGATGCCTGGCTTTACTTTATACGAATATTTTGCAACCTTCAAACTAAAGCTTCCTCTCTGTATGTAGTGTAACTGAGACACTAAACGTTTTGAACATGAAGTATGATGCTATTATAATGTATATACCCGGATGTAACGGAGAGTGGTGACTCTTTCTGAAGGTCTCGGTTTCATTCCCGATGAACAACCAATTTTACCAAAGCCTTTTTCATGGCTTACTTTGGCACTATGAGAACGGTGGGTTTGAATACTTTATTTTCCACGATTTACTGTACCTTCATTTCATTTCTAGGAAGTGTCGCTGATGGGCTGGAGTGGCACTGCTATGTGAGGAAGTGTCCCACACCGCCACACGGCGCACCCTGGAGCCGAAATGAGCAATAATCAGATCACATTAGGGACCTTCACTGTAGCTGCGACCTTGGATTGGACTACGGTTCGCCCGCAAAGCGCTCCTTCCTCATCCTTTCCTCCTTTCCCTAACATACAATAGCCTGTCTGCATTAAGCGTTACACCCTGCCCATTTCTGAGCAAATCCAAACGAATCCGTAGATGTAACACAGTAGAGATCCTCCGAGTTTGAATCTCGGTTAGGGTGAGTTACCTGGATAAGGTTTTTTCCGGGGTTTTCCCTTATCCTGAAAGACGAATGTCGGGTAGCTCTAAACTACCTCATATAAAGCTAAGTTACCTTGTCTTTTTTAAAAAAACAATTGGCCTACATTTTTAACAAAAGCCTCTCAGACTGCAGAAAATAATTGTTTATGACATATCCCTTCAGCTTTCTGCAAAGTTGTTCTTTTGTCTTTTTTAAGGATAACTAAAGTTTTGTTTTAACCGTTTCGGTTATAAATGATTTTTCGAATTTTTGGTTCAAAGATAAATGAAAATCTATATTTCAGAGAAATACTTCACTTTAGAGCAATTACAACAGTTTTGGATGTTACTCCATGATATTTCAGTAACTCTGGATGACAAACTTCATGGGTGTTTTCTCAGGTTATGCCTTTTTATTTTGTCTTACAAATTAATCTACTGGCACAGAAGTAGAGCTTCTGTAAATGTAAACATCGTTCTTCAGAATTTGTACCATTAAATATATGGTTATAACTTTGATATAAATATTGACTTTGAAATATTTTCCACGACGAAGCATTTTTTCCGTCTCGCAAGATAATGTGTACATAAAATTTTCGTCGTGAAAATTATGATAAATGTATTAACAAATGTATAGAAGTTGGGATTCACGTTCATTGCCTGTTTATTGACTTCCAGAATTATGACAGCATAAATAGGAAAAAGTTATATATAGCGATGAAGGAACTACAGATTCCAGAAAAACTGATTAACTTAGTAAAAGCAACGATGGCCAAAACACAGGGCTAATAAAAATAAAAAATATGTTGTCAGATCCAATAACATGAGAATGGAGTAAGAATGGAGCAGGCCTGTTAGAGAATGTGGTTAGAGAGTCTGGAATTTACATTAGAATTAGTTTTCTGTAAGTCAATACAGATCTTGTCATCTGCAGATGATATGATAATTATTGGAAGAACACAAAGAGCGATGAAAGAAGTATTCATAGATCTGGAAAAGGCAGCAAGAAAGGTAAATCTAATAATTAATGAGAAGAAAACAAAATATATGCCAGTTACAAGAAAACGAAGTAGTAGATCAGGCGTTATAGAAATTGGATTGTATAAATTTGAGGCAGTTGAGAGTTTTATCTAATTTGTCACAGAGATCAATGATAAAACTGACATCAGTGTTGAAATTAGAAGAGAATATTTATAACAAATAAAAGCCTCTGTGGAATAAGAAGACATCTTACATCTAAACTAATATCCCGAAATACTAAAATTTTAATGTATAAAGTTCTATTAAGACGAGTCCTAATGTATGCTTCGGAAACATGGTCATTGACAAAAATGGATGAAAGGACCCTTAGTATATTTGAGAGGAAGGTATTGCGCCCCATATTTAGCCCTAAAACGGAACAGAACGAATGAAGAAAACGATACAATTTTGAATTGTATCAATTGTTTGATGAGCCAGATATTGTGACAGCTATTAAGATCAAGAGACTGCGACGGGTTGGGCAAGTTCTCCGTGCAGAAGATCGGACAGTTAAGAAAATTCTTAATGCAACCCCGGACGGCACAAGGAAAGCAGGCAGACTGAAGCTGAGATGGGAGGACGATGTGAGAAGGGATATAAAAATCCTGAAAATAAGGAATTGGAGGAGCACGGCTTTGGTGAGGGAAAAATGGCGAGAACTTCCCCAGAAGGCTAGGGCCCACACAGGGCTGTCATGCCAGTGATGATGATGATAATGATGATGATGTATTAACAAGTAGTAACAAACAGAAGTAGTGTCTGAAAGGGGAGATACATTGGTTTCTATGAATAAAATATATTTATATTATACAATATCTCAGAAATACAAATGTATGGAGACGAAACTTTATATTATATAAACTTTATGTTACATAAGCTTTATACTATATATTATAGTTTTAACTGATAGCAACGCTTTGCAAAATATTAAATTTCCAGCTTTGAACCTTATAAAGTCACCTTCCCCACACTTCTCATTGAACTTGCCCAAATAGGAAAGCTTTATTAATGAAAAAAAAAAAAAAAAAAAAAAAAAAAAAACTTACTGGGGCAAAAGTGTAGAGCTAACTAAATTATACAATATAAATCAGAAATTCTCTGGAACTATATATCCTCAAATATGAACTACCATATTTTAAATTCTCCCAGATTGCTGTCTTAAATTCTAATTTGTTTTACAAGGGCGTGTATATCTCTGACACAAGGAAAGCATTGCGTTCTCTTTAATTAGTAGTTAAAGTATTTATATGTATACCTCTTTTAAGTAGTTCTTTTGGAGAATTTAGCATGCAATTTTCATTTTGTGCGGAAGAGCTGTTACGCAGGAGGCACGTTTGCAAGCAGTGTTCGCAAATCGAGCAGATAACATGAAGATTTTGGTGTACCGTACTTAGATATACCTTTATTTTTTGATATCTCCCATTCTACGTGTACCACACTCGGTAGCGCTGGTAGGAGGAGCGAGCTTAGCATTCGCTGGAGTCTGCAGTACGGCGCGTTTCCAGTGCCTTAACTTTTGCGAAGATTATAAGTGTGTGTTTACGTGAAAAGGAAGTAATGCTCCATACCTTTAAAGCTATTTTCCCTTGCTTTCATCTGCCCTTCATTTATGTTGACCTTTGGTGTTGACCTTCCAGCTTCATCCGAGCAGATTTATTTCCACAGAACAAGGCAAGTGCATGAGAGGCGTTTAAGAAGCTATTGTTGGAACAAACCGTGCCTCTTTAGTCATGCCGTTTTCTTTGTGTACAATTAAAATATCACGGCAAGTGACAGGTCTTTGTACGATCATAATAACAATAGTAATAACTGTAAATGCAAAACGAATTCATTCGTGTCATGTCAGCCGTCTACCTTTAACAAGCTGTTAAAGCCGCCTTTGAAACAATGCATATATCATCCCGATATTCCAAACACGAAGCTCTGTCATGTTCAACTATGGTATTACACATTGTTTAGTGAAAGAAATACTTCTATCAGTGTTGCAACACTTGGAAGCTACGCTGCATAATTGAATAAAATTTACAATTAAATTATTGTAGAATTAGGTATTTAAAATAAGATACAGCAAACAGTTGACAGCAAAGAGAATATTTTTATGAAAGGAAACATATGTGACATATGAACTTTGGCAACAAATTCCCAAGAATAATTTCCACATTTCTTGATTAGATAAAAATGTTTAAAACAATACTTTTAATTAAGATTAGCTGAGAATATTAATGAAGAGCAGGTAAATAAAAAAATGTAATAATTTCTCCAATGTTCTTGATTACTGATGTGTCGAGTTGCCACCATTTCAGGTTTGTCCCAGACAATTTGAAGATGAAAACATTTCTTAGGACCCCAAAGTAATTCAGCACTGGACAATATCCAATAGTTCTGAATTATTGTTCTATTTTAATCCATACTTTTATTACATCTGTGACCAAGGTGGGCTTTGCTAACACTCGATGAGCAACCTAACTTTTCCACAATTCTTTAGGACATGTAGAAGTATGGAATGGTGCATTGACTCTGTTCTACTTAAGAAAATAAGTTTAAATCTATTTTTAATATAGAATAGGCAAATAACTGATTTTATGTGCCTGCAAATAATTAAGTTCTGATAGCGAATGTATAAGTTAGAAATTCCAATAAAAGAAAAGCACTTAAAAGTTAGAAAGCAAAATTACCATGTAATTCTCAATGAGATACAAATTAAATGAAATATCATTCCCACGTTTAGCTAAACATATTGCATCTATATCTTATTACATACTAGAAAAACGATATATACATGAAGTACTTAACAACTGTTATTGTGAGGCTTAAGTTTCTTAAATAAAAAATATAGTATATTATTTTCTTAATCTATGTCCTCCAACATCGTCATATGTGACGATATATAAAATGGGTACAATAACCCTCAAATGAGCCCAGGATATATTGAGCTTAGAGTTACCTGACATTCATATTTCAGAATAAGTGAAAATTCCGAAAGTAACGTTATCCAGATAGCTCATCTTGACCGAGGTTTGAACTCAGGACCTTTTGAATGTGAGGTAGACGCGTAGCTACAATCTAAGCTACAGAGAGGTACAATAATAATAATACATATTATAACATATAATATAAATATCATGTTATGAGTGGTACCTATATAATAAATGAAAGAAAGGAAACACAACAGAATGCAATTTCAAAAACGTAATAATGTATAAAATGTATAAAAGAATACCTACATTTCTCTTTTAAACGATTATATACCTTTATATCTCAGTTAATTTAAATCCCTAATCAGTAGCTATAAACGATCAAATAAGCTGAGGTAGGTAACCATCTGTAAAGAATAAAATCATAAAAAGACAAATAAAGGTTACACTTCGCGAGTGGAGGAGAGGTTTGCATGCAAGTTTCCATTGTTAATGTTACGCATTATATCGGACTGCATAATTCCAAGAATTTATTCATAGAGTTTCATATTACATTTAGCTTGTTCTCTTCTCCGCTTTGTAAGGTCGCAAGTACAGACTGTTGCTATCATTTTGCCACGGAGCATAAAAGAAGGAAATCCAAACACAAACGGTATGCTGAAACAAAAGAAGAAAAGAAAAAAAAAAGAGAGACGTTTTGTAATTTGTACATTAACAGGTGGCAATGCTGCTCTCGTTTGTCATTTGTTCTAAATGGGAGGGTACTTAAATGGCGAGTTTATCAATTCTTTGGCGTTTTAAAATGCGTTTTAGTGATAATTTACAGTGAGTGAAAAACAATGGTGTATTTGAATGTTGAAGGAGTTGAATATTGGGCAACTGCACCGTTTAGGTACGTAGGTAAACCTTGATTTTAAGTAGAACATTCGTACCTCAAATGAATACCATACCGAATGTAAATTGTAATTTAGCAAAAAGTAAAACGTCATGTCTTATCAAATATTCCGAGGTATATTATAATGTATATAGGTATAAACATATCCCTGTAGCCCTTATAGCTTATTTCTGCATAGACGTAGGATAATTACCAAGCACTTCTGCATAAACTTAGCATAATTACCAACCGCTGGTTACAGCAATTCGTGTTTAATATGGTAATGGTTCGATATTCAAAGAAGGAGAAGAGGAAGCAGAAAAACAAAATACTTATCGCCAATCCAGTAGATATTGCTCCACAGATTGGTAATTTCCATTGCGCAAATTTAATAGTAGGAAGATGGCCATGTTTGCTGTCGTTATGCCATTATTTTCTTATAAAGGAAAACATCATAAAAGGTGAGAAGTAATTTCCAGGTCCTGTAGTAGATGTCGATGCCAAGCCATACTCTTAAGTTCATTACATCATTCCATTTCATTTTAATCGCCAGCTTAAATCGAGGCTAGGTTTAAAGCATAGCCAAATGTTCATTTCAATTGCAACCTATATTGGCAATATGCATGGTGAGTAACAAGCTGTTGGTAAATGTTACTCACACATCTTAGATTTGGTGTCCTAAACCTGCAATCTTGCTTGGTTACTTTATTGTTTGTGACGAGTTGACATTTCCTAGGCTTCATGGTAAGTGAAATGTGTTATATGATCTCGAGCAAGTGGTAGTGTAGGTATACAGCTGGTTGGCATTATAAAGCGAACGGAAACGTAGGTACTCATTTGTTCTGTGTGGGTGGATTATTCGATACTCACTTGTTCCCTTACAGAATGCCAAAGGGCAAGTTTACATAACTGGTTTCCTGTCACTAATGATTTTTGCTCTATCAATGAGATACGCATCGTTGTATATCAGAACTCATAATGGTTCACCGGAAAAAATATGAGTCATTTGGAGAAGCCATGCTGGCACGGGTTACGGTGGCTCAATGGTTAAGAGCGACCGGACAGAGACCGGGAGATTCGTGGTTCAAATTCTGGCTATGGCATTGAGTTTTTCAGTCTGACTATCTAAATGAAATATATGTCTACAATTTTCTGGAAATATCATCAGAAGTCCTCTTCATTCTCGGTGGCTTTTGCATAACTCGGAAACCGCAAGGAAAGAACAAAATCTCCCTGAAAAAAAGTAGAACTCGTTAAAACATACAGTTTATACCAAATACATTTTTTTAGGGGTTGACCACTTCCTAGATATTTCTTTTTATGTATTTGCTTAAATTTTCGAAACTTTATACTTTTCTGAAATATGAAGTAGCTATTTTCTTTTTATGCCATGGACTTGGGTAAATTCACTAATAATATTCCTGATGGAACTTTAAGACTGACGAGCTATTAAAGCACTTGGAGTTCCTTAAAGCCTATTGCATTCCATTCTCTCATTGTACCTAAGGAAAATACATAGCTACACTATCTAAGCGAACACAGGTCTCGATTAATATGAAATAGCTAGAGCAATATGAGCTCTCAACATTACTTTGTTCCAGAGTGAGTGGTAAAAGTCATATAAGTGCAGACATCAAATTTCTTCTGAATTCTTCGTAGGCATGTACTTGATACGATAACATTGAAATTGTCTTAGAGTAACAGACTGGCCTACCTGAACGAAGAAGGTCTGCTACGCTCCACTTTCTTCAGATCTTTTCTTTCTTTTTTTCTCTGTTAATCCTTTCGTAAGAAGGATCCCAGAACTTGCAAGTGGGGCCCTTTTTAGATGTCTGGAGAGGCGCGGACAAACTCTTGATCACAGAGTTCCCAGGAGACCTGTTTCTCGAGACCTTGTATGAGAATGAGGGAGGAGAATGTATGAAATGAGCGCGAAATGGATGAAGAGCAAAATGATAATGGAGCAGATAATGAAACGAATGGTGGAGTAAACCGGCCATCCCTGAGATAACCCGCCTTACGCCACTTTGTCCACCAAAAGTTAACATACACAAATTTCCCCCTTCAGATCTTACATTTTATTTGCGAATATATTTACAGACCGAGGTTGGATGTTTCGAAAATGCTCCATAAACAAATTACAATCATCATTCACGATGTTTGTAGAATATGCAATTCTGTAGTGAACTTTGTATTCGTTGTTACTGAGATTACTGACAATGTAACCTCAAACCAGAGTCTTTAACTGTCTCAGCTGTTAAGTTCAAAACTGACCAGCACTACGCTAAGCAAAACAATGCTTAATGGTCCGGATGACTTATGGTCCGCATGGTACATAGTACACACCCACGTTGTCAAAAACCAAACCCATCTCATTCTTCTTTCTTTCCTGGCGTCTACACATGCTTTCTTGAATATTTATTTCAGTAAATAGGACAATGAAATATGACGTTATTACGGTGCTTAAAATATTACAAGCTAGCACCTATTTACAAATAAGAATTATTTCCTGGCAAGAAAGGAAGAAAAACAAAGAGACAAATTGGCTGTGGTGTTTAAAATAATTACCTTCCTTTCAAGGGACGCAATGTAGTTTGTGATTAGGCTTAAAGACTTGTATAAATTGTTTACGCTAATGGGGGCATGTACATATATTCATCGCAAAAGTGTACATGCTGTTAATGAAAAATACCTTTTTGCCTTTACTACGTGTTTTTAACAGTGCAATTATTGTAATCCAAAACAATCTGAAGGGGAAATCTCACTGGAAATTTATGGTTTCATCACCTGAGTGACAAAAAATGCAATATAGAAAACAACCTGCGTGCCCGTGAACAGCGTAACTCAAAAATGAAAAGTCTGAAAAACATTCAAAACCTGGTAGGTATTTGGCACAAATCAACGATCCGACGGAATATTTTAAACTGCAGCCCTCAACTCCAAGCAAAATATACACGGTTATTTTTTATTTTGTCAAAAATACCTCTTAATGATTTTGATTATATTATCACATATTTAGACACGATATTTAAGGCACTTACTGAGAAAAGAAATGCATTTCTGGAATTTTTGGGGTATACTTTGTAAAGTCATAATATCATCTACTGTAATCATTTATTACAGTTAATCTCATACCCTTTTTGCTGTTGACCATTCTTTAAGAGGGATTTGACGATACGTATTACTGCAGTCTAATATAATTCCTAATCTTCTTGATATAAAAATAATAATAATAATAATAATAATAATAATAATAATAATAATAATAATAATAATAATAATAATAATAATAATAATAATAATAATAATAATAATAATAATAATAATAATAATAATAATAATAATAATAATAATAATAATAATAATAATAATAATAATAATAATAATAATAATAATAATAATAATAATAATAATAATAATAATAATAATAATAATAATAATAATAATAATAATAATAATAATAATAATAATAATAATAATAATAATAATAATAATAATAATAATAATAATAATAATAATAATAATAATAATAATAATAATAATAATAATAATAATAATAATAATAATAATAATAATAATAATAATAATAATAATAATAATAATAATAATAATAATAATAATAATAATAATAATAATAATAATAATAATAATAATAATAATAATAATAATAATAATAATAATAATAATAATGCAATATTACTATTATTGTTTGCTTGATGTTAACTGTATTTTAACCTTATACCTATGTCATATTGTGCAAGAACAACTGAGGTGGGTGAACTAATGCTCAAAGGAGTCCTGTGTCTTCACGGCTTAAAGTTGCCTGACATCCATCTTCTCAGGACAAGGAAAAACCCTATATAGAAGTATCCTAACAGGTATTTGAAAGAATATATACTGCGGCGGAGTTGTTAGCGTTTTGGTTTCTTAATCCAGAGGGCCGGTTTCAATTTTTTTAACCAGAATAACTCCCTATCTCCCACAGTATCTGAAAATATTAAAGTGGGGCTGAGTGAAAATGTGTTTAATATTAAAAATGATAAAAATCAACATTAAGAATCCCTACAGCTCAGCGAGCAATGACACCATTAAGAGCTTCTCAAGTCAAAGGCCCCGATATGGCGATACAAATGAAAAATGACAAAGAAAACACCCCATGACCTCTTTAATCTGATTTTTATGACTTTACGTCCTCCAACGTCCAGGGTCCATGGAGCTTAGAGTTACCCGACATTCGTCTTTAAGGATAAGGGAAACCCCCGGGAGAAACCTTATCCAGGTAACACACCCTGACCGAGACTCTAACTCGGGACCTCTTGAACGTCAGGCAGACACGCTACCATCTACGCTACAGAGGCGGCTCTTTATGTGATGCAGAACACGCTACTCCAAGCCATTGAGGTGTGCTGGTGTAGAAGTGCACGTCATGAGCAGGGCAAGAGCTTTAGACACCGAACCTAATAAGTTTAATACGCCGAGATAATAGAATTAGATTTGTTTACGAAGAACTGATGGTGGGAGAAGGACGTTTGTAGAGCAGATACACCTGATTCCGGCTTTGGTTACGCAATCAGGCGACGACAACAAACAAAGGCCCTTGACTAAGCACGTATATATGAATAGTATGAGAAAGTTCCTAAGCTCATTCATTCTCTCTTTTGTGAACAGATACACAGGCCTATTGAAATAACATTATTTAAATTTTAATTATAGTCATTAATTTTATTGCAATGTAGAACTAGGTACATTCGTAAATTCTCAAATTTGAAACTTGTTCTATTGTCTGACAAAATAGTTTCGTATTGAAAGGATGTTCTCCCTACATCGCATGATGTGATTGGAGCATGCTTGAAACAGTTTATATTTGAATCTGTGTTGCTGTTTAAACAATTTCGCACTGCACACAGTTTCAAATATGATGGATTGTTTCGGACTTCGTTTATTTTTTCACAAACTTTTTCCACCGCCCCTAAAGCAGCACACATTTCAATATTCAAAGTCTCACCTCAGATCCTCCCTCGTAACGTGACTGTACATCAGGACAGCGGTGGATCTCGAGTTTCCATAGGTCAGTGTCTCGCAACGTGCACCCGCCTCGTTTCAATGTTTTGGTGTCCAAAGTTCCTGCCCTAATCATGAAGCACCAAAACTGGATCTTCGCTCTCCGTTGCTGCATAGATTAGGCAACCCCAACTATAGTAATCAAGCTTCTTGCTGTAACCGCAGTATCAGACAGCGATTAGGAGGCGGCGAATGAACTGAAATCACGAGAATTAAAAAAGAAGATAAATTAATGAAAATGCTTTGCTAAACTAATATAAAATATTGTTATATTAATATGAAATTAGAATGAAATTAGAGTAATGATTAAAATAGCGGTTTAATTAAGAATAAGATGGCAAGAATATAATTTAAGACAACTAACATGCTAGAATCCATGTAAGGGAGAGAAAATATTTCTGTAAAATCTGAACACAAGTCGGGGAGACAGGAAGAGGTGACCGTTAGCCTCTTTGTTTAAGGAAAGGTTCAATGTCTGAGAACTATAAGCAAAAATGTGTAGGAACAATAAGGTTTTCTAGATGCGGTCAGGCGTAAGACCTAAAAGGATTTACTTCGCTGTGGCGATAACGATGTATACCGTTACAAAGAGCCCAGGGTAGGCGTATCCCAACTCACGGTGGGATGTAACGTCAATGAGTTCGATGAGTTTTGCTAACCAATAAAGAAAAATCGAAATAAAATGAGAAACCAATAATAATGTAAGATTTGAGAAATAGGAAGAAGGGTGAGTTATTTTGGTCATGTGATAAGGGTTAGAGTAGGGATCAGAATAAAGTGCGAACGGAATCGCAGGGTAGACGAAAATTCACTTCAACAGTCATACTACGAGAGGAAAGACGTGTTAGTACGCGTGAAGTAGAAGTAGGGAAGATTTCTAAGTCCGAAATGTAAATCACTTCTACAGTCATACTACGAGGGAAAAGACGTGTTAGTGCGCGTAAAGAAGAAGTAGGGAAGATTTCTAAGTCCGAAATGTAGGGAAGTCAAGAATAACGCAACCAGCGTGAGAGAAGCAGCAGAAGAAGTTTATAATAGCAAAGTATTCGCCGTATAAAGAATTAAGAGAATTCTGTTAGAAAGTTTAGTAACAGGTGGTCACCGCTACCAATCAATCTGAATCAACGAACTGAGTGAGAATTAAATCAATTTTTGCAACGAACCAGTGTATTATTGAGACAACTGAGCAGCCAACAAACAACAAATCCATTTCCTACAACCATTCACCTGAAGAATAAGAGATCTCATAGCTCCAATTAGAACCCAAATCAAAAGTAAACACCAACCAATTGAAATCTGACATGCGGGTATGCCGCATAATGGCGCCCAACGTGGGGCTTCGAATTGTAGGAAATGGGTGAAATGTAACGACGACAACAACGAGGAGAAGTGAGAAGAACGACGACGAAGGACGACTACGAGGAGAAGTGAGAAGACCGACGACGACAACTACGATGAGGACAGCAGAGACTACGAAGAAGACGGCAAAAACAACTACATAGAATTTTCCCCCAACCAAGAGAGAAGTTCAAGTTCTTTCGACATCAACTGAGCCTACTAGACGACGAGCAGCACGACAAAAATTGGTAAAGACATCACATAAACACCACAGCCGTACAACAGAACTGTGAGTCACACATACTCAATTTATATTTCTTGTAAATGTAATATCATTCAGTGAAATCAATATCTATGTAATGTCTTAGTAATAAGTATTTTGGAAGGGAAATTAGAAAATTTAAAGGGGAAATTCAATGCTTTTGAGAAATAAGAAGATCGTACAGAATAAATTTAAAATGGAAAATTCTGGGGAACAAATAATTATGGAGACAGAGAAAGAGTTGGAAGTTGTTAATGAAGAGATAATGGAAAGCAATGTTATAGGATCAGTAGATGAGGGTGTAAATGGTGTAAGTAGCTTAAATGTAAATAGGAGAAGTGACAATCCTGGGGTTATGGAAAATCTACAAGAGATGTTCCAGAAACTCATGGCGCAAATGACTATTCAGAGTCAATCACTAGAAGCTAAATTAGTAGAACAGAACCAAACACTAGAAGCTATGGACAAATCACTCGAGGCTAAATTAGTAGAACAGAGTCAATCACTAGAAGCTAAATTAGTAGAACAGAACCAAACACTAGAAGCTATGGACAAATCACTCGAGGCTAAATTAGTAGAACAGAACCAATCACTAGAGGCTAAATTAGTAGAACAGAACCAAGCACTAGAAGCTAAATTAGTAGGACAGAACCAAACACTAGAAGCTAAATTAGTAAGTCAAATTACAAGCCAAGGGAAAGAAACAGAAACTAGAATCACTGTCAGAATTCAAGGAATAACAGGGGAAATCCAATCTGTGAAAGAGGCCCTGCAGCGAGAAGTAGGTACTATAAGAAGTGACCTAGAAGCTACCAAATCTCTCGTTGCAGGAGTAGAAAATAGAATAGGGGAGGAAATTAATAAGGAAAGAATAAGATTAGATGAACTGACCACGACACAGGTAACGTTTGTACAAGAGATAAATGACCGGCTTGACACTGTAAACAATAGTATAGCAGCTGACATGGAGAAGTTAAAAGAAAAGGTAGCACGTGTAACAAATATTCAATCAGAGAATACACAAATGTTGAGGGAAACAGTAAGCGAGATATCTCAAATCAGAGATACCGTAACTGGCTTCCAGCTGCGACAGCAAGGGCAAGTACCTGAGAGTTCCAATTGTACTATACATACACACAATGGAGAGAGGCAGAACGAACAGGTTAGCGCCCCTTCTGTCTCTCATCAAAGCAGCAATAATAGCGAAATAAATATGCAAAACGTAAATATGTACCCACCAGTGCACATGAATTTTCTAAGCGAATTGCCCCTCCCGAAATTTAATTGTCGCAATGACAACGCAGTACAATTTTTGGCCGACTTAGAAAAGTATTTTGTCATCAGAGGTGTACCCGAGCAATATAAAATGATAATAGTTCAAAGGGCGTTAGAATCTGCCGAACTTAATTGGCTACGAGTAACTGTGGGAGAAGGATGCAGCTACGAGTTGTTCAAAACAGCTTTCCTAGAAAAGTATTGGAACGCCAATGTCCAATACCAAGTAAGGAATCAGATAACAAATGGCCGATACCAAGGTAATAATGGAGAGTCTATTACTGATTATTTCCTGAGATATTCGCAAATGAGTAAATATCTACAACCTCCATTACAGGAAGCCGAACTGATTTCTCTTCTCACTCCCCACCTTCCTGAGAACATTAGAAATCACATGGTGGTAGCAAGACCTCAGACATTGAGAGAGGCAATTACATTATTAACAGCTTTACAAAGCGTTGGGACGCAAAATTCACAAAATAGACATGAGAATCGAATGCCAGTGAGAAATCCACACAGACCGTGGAATAATAATAATCATGACGGGGAAAGGGCACACAATCCCCGAAATTTTAACACAAACCATATGGCTACTCGTCAAAGATACGATGCCCACGTCCCGAGGGAATTCCCTAACAACAATAGAGGGAGACAGGGACCACCAAATTCAAATTCATATAATTTCCCTATGAGATACGTACATGTAACTAGGAATGGAAATAGGGGTCACCCCCCATTTCTTCGAAGAGGGAATGCAAGACCGACGTTCCGACTACCAGAAGCTAATAGACAGTATCAATCACGTGACGCTGGTAGAGAGAACCATACAGACAGACCTGAAGTAAGACAGAGGAATCAACTTCTCTCAAGAGAATGGGTGCGTTCTCCTCCACCCACACCGAGGGACGCGGCGCCCGAGGTAGATGAAAGGCCAGAGACGACACAGCATACGGGAAACGAATCCAGGGTGCGATAGAAGACGTCCCGCATCGGACCCGGATGAACACGCTAGTTCTTAATTTGAACAGGGACACAGCTCTGAGTAGGGTGGTACAAAATAAAACAGAAACAGAAATAGAAAACGGTACTCAAATAAACAATCACTTAACAGAATTACAAGAAGTGAGAGATGCTCCACGTATTGCTGCAATAATAAACAAAGAAAAATGGCACATTACCATAGATTCAGGATCCTCAGTTTCAGCTATAAGTCAAGCATTCTTTTATCACTTAAAAAACAATGGAATTAAATTGCAAACATTGCCCGTGAAAAGTGCATATTGTACTCTGGCGGTAGGTCACGCCAAACAAAAGATTAATACACAAATGCTTTTGAAAGTCACCATTGGGGAGGATACAATAGAATTTGTATGTTTTGTTATTAATAGGCTATCTGTAGACATTATTATGGGTAATGACGTGTTGTATGCGCTTCAAGCTAAGTTGAATTATCAAATGGAAGCCTTGGAAATCAAAATTAAAGACGTCATAGTTAAAGTTCCGTTTAGCTCAAGGGAAGCAGAAAATGAGATAAGATTGACAGATGAAGAAAAAGAAATAGATGGAGAAACATTTTTTGTAGAATTTATACGAATAGGAGGAATGGAGCTAGTTAAGATGAATCCATTAGAAGCAGAAGAGATGAGAAACTATGATAAGTATGAGTATATAGCTGGAGAAGAAAGGCTTTTAGAGATGACGTCATACGGACTTGGGCAGACAGAAGCATGTGAACAGGAGATAATTACCCTACCAGATGATTTCCAGGTAGTCGAAAATAATGTAAACATGACCTATAGAATAAGAGAAACAGTACCAAACTCGAACCTACTTGACGACCACCAAAAAGAGATTTTTTATAACATTTTATGTAAACACAGAAATGTATTTTCGGAACACACTGGGACCTATAGTGATTTTGAGTATGAATTCGAGATACATGATGTTCCCCCATTCAAATATAAGTACACACCATTCAGGATGCCGGAATTCGCATCTATAATACAACGTCGTACCATCCATGCTCTAATCCAAGCGAGCGCGTACTGAAAGACCTAGGTGTTCATCTCCGAGTCCTTTGTTCATTGAAACAGACTACCTGGCCAGACCACATCAACTATATTGAGTTTATATTCAATAATTCAGTCAATTTAACCACAGGGTATGCTCCTATCCAATTGCATAGGAATTTAACACCGGAACCAATAATAGAGGGTGTTCCGGAAAGTATCCAAGTGACGACCGAGACAGATCGAGAACGGATCCAGAATGCTGTTAAAAGAATAATGGAAAAAGTAGAGAAAAGAAACGCAAAGAAACTGCGGTATAAGAAGAATTGGGAACCAAAGGTCGGCGACTTAGTTCTAGTGAAGTCGTTCGACAAGTCAGATTTGTTAGGAAAAAAGACTAGAAAGCTATATATGCTATGGAAAGGCCCATACCGGATTGAGAAAATATTTGGTGACAGAGCGTATGCTCTATCACACCCAAGAAATGGTAAACCGATAGGCAGATATAACATCTCCCTAATAAGGCCATATCGTCAGAAAAACGTTGTAAACAGTACAGAGCAGACCCAAGAATCACCTGTGTAAATGTGATTGAAATTATATATACGAAGATGTAAAGAATACCAAGTAAAAGTTATATAATTAGTACGGGTAACGTTTTCGTTTGAAATTCAAACACTGCGTGGGAGTTGCAAGTTCCAAAATTCCTGTGCACAAACAAAATGATAATGTAATAAGAATAACCACAGCTAATGAACATGTTAGAAAGATCTTTAAAACTAATTTGTGAAATGTAAATATAGTATAAGTACTGATGTATTCATGTGCCAAAAGGCTATGTTGTTATTGTAAAGGTCACAGACTTAGGCGTGACAAAGTGAAAGAAAGTTGAGAGTGAAAAGTGAAGTGGAAAGACAGGACAATGAACTGCCAATGTTTACTGTCAGGTAAACGAACCACCTGATTACAGGTAGACAACTGAGTGCAGGTAGAGGTAACCATATTTGGACATCGTTACGCAAAATATAATAATGTGAGGACGAATGTTCTTACGGTGAAGGACTGAAAGATAAAGGAACGTCCCAATAAGTTAATATAATAAAAAAAATAATATTAAAAAAAATCATTGAATGTAAAATGTAATATTGTAAACTGTAATATAGTAACATTAATGTAGTACTTAAGGAATGTAATAAGGTAAAATCAAGTTGATGTCAAGTGAGACAAGGATAATTCAGTGAAGTGTATATATAGTTGAGGTATCACGAATGTTATTTGTATATAGGGTAATAACCACATATACGACAGTGTACTTGTCTATGTACGTAATGTATCATATCTATAATTCTATGTATATGATGTACCATATTGACCATTCTATGTGTATAAAGTAACACACTGATGAAGATGAGGGAAACGGTGACCACCGAAAAATGTTTCGAGTAGGGAATGAGAAATTATAAGATATAAGGAGGAAATGTCATGACGGGGGTTTGACAAAATTTAAATAATGGGTATTTCATTTTTGTCAAACGGGCATTATGTAACCGCAGTATCAGACAGCGATTAGGAGGCGGCGAATGAACTGAAATCACGAGAATTAAAAAAGAAGATAAATTAATGAAAATGCTTTGCTAAACTAATATAAAATATTGTTATATTAATATGAAATTAGAATGAAATTAGAGTAATGATTAAAATAGCGGTTTAATTAAGAATAAGATGGCAAGAATATAATTTAAGACAACTAACATGCTAGAATCCATGTAAGGGAGAGAAAATATTTCTGTAAAATCTGAACACAAGTCGGGGAGACAGGAAGAGGTGACCGTTAGCCTCTTTGTTTAAGGAAAGGTTCAATGTCTGAGAACTATAAGCAAAAATGTGTAGGAACAATAAGGTTTTCTAGATGCGGTCAGGCGTAAGACCTAAAAGGATTTACTTCGCTGTGGCGATAACGATGTATACCGTTACAAAGAGCCCAGGGTAGGCGTATCCCAACTCACGGTGGGATGTAACGTCAATGAGTTCGATGAGTTTTGCTAACCAATAAAGAAAAATCGAAATAAAATGAGAAACCAATAATAATGTAAGATTTGAGAAATAGGAAGAAGGGTGAGTTATTTTGGTCATGTGATAAGGGTTAGAGTAGGGATCAGAATAAAGTGCGAACGGAATCGCAGGGTAGACGAAAATTCACTTCAACAGTCATACTACGAGAGGAAAGACGTGTTAGTACGCGTGAAGTAGAAGTAGGGAAGATTTCTAAGTCCGAAATGTAAATCACTTCTACAGTCATACTACGAGGGAAAAGACGTGTTAGTGCGCGTAAAGAAGAAGTAGGGAAGATTTCTAAGTCCGAAATGTAGGGAAGTCAAGAATAACGCAACCAGCGTGAGAGAAGCAGCAGAAGAAGTTTATAATAGCAAAGTATTCGCCGTATAAAGAATTAAGAGAATTCTGTTAGAAAGTTTAGTAACAGGTGGTCACCGCTACCAATCAATCTGAATCAACGAACTGAGTGAGAATTAAATCAATTTTTGCAACGAACCAGTGTATTATTGAGACAACTGAGCAGCCAACAAACAACAAATCCATTTCCTACAACCATTCACCTGAAGAATAAGAGATCTCATAGCTCCAATTAGAACCCAAATCAAAAGTAAACACCAACCAATTGAAATCTGACATGCGGGTATGCCGCATTGCCCATCCCCGTTGGTTAATTCCTTCAAACATAACCACTGTCTCAGTGCAAGGTGAATACGATACACTCAGCAAAACGCATTCTAAAGATTTGTAGCTTATTTGACAGCCTGAGACTTAAGTTTCGTTCAGAAAGTGCAAAAGGAATATAACATGCGCATAAGCAATAAAATAAGTGATATATTACAACAGCTTGTAATGAGATTTCTCCTAGGTGCTTATTATAGCAGCAATCTTAACGTTCAAACTGGGATCTTTGTCTTACAGCAAATGGCAATAAGTTTTAAGTAAGGTAATATAAATGTTTTGCTTTGCCATTTTGATAATTTACCAAGCTGCCCGACAGGTTCAGGCAGTTGTAATATTCTACATAATAAATCTGTATTTCCTATTTAGCATGTACAACTTTATTTTTGCATTTTATTAGAACTATGACCCGTTATCAGCTTAGGTGATGTAGATAGTGATTATAACTAGAAGTTTTATCTTTAAAAGTTAGCTTCCAAGCCTTGAATGAGGCAAACATGAATATATACAAAAGGTGTTCTCACTTTCTTCGCTGGTAGCAATCCAGGTGAAAAGATGATTAGAAATCGACGTTTCAGGAGTATGCATCTCTCCCCTCATCTGGATATCTATTAAATGTTATAACCACAAATGTATCACTGGGTATAACACAAATATAAACAAAGACAATACACCATCAAAATTCGCGATACTGAACAAACGACTGTTTTCAGTAAATTAAATGCCAGGTCAGAAGATGGCGTGGATATAGAACATTAATTGGATCAAAGAAACGTAACTACTTAATTTGATTATCAAGCTGTATTGGTCAGTGCTTCTTCGACGGATTTCCATTTTAAGGCCGGTTTCCAAGAGGAGCTGACCTGTACTCCAGCATTCTTCAAAAGTCTATTTTTGGGTGGTCAAAAATGTCTTTCGGTGACATATTTAAATCGACAAACGCAATAAATACTTCACCTATTACTAGGTATGAAGTAGAAAAGGTAAACCAGCTGAAAAAAGAAGTGTTTTAACGAATATTTAATGCAATGAGTATAAATATGCATAGTTAAAATGTAGAGCAATTCTTGGGGTAAATTATTGAAATCAAATTTTTAAATACAAAACTTTGACTATGTTATTTATTAATTTGTGTGAACAAAGCTATTCTTATAAAGCAGGTAGTCTTGTCAAAATATTCTCGTTTCACTTCAGTAGCCATCAGCTTAGGGGCGTGGAATCATAGTCTGGATGTCACCGTAAATAACGTTTTACTGTCAACCTAGTTCAGCTTTCACTAAGAATTTGCTTAGCTCACAGTGACACTACATAGATGTGAACTACTTCCACTATGGACGGTCACTTCGCTTGGTTTTCAATATAAAGGATCATTAAGACATACGGTAATCCAAATTAATTGTTCTTTCACACTAGCCGTGTGTAGGACGCACTGTGAAACGGCAGAGTCAGACTGAAGAATGCAATGCCATAACCGGGATTTGAACCCCGAATCCTACACACGGCTAGTGTGAAAGAACAATTAATTTCCATTAATTGTACCTAATAGTGGTCCGAACTATAAAGACCGGACCTTAAAGTACTTACAGCATAGTAAGTCGCCATTAAGGTAGTTGTCTCATGTGTTTATAAGAACTCCTAGTGGTTTACCGGAAAAAATACAAGCCAGCTGGAGAATTAATGTCATGTCGGCACATTGGTCAGATTAGCTCAGGGTTAGTGCGGCTGGATGGCAACCAGAAGATTCGGAGTTCAAATCCCGGCTAGGGCATTGAATTTTTCAGTCTGGCTCTACCGTTTCATACGACAATCCCTTCGTGGACCCTCTAATGCGTGAAGGAACCAAGAATCGCTGGGGTAATTCTGCTGACGAGATGCATTAAAACGGTTACTTCGCAAACAAGCAGCGTATTTGTCAGTGTTTCATGAAACAAAAAGGTAATTAGTTTTCTAGGCACTTATGGCACACTACACCTCTATTTTCAGGTCATAGAGAGGTGTGCCCTATAGTTTACGTATAGATTCTTTTCAGTGGCAGCCTTCAGTGGATTAATATAAGTACATTCCAATGGGGAGGTGGGGCTAGGGATTCGCAGGGCACTCACGATGTAAGGGATGAAGGCTTATGGTGGTCTAGCCCCGTAGCTCAGTCGGTAGGACACCTACCTGCCTCCTGGGTTCGTTTCCCGGCTGGCGATTTTTCTCCAACCAAAATGATTCCCCATCATCCCCAGAGTCTAGAATTATGAATGATATTGTGAATGTGTATGATGTAATTATTAAAATGCAAACTACAAGCAACCCAACGTATACGAGTTAACACCATGGATATGTTCCAAAGGAGAAGGGCCACCGATATGACCACTGCAGTTAGGAGCTTATGGAGAGGAAATTGCTTGCCGTGCAAGGCCACTTCTCCCCCAGCACCCCGAAATAGTCAAGCAGCATGTGTATAGAGACAATGCAATTTGAGGGATGTAATTAACTCTCTCTACATTCACCTATCTTCTCGGGAAAATTCGGAAAAGACCCATGCACCATGAACATCAATCGCGGGAATGCGATTTGCACATGTTACCACTCCTTCAATTTTAATATTATTATTAAGATTATATTTTACATTTTCAAATAAAATATACTTTCTTTTTTCAAAGGAGTTTTCTTTTTCATTGTTTTAATTTAACTCCATAAAAGAAATTATGCTCAAATGATCACAGGGCCACAGAGCTTAGAGTTACCCGACATTCATTTTTCAGGATGAGAGAGAATTCCAGAGTTATCCAGATAATTCACCTGGTACCTCTTGAAAGTGAACCAGTCATGATAGCACTTACGCTACAGAGGCGGCATTGAAGGGAGTTAAATTCCTACCCCACTGTATTTTAGAATACAGTAAAAATAGCTATGGCCATAACAGTGTGTAGAAGCAAAGTTGAAATGCAGGAACACGGCATATGTTATTACCATTCATTTGTCCTAACGCAGTAAATCATTAAGCCTAGGACGGAGGGCATTCGACATGCCAACCAAACTGATCTTTTATACCTATTTCCCAAGTGGGGCACCCTGGGGAACGGTTGAGGGGAGAGGAGACAAAGGTTGACCGAGGAGTCAGGGCAGTGCAATGGGCGGGGTCCCTAAAATTGTCCAATTGGAAACTCCCAGGTAGCCCACCTGCAGTAGTCCTTAACCAGGCCACAGGATGCTCGGAGAACGGAGCCCACCCTGTCGGGGATGTAGGTGTTTAACAGGAGCATGTCATCCTGACATGAAGAGCCGAGACACCCGCTGACACTTGTACCCTGAAAGAGACCACCAGATGAGAGATGTTGTGAAATGATAATAGAAGTGAAATGGAGTGACAGGAAATTCTGTGGCTCTAATGAACCTACCCAGCATTCACCTGGAAGCTCGGAAAACCCCAAAAAGGTCCCATTGGTCAGGTAGGCTGACCATGGGAAGCGAACCCGGACCTCCCAAATGCGGGCTACAGACGAAACCGTCTGAGCCACTCCGCTCGGTGTCATTACGTCTAACAACAATGTTTTATTGTGAAGCTTTTAACAGGTTAACACGCATTTCCCACGAGAGGACAAATAAACCAGAAACTCACCGGTAAATTTTTGTTGCTTTTCGAAATAGCTGGGCTCGTAAAAAGAGCTGGTCTCCTCATGTATGCTTTGAAACGTACGGTTAAAATGATGTCCTTGACAGCTCTATTGTAAATGTGCATGTCTGGCTCTAAAGACCGTGAGGTCAACTACCCGATTACATTTTTCAAGGTTTTCCCTAGTCTGAAAATAAGCATTCATTATGTGTAATGGTATACTGTGTTGCACGTGTGGCTGGTGCATCATTGAAGAAGGTGCTATGAGACGAAGTAGAGTACCTCCTATTTCCGGATTCCTCGATACATGTGTGTTACAAAGCATTTTATAACGACAGAGTTATAATAATTATTTTAAACTAACCGAGCGAAGTGGTGCCGTGGTAGCATGTGCGATTCCTGTTCGAGATGTCGTGTATTCGATCTCCAACGTCCGCACAAGGTGTTTTTCCTTGTTACTTTGGTGAATACTGAGACGCTTACTTCCTTTCCTCCATTTCCCTTCATTTAATTTCCTAACTCGGGCAGTGCCGGACAAATGGCACGGCTGCTTTGGCATTCTAAGGGCACTCCTTGGTATTGGCTGATGCTGTGTCGTTGCTGTTCTGTCATGACATTGTTGACATTGAACTCAAAAGAGTTTATGGCTACGCAGCGGGATAAAGAACTCTCAACCATTTTTAGGGACATCGCGCAGCGCTATGGCCTATCTGCCTCCAATCCTGTAGCCTCCTGCGGTATTGTCTGTTTCTTCTGTAGTATGTTAGCTGCAATATGTGTATATATATATGTGTGTGTAGAAAGATTTTAACTCATCAATTATCTTCTAAACTTTATCTTAAATTGAAATTAATACAACTGTTGTATATAGTGCTTTTAGTAACTAGGTCAACAATATTAACATTGATGTGAAGCTCTCGATCAGTTTTTCATGCTTCGTTGTTGATTTTAAAACGAACAACTCCTGCAGCAGCTCCTACATAGCTGAAGATGGTAGCGTGTCTGCCTCACGTTCAAGAGCTCCCGAGTTCGAATCTCGGTCAGGGCGAGTTACCTGGATAAGGTTTTTACGGGGGTTTCCCTTACCCTCACTGAAGAATGTCGGGTAACTCTAGGCTCAATGGACCCCGGACTCATTTCAGCATCATTTCACCCATTTCATTCATCGTCCGATATGACTTAACGTTGGAGGACATAAAAAAGGAGAACGGTCCTACAAAGCAGCTGCTTGTATTAAATCCTAAGTAAATATTAACAAAAATAAAAATATGGTATACACAATGGCAAGTTTTAAATATTAAATTATATATAATTTGTGTCATCGACAATTATGAACATAAAAATGTTCGAGGATTTACGATAGTATATGCATATTTTTGAGATAAAATAGGCAAAAATAATAAGTACAACACGTTTGAATGCTGGCCCCGTAGCACCTGCCTGCTGTACGAGTGGTCCCGGATTGATTCCCGGTTGGGGTTTGTTTCTCCAAGCTAGATGATTCCCCATCTTCTCCAGAGTCTGAAAGTATGAATGAAAGTGCGAATGGTGCTTGATATAACGAGTAAAAATCCAAAGTACCAGCAAGCTAACGTATACGAGTTAACACCATCGCCAATAGGCGGTATACTCCAAAGGAGAACGTTCGGCGGTATAACCAATGCAGTAAAAGGCATAAGTGGAACCCCCCAAGAAAAAAATAGTTTGAGGAAAGAATGCTGACGACCAAAAGTGGAAGCTTGCTTAAAAAAAGATAAGCGGTATTAGGTATGTCACCATTCCCTGTACTGTACGGCAATACTGAAAGCAGCAAGTCTTTTACACTGAACAGATTCAAACCACGTCAAAATGCTGACACCGGGGCACGAAGTCATACGCTCTCAAAGTAGAACATAATTCTTATGTGTTAAGTTTTGTAAAGTTTTAATTATTCCGTTAAATAATGACATAAAAAGGACAGCAACAGCAGTGGAGAAAAGTGGGTTAACTGTGCATTGTATAGTGTAAGAAATTCAAAATTCAAAGTGTAAGAGAGAAAAATTTCAACATTTAATGAACTTTATCCACATCCAAAAAGATTCGAAGTTCATTGGTTTGAAAAATGTGCTCTGCATAGAACCGTTAATGAACAGGTCCCTTATGAAGGTACGAAGGTTACGTTCTGGAGAATACTTAAAGGCATGGGATGTCGATTTCGCAAGAAAAAAATTTGTGTTGTATTACGTCGCTGCGCTGATATTTTTATGGTCAGATATTTTTATATTTCCGGCTTCTCTGATCCCTCTAAACTGAGCCATTTCAGTAGCGATCTCCCCAAACAACTGCACTCTTTCGTCAGACAGGTAATAGGTTAGGTCATCAGCAGTAAAATCAGAAAATTCAACTTTTCGCATTATAACGATCAACATTATTACAGAAAAGGTTAGTTCCCATTGTGGTAATACTAAATATATAACCATATAGTTCAAAAGTAATCGGAGAATAAGATTTTGCATCGGCACTGGAAAGCATAGTGGAAAGTTTTAAGTTGACTTCTTGGCGGTTGGTTGAACATAATCACCTTTTTTTGTAACACTGAAGATCGGACGTTGAAGTCAGCGCTTGTAGTTCAGGTTGCTAGTACTCAAAGTTTTGCAATTGATATATTTGAGGTTGAGCCAAATGATTACGTATTTATGTTTTTTGATTATTTTGTTGATCTTTCTAGAATCGCCTTTCTGTGACCAGTCATCCAAAACCATACATTCTACGTGATTCATTTCATACTAAGCTCAGACGTCTGTTTTGGTCACCGCATGCGCACCTTCACGAGTTTTTAGATACTTTTCTGGAAAGCCAAACATTTACCTAACACTCAATCTGACGGTGTAGAGCAAGCACAAGGAATAAGACTGATTCGACGTGATGTGATGTGATTGAAGGAAGGAAGGAAGGAAGGGAGAAGACCTCGCTCTCCGCGACATGGCAGAGGTCTATTGTCGGCTACCCTACCACACCCCCCCCCTTCCTATCACCAGAGAGACGGGAGATAGCCCGGCAAAAAGGCAGAGTCAGCGGAAATAAAAGACTAACACCTTCGAAGCTTCTTAGCATTAACAAGGGACCATGAAGATCTGGAAAACAATTTCAACGGGGTCTATAGAGCAAGATTTACCTAGCGCACACATTTGCATCTTATGCCTACATCCGCCAGAACCGTGACCTCCCTAATGCGAGTTGCACGCGTGACCTTGTCGCCTCCTGGCTTAGTACTCATTTGACGTAAACAGAACAAAATTAAGAAATACGTAGACGAAAAAAATAAAAATACTATATCTAAATCTAATTATTATTTAAATTACCGTATCATTATATATCTATGACCCGACCTGTCTCTGTAGCGTATAAGGTGGCGTGTCTCCTTCACGTTCAAGAGTTCGAATCTCGATCAGGATGAGCTATCTGGATTATGTTTTTACCGAGGTCGTCAAAGATGTCAAGGAATTCAAAGCTCTATGGACCCTGGGCTGATTTGAGCATCATTTCAGGCATTTCCTTCATCGTCCGATATGACCTTCGTTGCAGAACGTTATATGATGGTAATAATAATAATAATAATAATAATAATAATAATAATAATAATAATAATAATAATAATAATAATAATAATAATAATAATAATAATAATAATAATAATAATAATAATAATAATAATAATAATAATAATAATAATAATAATAATAATAATAATAATAATAATAATAATAATAATAATAATAATAATAATAATAATAATAATAATAATAATAATAATAATAATAATAATAATAATAATAATAATAATAATAATAATAATAATAATAATAATAATAATAATAATAATAATAATAATAATAATAATAATAATAATAATAATAATAATAATAATAATAATAATAATAATAATAATAATAATAATAATAATAATAATAATAATAATAATAATAATAATAATAATAATAATAATAATAATAATAATAATAATAATAATAATAATAATAATAATAATAATAATAATAATAATAATAATAATAATAATAATAATAATAATAATAATAATAATAATAATAATAATAATAATAATAATAATAATAATAATAATAATAATAATAATAATAATAATAATAATAATAATAATAATAATAATAATAATAATAATAATAATAATAATAATAATAATAATAATAATAATAATAATAATAATAATAATAATAATAATAATAATAATAATAATAATAATAATAATAATAATAATAATAATAATAATAATAATAATAATAATAATAATAATAATAATAATAATAATAATAATAATAATAATAATAATAATAATAATAATAATAATAATAATAATAATAATAATAATAATAATAATAATAATAATAATAATAATAATAATAATAATAATAATAATAATAATAATAATAATAATAATAATAATAATAATAATAATAATAATAATAATAATAATAATAATAATAATAATAATAATAATAATAATAATAATAATAATAATAATAAACGTATTCACAAGCTCAGTAGTACAATAGACTGGTACCTCTACTCACTTCCAACTTATCAGTTGACGAATAGAAGTTAACCTCCGGATATGTAGCCGAATGCTAGGGTAGTTCCTCTTCTATTACGAATTTTCTGTGCATAATTCTCTGAACCCATCCTATGATCGGTTCAGGTTAAAGAACAAGGTGGCGCCATTCTCTGTGGTGCGCTGGGCGATTTTTTTTATTTTAATTTTACGTCCTCCAACGTCAAGTCATATCGGACGATGAATGAAATAGGTGAAATGCTGCTCAAATGAGCCCAGGGTCCTTAGAGCTTAGAGTTACCCGACATTCGTCTTTCAGGATAAGGGAAAGCCCCGGAAAAACTTATCCAGGTAACTCACCATGACCGAGATTCGAACTCGGGACCTCCTGAACATGAGGCAGACATCCTACCGTTACGCTACCGAGGCGGGCACGCTGGGCGATGAAGGCGCTCTTTGAAAAGATCCCTGACTTCATTTTTGGACTCGCCGTGTGGTGACCTATATGGTGTCGTATGTATACAACCTGGAATCATTAGGGACCCTGTCCCTAACGTCCCTAATGTTTGTGCATTGTCCGAATCTAGTCGCCTTCGGCCTTTGCCACTCTTCCCTCCTTCCTAACACCAGCGGTTATGTTAGACGCACAAAGGCTCACACTACCTCTGTAATGTGCAGATTACGCTTTCTATGTAATCGGGCAAACTTCTTATCGCATACTAACTTCTACATGCATTGTTATCTTTTTCCGAATTGGTGCATAATTCAGATAATGACACGAAGAGTAAATATATTTATTACAAAATGCTAAAGGATTTCCAAGCGCTCTTTATAAAGCAACTGTAAGGAAATCTCAGAATAACAGTCGTCTACTACATACCTAAAAATTTATTTCCGCGAGCATTTTTTGAAATTATAGCTGCCAATTCATAAGCTTCATACTTGAACCTCTCTACACCTTGCTCTATATTAATCGATTTTCCTCTATCCGTCTCCAAGATTTCAAGATTCTTGATGAAAAAAATCATGAAAGTAGACAAACAAATAAGTTAATTTTAGTAGTAGATAAAGCATCAACTTGGTGTAAACTTAGCTTGTGTATAAAAGAAATAAAAATAATGCTATTTAAATATTTAAAAGAACACACTACAATGAACTGAAACGACAGAAATGAAACCCTTGCACTCTTGTTTCAGGTGTGTTGCTCTTTGGGAAAGAAACGAAAAGAAAATACTTAAATATCTTCAGTTTAAAATAATAAGAGTCCAAAAGAAGGGTAACCGGCACAAACATACCAAGGAATATTTATTATTGTACTGCAGTCATTAAGGAAAGCAACTTTGTATTACCATTAAATAGATGGAAGGTTCAATTTTTAAAGTATAATCGATCTTGAAAATTACTTGCTGTTCAGATTATGTTCCAGCAGTTACACTAAAACAAGACATATACATTTGACAATAGTTTCTATCTCCTGAATCTCTTTTTAACCCACAGCGAAATGTATAATTAACTTATTTCTGTGAACATGTGTCATAACTAAATTATTTAAATAGAGAAAATAGTTTTTGCAGACTTAGTTTAAGAGGTACCATAAAGATAAAGGATAGAAATAAACTAACATTAAATTGGTTAGGAAACTACATATGGATGTAACGTATAAGATATTTTTTAAAACCAACATTAAAAGAAATCATTTATTCCTTAGAAGATGAATATGGACGTCAGGCCTGTATATAACCAGAGGAAGCCAAAATAAAAATAAAAATATTCCAAAATTTTATTTTTATTTTGACATAGAGAATGGGAAGGTAAAATCCGAAAATATTAAAACGTACATACCTTAAAGCGTAAATGTGTTGTATTTTAAGGCTTTGGAGTTAGTTTACTTTTCACTTGGAAAACAAAACTGCATATTTAATAAAAAATAGAAAATTAAGTACTATAAATTACAATATATATAGCTTTTAGTCATTGTCGAACCGTGAACTTTTAAACTGGTGACTTTGTTTTTACCTAATAATATCACAATGTTCTACTAAAGGCACAGACAAAAATAAAATATTTTATAGAATAGAAGTCATATCCTACAGAGGAAGTAGTATAGTTATGGCCAAACAATTTGGAATGTGAAAAATTTATGGAACTAGTGGACGAGTCTATCAGAAAGGGTTGTAAATATTTTCATGAACCTCAAGCTCTTAACGCTTACTAACCACCGGAAGCAAATCATCAGTTAACCTGTTCAGTCAGGGTATGATGTGGATTAGAAGCATCACTAAAGAGTGACTCACTACTTAGTTTGCCATATTAAAACTTCATATGCCAAATTGTTTGAAGTGAAGCAACAACATTGGCGAGCAAATAGTTCCACTTTAACTGGACAGTTTGAAACAAATAGTGTTTAGTTCAAGGTAAAGCAATGAGGTTTATCTCCGGGTATGCGTGGATATGTATGAGAAGGACAGTTAAAATGACACTGGAATGCCCGTTTCAAACTGGTTTAATGACTGCTTCCTTTATCAGAACATCAAACTTTAAGTTGCCCACCAAGGGTAACCAATATATCACTGTGTAGAGTTACTGTAGGCGAAATGCTTATTACTCGATAATACTTAATTAGTTACGTATAAACCGACAAATATCTTCTCTCATCACTTCTGGACTGCCCTCGACCAAGACAGAACCAGATTTCTGCCCTAATCGGCTCCCAGCCACGAACGGTCCTCACATCTGCGTGTGGGTGTATGTGTGACTTTCATTTTCTGGAAGCCCTCTTTCCAACCAAAGATCCCCTTTGCGACTATTTTTCCATGCCATTATTAAGGGTCCGAAGAATACCTTTACAAACAAAGTCAAGTACTATCCATTCAGGATTCTTACTAGAAAACCCTTTTTCTCCCGTGTCTTTTGTTAAACAACTCAACCAACTCCGTTGCTATTCAACCCAAATGCACCTGCACGCGTTCCACACAAATATACATTACTTTGAAAGCCATTACGATTCTTTATACATCGCATCCCTTAATTTCGGTATCAGAAGATACCTATACATTTTCTCCTCCGCAACTGACTTGGAAAGAGAGCTTAACTTTTCTAAATGGGTTTAATACAAAACTGTCTTCTGTAAAGAAGCAGACTAGCGAAACTTTCAAAATAAAAAGTCGTTAATAGTTAATATAAAATGTCCGTACAGTATTCTAATTAAAACAAAATATAAATGATATTTGTTCCCATAAAGATAGCAAGAAACATACTTCATTTTTTATGTATAACTTTATTCTGCATGAGGCGAAGCGCACCGCTTCCCGACATTTATGTGCAGTAGATAAATTTGTCTTTCACGTGAAATATCCAAACCTAAGTATCAGTTAACGGCTCTGAAATTAGAGATACAATTATTTACGACAGATATTGGCAACAGTCCCAGAGTCTGTTGGTAATTGCAGTATCATAGTTGAATAGAAACAGTAGTTGCTTTTGTAGTAACATTGCAAGCGGCAAATTTTTTGTGTCTTTAAGAGTTGTTAATTGGACCGTAGCTTTTATATTACTTTTTCTCAAAAACAATAAAACTAGATTCTACTCCTGTAAAACCAAAAAGTAAACCGCCAAATTCCTGGCGAGCATTTCATTCTTTCAGCCTTCATTTTAGAAAATCACTTTTACTAACTTTTTGCTTTATAAACATGACTGGATTCTATTTTATGCTTCGATAGAGATACTTTAGAGAAGATTTATTGCTTCAACTACAGGAATTTGTATAAACATATATAAGGTAATTAGAAATTTGACGCATTGGATTGCAATCTTGCATTCATGTGAGAACATAATCGAAGAAGTGTGTACCAGGGATAAGAATAAGATGCCTTTCGATGTAATTTATTTAGGGAAGTAAATGGAAAAAAAATAATAAGCACTACAAAACCCAACTAATCGGTGCAAGTTTTTCTCCGCTAAAATATTTCTAGAAGGATAATTCAAAATACGTTTACTTATTTTTATTTACATAGAATACAGAAACAAAAGTGTTATGTGATGATAAAAACTTGTGATTCGCATATACGAGGGTGCGTCAAAAAGTATTGCCTCCCATTTTTTTACCATAAATAGGTAATTTATGTGAAAACTTTGAATTTGGTGCAATTCCTCAAATCTTTTTCTCCAATCCCCTGCAGTAGTAACTTCCTAAGTCAACAGGTGGCAGCACTGCATCCTCTTGCAAAATGGCTAGCATCGACATTCATATTAGTCAGCGTTCTGTGATTGAATTTTTGACAGCAGAAGGTGAAACGCCAATTCGCATTCACGAAAGCCTAAACATGTGTATGGCGATGCAACGGTGGATGTCGGCACTGTTAGACGATGGGTTCGTCACTGTAACGAAGCTGAAGGGCAAACACCATTGGCAGATGAAAAGCGAAGCGGCAGACCGGTGACTGCAGTGACTCCATGCAACACTCAGCGAGTCGATGACATCATTCGTGGTGATCGCTGGGTAACAACAGCTGAACTGTGTCGCATTACCTACCTTAGTAAAGGCAGAATGATGACGATTATTCAACAACTGTGTTACTCTAAAGTTTGTTAGCGTTGGGTACCAAGAAAGTTATCCGCCCAAAACACAGAAACAAGGAAAACAATAGCCTCCGAACACTTGCAGCGCTTCAATTTGGAGGGAGAGGAGTTTCTGAAAAAAATTGTTACTGGAGACGAAACGTGGATTCACTTTTTTGAATCTGAATCAAAGAGGCAGTCAACGGAACGGCAATACACAACGTCACCGAAGAAAAAAGCATTCAAAACTCAGCGGTCGGCAGGGAAAGTTATGGCGACAGTGTTTTGGGATGCGGAGGGTGTGCTTATGATTGATTTTTTTGGCGCAGGGATGCGCAATAAATTCTGTCCAATACGTCAGAAATCTCAAAAAGCTGAAAGCACGTCTTCGCCGATTTCGCCCAACAAAAACTATGGCGGATGTGCTTCTTTTGCATGACAATGCAGGACCACACACCAGCCGTTACACCACTGCAAATATTGAGAAATTGGGATGACAAGTCTTACCATACCCCCCATACAGCCCTGACCTGGCACCATCAGACTTTCATCTGTTCGGGCCACTAAAGGAAGCCCATCGTGGGATTAATTTTGAAGATGAGGAAGCTGTGAAAACGTCCGTGCGTCAATGGCTTAGGAAGCAAGGCCGTGTGTTTTACCACACTTGAATACATGCCCTGGTTAAAAGGTTGATCAAAACTGAGGAAAAGAATGGAGATTATATTGAATAGTGACAAATTAATCGTCATTGTGGTAGTTTTCAAGCTATGTAAATTGGATTCAATTTTCTTGGCAATTAAAAGAGAAAAAAGTAGGAGGCATTTCTCTTATATCCACCTTCGTATAAAAGCCCCCACAGGTGCCAGGTTTCTATCATTTATTTAATAGTGAAAAAAGCTAACCTGTACCGAAAACCTGTATATGTATAAACAAAATATCCTCCATTTTAACGATGCTGGCATTGTAAGCATCATATCAGCGCCGGATTTTATCCCACTGGAGTTCTTTTACATGACAGTAAACCTATAGAGCTGGGGCTGTGTTTTAAAAAGCACCGATCTGGAGCAGTTATGAATCTCCGCGCTTGTTGACAGCTGGCTCACAAGAGAGAGGGGACACTTCCTTGTAAAGTCTGTTTAGTTAACGCCTTAGCCGGCCCTCGTAGCCTAGGTCGTTAGTATGTCTCTAGCATTCCACCGCGTAGAGCGTCGCGGGTTCGAGTCGCGCCCTTGGCATGGGTGTTTATGTGTATAGTGTATGTATGTGAAACTACAGAAAACAGATAGGTAATTAAGCGGAAACAATAAAAAACGGTTAAATAAGGAAAATAAAAATATATATATCTATATACATGGATATATATTATTTTTAATAAAACATACGCGTGTGCAGTTCGGAGTCAAAGGAACCTGAGCCTCCCACCCACTAATGACCGTCTTAAATCTATCCCCACACTTCAGAATTGGAACACTGTCGTTGAGGACCAATAGCAAACCTGATTTTCTCGAAGTGACAGCCGCATGTCTACTCCACGTGGAGTCTCAGTTGCCAAAGTTCCAACTTCCAGTTGATCTGTTACATTGCGTGCAGAAATTCGTTGTGTATCACGATGTGGAGACCATGGGAGTGAAATGCGGTGGTAAATCCAAATGAAGTAGTAGATAAATTTCAGCCACGTGAAAATAATCAAAGTGATGACAATAGTGTGAATAACTGGGCCGAGTTATATTACTGGAGAAGCCTCAAAAAACAAAGTTATAACGGAAACTGTTTCTAAGCAAATTCGAGCGCTTGTCTTGAACATTTATAAGTATGTGCTAAAAATAATCTTGGTAAGTGGTCGTGCAATGAACTTGATGATAAATTCTGTGTATTCACAGAAATACAGTAAGAAATATTGTGACGGAAGGAATAACAGACTCCGATCAAGTGTGAAAACAAAAGGAAACGTTTCTCTAAAGTACATAACTTCACATGCGATTTAATTCGACGAGAAATTTATAGATTCTAGGCAAAAGGGAGAGCGCCCACCTTAGACGAATAGGTTGCACATTTGCAAGAAATTTGTGATTTTCCTTATAGGCACTGCACTTTGCGCGGTCTCCTAGAGGAGCTGGGTTTCAAATACCGCACTTTGAATAAGATAAGGGTTATTATGGAATCCAGTAGAATTGTAGCTTGGCGATATATATAAGGAAGTTTTGCAGTAATGGACATAAGATAATTTATTTAGATGAAACCTCGTACGATTCCCATGACGTATCGAGAAAGGTGGAAACCTTGCAGAAAGGTCTGCAAGAAGGAGGGTCTGTGTTGTAAAACGATTATAAGGGTTCGTCAAAGGCAGCGGCCGTCGTGCACACGCGTTAACTAGACTTTACAGGCTTCACTGTCCAGAAGGAAAGGTCACGTGACATGACGTCACAAACAACTAGTCAAATGATGACCCAACATATTACTTGAATTAAACAGTCACTTGAGACAATGTTCTCTGTTATTCTTTGAATTATACAGCTCCTAAATCTTTTTAGCTTCTCTGCTATGTGTTTCAATAAATATAGGAAGAAGATATTAATATTCCACCGAGAAAGTCATCAAATGCTGCAAATAAAAGTTCTGAGGCCTGAATAAAGGAAAGGGCATACTTAGGAAAAGAACCCTCTGTGTGAGGGAGGTAGGTACGAATGTGAGTGAGTGCGACAGCAGAACGAGTTTTCGATAAAATATCAAACATGATATTTAAGATAATGAGCTTCCAAGGATACGATACGAGAAGTTTTCAAGAAACTTCCGATATTCTAAGTGACACGTTAGATAATTTTTTTTTTTAATATCTCTGTTTGTGAGAACTATCTCTGATCATTGTTCTTAAAAAGCAATGAATATTTAAAATACAAGTTAAACGTACAAGCTGTTTTGTCTGTGGCTCGCATTCGGGAGGCTCGGGTTCGATTCCATTAGCCAATCTACCCGACCCATGGTTTCTTTACGTGGATTTTCGGGGGTCACAGGTGAATGCTGGATAGATGAATTATAGCCCCCGAATTTTCTGTCCTTCCATTTCATCTCCATTATCATTTCACATCATCTCTCTTCCGGTGGTCCCTATCAGGGTGGAAGTCCTGGGTGAAATGATGCTCAAATGAGCCTGGGGTCCATAGAGCTTAGAGTTACCTGACATTCGTCTTTGAGGATAAGGGAAAACCCCGGAGAAAACCTTATCCAGGTAACTCACTCTGATCGAGATTCGAACTCGGGACCTCCTGAACGTGAGGCTGACATGCTACCATCTACGCTACGGAGGCGGGCAGGTGGTGCATGACAGGATGATATGCTCCTGGTTAACACTTCCTATTCCGGTAGGACGGTTGCCGGTCTCCGAACAGCCTCCAAACCAAGTAGGGTGTCCGTTGTCCTCGCCTGCAGGGGAAAGTTTCCATCTAAGTAAAATGTAGGGTCCCTGCTCTCTGCACTGCCATGGTTCCTTGGGACGGCCGGACTGGTCGCAGTACCGAATCCCCTTCGCAGTAATCCTAATATACAAAATTCACTTCATTAGAAAATTTGTTGTAAAAAAGCTTCATTTTATTTAAATTTGTTTATCTCTTTGGATTATTAGTTATCTAAAATCATTCATAATGTACATTGTGTATGATTATATACTCATATAGCTATGAATGGTAATTTAATCGAAATCGTTAAAGCCATTTTGAGAAAATAATAGTTTTGAAACCTTTTCCATCTAAAGGTTATCTTGGGATAGGGAATTTTCTTTTTTTTTTAAATCTTTGTGCCCCAACCTTGGAAGATGGGGAACATAAATACCAAGTTTTGTATAGCACCGACCTTTTGTTTTTGAGTGAACAATTCACTAAGGGAAGCATACGTGACATTCACACAGAACCTCCCTAAAGGATCTTTTTTGTACCTGGAACCTCAGTATGGTTCCAACGGGAACACAGCACTTTCTTTATATACTTTAAGTGCCTTCATAGTAGAGAAAATAAACATATTTAAATAGTCTGATAATAAGTATTAAATTACATAGAGGACTTAACGTTGCATTTCTATCTTGTTTTTTATCGTGAATTTACACTTACATTACGTTCTTCAATTTATTGCACTCATGGCTTCAAGTACGTAAAACTATTCCACTATTGGTTTACAGGATACTATATCTTATACTAGCGCTATAAATGTACATAAGATAGTAAATCTACTTTAAAACACGAGCGAAAAAACTGGAGTTTTCTAAATAAGGAAACATCGAGTGCTAAGTGCGCTACGAATTTATGACTTGGCAGCATGCATTTGGCTGTGGGGCACACCGAAGCAGTCCTAAGTGACAATGCGCTCGTAAATACATCTTCATTGACACAGGAAAACACGTGTTTTGTATTTTCTAGTACTGCTCAATGATGCTGGCTGGCCTAGTTTTTCTTGACTATTAGATATATTATCCTGACATCAGACTCAGTAGTGGCGCAGAACAAATGTCCATCACTGAACAGGCTGCTTTTAAGAGACAATATTTTTATAATCATACATAGATAGTATGAACAGGTACAAGCAACAGATGTTTAATCTTAAGTAGAGCAGCACCACTTTTTGGGGCTAGAACGTATTGGTGTCTTAAGCGGATAAACTGAGTGAGTTAGCTTATACGGTAGCGCGTGTGATCCGCATTTGGGATGTAGTAGGTTCGACTCCCATGGCCAACTTATGGGTTTATTTCTGGGGTTTCTCTGGGTCGCTATGTGAACGTCAAAAAAGGACAATTGCATTCTTTGAATTTCCTGCCTCGCCATTCATCTTCACTTGTCACTTGCGACGAGTTCTCGGGAGTAGGTGGGATGGATGCTGCCTTCCTGGATAGTGATGAAGCTACGGTTTTCTACGTCTTCTCGATCTGAAACTTTTACTTAAATCTGGCGCTCAGATGTAGCGATGCCTCTAGGCGATCTCAAGCGCTGCTTCAGTCGTTTCATGAAATTCTTATCTTATCCAAAGTATAGTCTCGAACAAGAACCTGCTGGAACTAAATTCATGTTCGTAGAACAAATAAATTTAATAATTTTCAACACCAAAATTCTTCAAACTTTTATTTCGTTGTGATAAATCAACATTTTACAATTATTAGATTAATGTAATTGAATAATTAACATGAATTTATAAGAGTTTTATAATCTCTCCTAATTCAATACTCATCACAAAGTTAACTTTACGTCGACGTTCCGACATAGAGAGAGAGAGAGAAAGTGACACTTAGTCGAAGTTTATTGATTTCGTCGTTGCTATGACGATTAAATAACATTTTACTGGTTCACGTCATTTTTAGTGACCAACGTATACAAACCACATTAGGTAATTTATATAATCCTTACTTTAAAACATAAATTAACCAACTTGACGCTTAATAACGCTTAATTAAACTAATTAACACTGTTCATTTTATTTATTTCATGACCCACTCAATCACACGCTTTTCTTTCAATTGTCACTTAATCTCGATCGCCTTTTTACTAAAGCTTCTAACAATTTACGATGAATTCTTTTCCATAATTTGAAATAATGAGAAGGTTTAGGGGTATGGGATTAAAATATCTGTTGCATACTTCACCCCAACTTACAAACTCGTTGGCTATTTCAGGATGCCTAGTGTGGCGTGAAGTTATACATATTTGGCTTCGAATTTTCTCTTTGTAAATCCTGTCATACGGATCGTGGAAGGTCTCCGAAACGGGGAAACCGATTCTACAACCCGCTACCGGATGGACTGATTTCGGCAGGTTTGTCCTGCTTCTTCTTTGCTGCCGATGCAGCAGTATGGTCAGGTACATCCTGCTCCATATCTTCTATGGGAGAGGACTTTTTCACTTCTGTAACTTTCGGTTCGATAGGCTCGAAACGATTGGAAATTTCGACCGACGTAGATGACTGTCGCCGGTCGGAGTCCTCCCCAGAAGATGACTCCGACGATGATCTCGGAGATCCTCTTGGACTTCTTTCCTTGGACTTTTCTGGAGCAGGTTTTGTGTTTTCTTTCAGGAAGGCAGTTCTATCATACTGAGTCTTGAACTTTATCTCTGGTGCTGGGAACATTACGGGCAATTTGGTCCTGTTGCTAGACGTCGATGCTTTGTCAGGCGACCTAACTGACTTGTTTTTATTTGCAGTAGTCTTAGTTGGTGTGCTGTTAAGGTATCAGCCCTTTGCTATTGATCTCTCCTCAGGTTGGGCCCTTAGTATACTCTCACCTCATCTGTCTCTCCCAGGGAGCGTCCCTTTAGGGGAATGGGACAAAACATATTCTTATAGGTCGAAGTACTAAATTTCCCCTTCAAACCTTATGGTGCAGTTATACGTGTCATTATGTGCGGAAATTTGTGTTAATGCTTTCAGTTTACTAAATACAACTTTACTACTCGTAAATCATGCATGAAATTGCCCTAAGGCAACGTTAGGCTGTACTCAGCTGGTAAAGCGTTTAGTGCAGTTCTTTTGTTATTATAATATTGCACTGGTCTTTGTCAATTATACAGACGAAATGTTGAATCCTTGGAATTGTAAATATTATATTATTTTTACAAATACATTGTAGTGTTTTTACTATAAAAAAGCAAAATCCAAGTGACTGCAGTCAAATGATATCCTGTCAACATCCAAGCGTGCCATCATAGCCATTGGTTTACTTGAGTCCTCCCCATCCTTTACAACAGGCACATTTGACTGCAGTGGCCGAGATTCGAACTCACAAAGTTTCGTTTTGAATAAATGGCCAGTCTATTACCTATCGCTTTAACGATTGCTATTTAAATCAATTGCGTTGAGGCACCGCAGAAAGCCGTATGAGAACCGATTTAGAAATTAGAGCAAGTGCGGCATAAGTGGCAAATAATTCATGCATTAAGGGATTAAAAACAATAAATGATTCTTGTAATATTAGTTTAATGACCGCAAAACAATAAGTGCAGCTCAGTACAAAGGCAAATAAAGTGTCACTAGACTTTAAAAAAGTAAAATAAGTACTACACTATAGATATATTGTCGCCAGGCCATTCCTGATTGGAGGCGGCGCGGGCAACGACATCAAAGAGACGGCAGTGCAATGCGGAGATAGAAGCTCGCCGAAATGGTGGGCGGGAGGAGACGGATTTCTCGGGAGTTCGCCTTTGTTCTAGCCGGGTGTCGATTGTTTGAGAAATTTCTGGATTGTTAGTAATCGATAAAAAGGCAGCCCGCCCGCCAAAGAGAGTCAGTCGGTAATTGAACGCGTGCGGGTAAGCAACTGGGTTTGTTGACCTTGTATGTTGCATTGTGTTTGTGTACGAAGCGTATTTCTACGGAAATAAAGTTCAATTTTTTGTGTTTGTAACCTGGCATTTTGATTTCACGAACCCACAAGGTCACAATATAATAACCGCCAAACTATACCAACTCGTTGATTTAAGAAATTTTATCCTACTCTGACATCAGGCTCTGCACAATTCTATGAATTGCTTATGAATGAATTACATCTTCTAATATAATTAATAATTGAGTTAAGGTGTTTAATGGAAACCTTACGATTATCAACTTCAAGATTCAAGACCCGTTCCTCAAAGGGATCCGGAAATTTGGAGTTTTTGTAATTGAAGTTATTTCTGTGACAATCACAATAGTGAATTACATTAACAGTCAAGTCTTAACATGTGCAATTAGTCATGATCATAATTTTGGTTAAAACTGCATGAGAAGCTGAAAATAATAATGTTCACAGTGGATTATGCATCCCAATTTCCGTTCTAAGAATTAAGTGTCGTGGAGAGCTGCCTTTCGAGAGTGTTGAGCTAAGTTTCAGCACCGAAACAAATCTAATAAATATCTTCACTTGAGGCGTGTTTGTGTCATTGACAAATTCAAATTAAACAAATGACGACTGAAATTGCTCTCCTGAAAATTTGGCAACGTAAAAGGCTGAAGTTGGTACATATTCTTCCGGAAAGATCCACACTGAAGTAAAGACGAATGGCTTAAATGCCACTTAAAGCGTCGAAAAATAAATTAAAAAAGTGAGTGAACACGGCCCCGCCCTATTGGAACACAACGGGTACGTAACAAAATCATTAATAACTGCGTTGAGATGACGTTTTAAACTCGAACGTTAGAAAGACCCAGTGATAAACATGATAATTATTTGCTTGTACTACAATGATAAATCAACCTTTACAGGAAAGCGACTGTTAACCGGTTAATCATACTAAATAGGACGCATTTAGTGTCACAAATACATTCACTGCACAACTAGGAACAGTTCATATCTTTAGGAATAAACCGCAATGAGGTTGTTTTAGTACGAAATTTAACAACTGCAGTACATTTCTTCTCGGAAACATATAGGGATAACTTAAGTTTTTATGTGCACTATAAGAAACAAATGACTAAATTATTGCTGAAAAATACTGCACAAGTGTCATACATATGTGTTGTTGGGTACAACACTGTTCCAGTGACATAAATAACTATTAATTAGCTTGAATAATGCTTCAGATAAATAATAACCTTACAAGGCAGCTAAATACTGCACAGTTAATCATACCGAATACGTGTCAGAAAACTGCTTGTACACATTTAACAGCAGCACTTGCTCTCGTTAGCAGTGTTCATTTTTTCGGTACACTTTGTTCAGACCAGTCTGTAAAACATCTTAACGATATTATCTGTTTCTTTCGTGCAGAACGCATGTGTCTGTCGCTTTTTATTCTTTCTCTAGATCCTGCTCATAAGTAGAGGAATCACATTCCACCCAAAATTTAAACATCGAGATTTGACCTGAAATAAAATAATATAACTATAAAGCGCAACAAAGAGTCATGTAAACATAAATATTTGTGTTTAAAGTCAGTCTTTCAAGAATACGTTTTGAAAGCCACTCTTTATAAGGAAAAATCTCCTATTTTATTTAATGACTAAAGATTTTGATTAAGATGTCTTGTGTTTAAGAACCTGGCAATCTTATAACTACATATTTTGAGTTTCCTGAATATAGCCAATGAAGTTTACTCTTCGATTTTTTGTAGTTTTATATAAGTAGTAAACCATAAGTGAGGGAGAAGTACTTGCTGCAAACTAGATGTGTTTAAAACGCATTCTGTACCAGCCCAATCTCAAGCCTACAAGTAGAAGCAGATGACTAGCCACTTCCAATGCGAAGACAACTGCTAACATTAAAATATTTAGTAAATTGTATGGCTTCACTTCACCCAGGAATGCATCCTTATGTAGCTATAAAATAATAGAAATTCTAACACACAATTCTTCGATCCTTTTCTGTCAAAGAGCTAGTACATGACTCGAAAAGTTAAACCTCTGTATTCCACCTGTTGATATTACAGATACAACAAAGGTAGGATCCCTTAGAAACTGCTATTTCCAAACAAGAATGCTAGATATACACAAAGAATGAAAAAGTCAAACAAATCTTTTCATATACCAACAAATATTCCAGGAACTCTGTCAAAAATTTAGTTATCACAAACAAATATTTACCGACGGATCTAAATCTGAAAATGACAAAACAGGATGTGCTGTTCTAACACCTGATATTATCACGTCATATACAGTGCCAAACTTATATTCTGTGTTTTCTTGTGAGCAGTATATAGTGAAAATGGTCCTAGACTACAACTTACAATCAAATGACAAAAGATTCATTGTGTTTTCCGACTTGATTACTACGCGGATGACTCTCAAAGGTAAACCTACTTCTCTCCCCCACAGTGAAGGCAAAGACATACACACCCTCTGCAGCGAATTCATAAAAGAAATATAGAAATAGTAATGGCATGGATACCATCGCATATGGGTGTTAAAGGGAGTGAAGTAGCACATGCAGCAGAGGAAGAAGCTACAAGGCATCCTGTACCAGATAAAGCTATTGCTACCCCTCACCAAGGTGTCCTCAGGAATAAAAGAACTAAACTACATGAAAACTGGTATCATAAATGGTTATTAGAGAGCAGCTGAAAAATTGAGAGCTCGATGTCCCTTCGCACTCCTCAAGAGAACGGAACATTTTATTTCCGTCTGAGGATAGGAAGTCCAAACACTCATAAGTAGTATAGAATTGAGAGTTTCAGCACAGTGTAGATACGATGTTGAACTCTCCTCTGTGTTAATATATGAGTGATGTAGAATGCTCATTGATTTAGAACTCTCCTATATGAAAATCGAGTTGTAAAAGAAGGGGAGTGTTGGCGTAGTGCCGTTCTCCCCTGTGCAGTGAGATGTTTTTGAGGGTTGGGATGATGATGATGATTGTGTGTGTGTGTGTGTGTCTGTGTGTGTGTAATGTGTGATGGGTGGGATGGGTAACGGGGGTTCCGGGGATGTTTGAATTAAATGTGAATTCTTTCCGATGTGTGTGTGTGCTTGAACTCTCATGTATGAATATCGAGTCTAGGGTTCGATATTGTGATGGGGCGGGGTGGGTAACGGGGGTTCCGGGGATGTTTGAATTAAATGTGAATTCTTTTCGATGTGTGTGTGTGCTTGAACTCTCATGTATGAATTGCTTCGATGTCTGTGCTTGAACTCTCATGTATGAATATCGAGTGTAGGGTTTGATATCTATTACGTTTAGTGTATGATATATGATGCAGTATCGTTAATCTTTAGATAAAAGAATATCGAGAGAATGATTAGGTATGTTTACAGGGAGAGATTTATGAAAATAAATGTAATAAGACATTCTGGTAAGGGGTGTTCCCTATGCAGAATCTCTCCTTGAGCTACGTATCCAAGAGCGATGTAAAGGTTAAGAAAAGGTTAAATTCCATTCCCACATCGAGGTACGAGAAAATATAAATCTATTCCACATTGATGAAGTATAAGAATGGAAATGTAAATCTATGTGAGAGGGTCGCATGACAAAGAAATGTCCCCTCTAAGCATGATAAAAGTGGTACATAGCAAGTGTATATAAAATAAAAGCACTACCCATCTCTTTAAGAATGATAAAAAAAATTGAGAGAAAAGTATAAGAATGCAAATGTAAATCTGTTTGAAATGGTTTTCATGATAAAGGAACGCTCCCTCTAAGCACGATAACCTAAAAAGAATATTCCCTCTAAGCATGATAAAAGTGGAACATAACATAGAAAATAAAATAAAAGCACTTACCATCTATTTAAAAATGATTAAGATAACGAGAGAAAAGTATCTCATCTTTAAGTATATATGAGTAATACAAAACTGATCAATCAATACGATAATATATATACGCAAGTAGGGATCTATAGTGTAGATATCCTAACTATCCATGGCAAGATATCACCCTCCATATAAAAAAATTGTCTAGAAAATCTCCCCTCAGTATTACGAATACTCCACTGAACTACATCCTTCTTGGTATGTGGGTCAGAGAAAAAAAAAGAGTTAATCTCTCCAGACTGGTGACAGGGGTGGTCAAAACATTCTTATTGCTGTAGCGAAGTCTAATTTTGTCAAATAACGTTAGGAAAAAAGAATATATTTTAAAATTAAACGAATGAATCTATATATTTGTATGAATGATGAAACAATACTATGAATGTGTTAGTATACCAAATGTAAAAAAAAATTAAATGTTCAGAAAAATATATTTTGTACAAGTATGTGTGTGTAAAGAAATGTGTAATTATATCCCCCCTCCAAGATGTAGGGAACGAATCACAGTTAGTGTGCGCACGCAACATGGTGTTTGGGAAGGAGAGATACGGTTGGAGGGGGTGTAAAAAATGATGAATCTATATAAAGTTTAAACTATGATAATAAAGTTACTAGTATTACCTTCGAACTTATAACGTAGTCACAACTACTTTAAACACATAGCGTAATATGTAGACAGTAACACCTCTCCCGGACGGAGGGGGGGGGCGGAGCATCTGTTAATAAATACCGCGGCACGGAGGAGTGAGGAGGCAGTCGATTCTCTGGAAATATGGATCCTACAGGTAAGATAGAAAAGTTGTATATTGTAATTCATTTTTTATCTCTGTTTACGAAGAATGTTGAAGTAATACTGATTCGTGTGTGCTTATATGTTTGTTTCAGATCATGAGATGCTTCAGCTAAAACAACTAGCAGAAGGTGGAACACATCTTCCCACAAAGAAACTACGTGAATTAGATCAGTCCGTTCAACACATCATTCGATCCGTCAAAACCGTGAAGACCAGATATGGTGAACGGATCGTCGTCGAAACATCAGATTTCCAAGTCTTCCTCCCGGAGAGATTCAAACACATGACCGCAGCGCAGAAAGATCTACTAAATCGTGGTGACTGCATACTCCAATACCATGGCGAGGAAACACTAGAAAGTGGTTTCAAACGACATAAATTGTCTTTTTTAAGCAGCCCGTAATGTCGTCAAAAGGTGAGTATAATTATTGAATAAAATTTCATAAAAAAAGTGATAATGTAGTTACTTGCATGTAAATGTGAAATCGTACATGTTGTATTAGAACTTAAAGTGTTAATTATCGCACGTCATGTAGTATTAGTAACTGAATGTAGTTACTTGCATGTAAATGTGAAATCGTACATGTTGTATTAGAACTTAAAGTGTTAATTATCGCACGTCATGTAGTATTAGTAATTGAGAGTGAACGTTGTAGGGTTAATTTTCATGTGTAATAATTACGTACATGTGAATATCGTAGTTCAGTTACGTTATTTCACATGCATGTTAGTTACGTTTGTTTGTTACACGTAAACGTAACGTTGTAGGTGAAAAAAGAACGTTAATTTATATGTGTAAAACGTACATGTGAATATCGTAGTTCAGTTACGGTATTTTACATGTATATGGTTTACGTTGTGTGTTTTTATCATTTATGTAAGGGAGAGAGCAATTCGTAAAACAGTTACATACTATCTGAATATTGTAGTTACGTGATGATAGCAATAATTGTAAAATACATAATCATTATGTAACTATTTTCATATGTAAAAGTTACATGCATGTTACGTTCTACGTAAAGTATAGAGTTTACGTAAAATTGAGATTCATACATGTAAAAGTTATTAACATGTATGTTATTTCTGTTACCACCTTACATACATGTAAATCAATGTTCCCGTATGTAAAGTTAATCGAATGTTGTAATTGCTTTTTCAGAAACGGCGACAAGATGCTCCGATACTGCCACTGGACAACCCTCGATTCAGCAAGATGAAACCCGTTCGAACGTGACCCAGGCTGAACGATTACGATGTATTCACAGTGAGTCTGCTTTCAAAAACCGATTATCTACCTACGAAATTCACAACTGTGTTAATATACTTGACCCCGTCATATTCTTAGCAGAATGCAAACCTTTAATTTTGAATGAAATTGATAAGGGCTTAAACATGTATTAATCAGGTCTTAAGATAGGATCCTGTTTATCCTGTCAATATGTCATAATATCACAAGAGAGCGATAATATTCATACATTTAACTTTAACAGTAAACTTGAGGTGATATTGCAATCTACAGATAAATCTATATGGTATGAAGAGAAGATTGTACAACCTATACTAGATCATATGGATAATTTTGAATCGCGTACCAGTTCAAAAGCTTTATACAGTATTGAGAAATTAACAATATATGTGACACAATACGATTCATTGAATGCAGGGATGTATACTGAATTACCCGACTTTATAAAATCGAAGAGAGCTGTTATTAACATTCGTAATACTGATAAATATTGCTTTGCATACTGTCTGTTAGCATCCAAATACCCAGTAGAACGTAACAAGAATCGACCCACCTCCTATAAAAGATATGATTTTCTTAACGAATTTAACTTTGAGAATATAACATTCCCCGTGTCATTGAAAGATGTAGAAAAATTCGAGAATCAAAATTCAAATATTTCAATAACGATATACGGTGTTGAAAATAAATCGATTATTCTCTTATATCAACCAAGAGAGATAAAATCACATCATGTTAATCTTTTAATGTATAAAAGACATTATTGTCTGATAACAGACTTATCACGTTTGATAGGAAAGCAGCTAACTAAACATAATGGGCGAAAATGGTTATGTAACAATTGTAACTTGTATTTCACATCAGAATCACGTTTAAATAGCCATAAAAAGCGGTGTATGATGAATCAAATTATCAGAATGCCCGAGGCTGGTAAAACTGATCTCGTTGAATTTAACGCATATTCGAAATGTCTAAAAGTTCCATTCGTGGTTTATGCAGACATAGAATGTATCTGACGTAAGGTAGATTCGTGTCAAGATGTATCGAGTAAAAGTTGGACACGTACCATTCATAAACATGAAGCGTATGCAATTGCATTACATTTGGTCTGTAGTTATGATAAAAATTTAACACGTTTCAAATCATTTGAAGGTCCATATGCAATTGAAAATTTTCTTAAAGAATTAACGTTAATTGCAAATCAGGTCATTAATATATATGCTAATAAAATTGAAATAAGTATGAGAGTTGTGGATGAGCTAGAATATCAAAATGCAACACGATGTCACATATGCAAACGTGAATTTCTTAACTCGTGCATAAAGGTTCGTGATCATTGTCATTTGACTGGAAGTTACGTTGGCCCAGCTCATAAGCACTGCAATTTAAATAGGAAAATGCCAGGATTCATACCAATATTCTTTCATTGCTTGTCAAAATACGATGCTCATTTCATAGTAAAGAAACTAGGTTACGATACGGAACCTATCAACTGTATTGCACAAACTTCTGAAAATTACTTATCCTTTAGCAAAAGATATACAAATTCGAATGGAATGAGTATATATCTAAGATTTCTGGATAGCTATCGTTTTTTGGATTCAAAACTTAGTAACCTTTCGGATATGTTAGAAGCAGATGATTTTCATTACACCGATAATATGTACACGAATCCTTTGCATAGACAACTGATGAAACGCAAAGGTGTCTTCCCGTACACGTATGTGGATTCTATAGAAAAATTATACGAGAATAGTCTACCATCCAAACATCAGTTTGATCATGTAAGCGATGAGGATTATAGTCATGCTAGAACGGTATGGAATGAATTCAATGTTAAAAATCTGGGTGAATATTTAAATATATATCTTAAGTGCGATACATTAATACTAACGGACGTGTTTGAACGCTTCCGTGAATTAAGTATCGGTTTGTACGGACTCGACCCGTGTCAGTATTACACACTTCCCGGGTTAGCCTATGATGCAATGTTAAGAACGACTGGTGTACAGATTTCATTATTAACAGATAAGACTATGCTAGATTTCTTCGAAAAAGGAATACGAGGTGGAATTTGCACTGTGTCCAAACGGTATGCAAAGGCGAATAACAGATACATGACTAGCTATGATAACACACAACCAACTAATTATTTAATGTACGTTGACTGCAATTCTTTATATGGATATACAATGGAAAATAATAGCTTACCATACACTGATATAAGGTGGCTAACTGATGCTGAAATTAAATCAATAGATTTTATGTCTATTACAAGTGATTCTGACGTGGGATATGTGTTGGAAGTAGACTTTAAATATCCACAGGAACTTCATGATATACAAAATGATTTGCCATTATGCCCTTTGAATGAAATCGCGCCAGGTGACAAGTATACAAAATTGCTAACAACATTGAATGATAAAAATAAATACGTATTACATTATCTCAATTTTCAACAATGTGTTAAACTTGGTTTGATTCCATCGCGTATACATAGAGTAATAGGTTATAAACAATCTAACTGGATAAATCCTTACATTGAACTCAACGCTCGTAAACGTATTGAAGATAAGACGAAATTTGGTCAAAATCTATGGAAGTTAATGAATAATTGTGTGTATGGAAAATTTATAGAGAATGTAAAACGTTATAATTCATTTCATTTAGCTACCAGCTGGAAACGAGCGCGTAAATTGTTAGCTCGACAGACATGTATAAGGTACGTGATTTTTGATGAAAATTTAATAGGTATAGAATTGGTCAGAGATGAAATATTGATGAATAAGCCAATATACATAGGACAAGCAATCCTGGATCTATCCAAACATAAATGTATGATTTTTATTATGAAATTCTGAAGAAAAAATTGAAAGATGTAACTTTAATCTATACGGACACGGATGCTTTTCTCTTTGAATCTAGCTGCGATATATATGAATTTATTAAAACCAATATACATTTATTCGATACATCGAATTATTTTTCTTTTTCTTTTCTCAATAAAGCATAGATTCAACTGAGTTAAAGGGTATTACTAGGCCACGATAATAACATATTACTGTATTTCAAAAAATAAAATAATTGAGTTTCAAGTATAATTGTAAAGTGTGTTACAACTGAGTTAAAAGTATTACTAGGCACATGATAATAACATATTACTGTATTTCAAAAAACGAAATAATTGAGTTTCAAGTATAATTGTAAAGTGTGTTACTAATTACATGATAATAACATATTTACTTCATTTTAAAATATATTTACTAATTATATCAAAATGTTATTATCATGTCTCCGTTAAGGGGTGAGGGGGGATTTATATATAATCAATGTGAACTAGCATGTACAAAGGCTCTTATTTCAGCTATAATCATGTATGATGTTTGTTTAACGTATATTACTAATTACTTCAAATTGTAATTATCATGTTTACGTTAAGGGTAGGTGAATTTATATATACTCAATGTGAACTAGCATGTACGTTATGTTAAAATCTCTACAATTAAATGTTAATTCAACTATAATCATGTATGATTTTTTTTAAAAAAAGTATAAAAATGTTATTATCATGTTTAAGTTAAGGAGATGTGAATTTATATATAATCAATGTGAACTAGCAGTTACAGAAGATATCAGGAATCAATGTGAACAAAAAAAAAAAAAAAATAAAACACAGTATATCATTAAAATTATATTTCTTTATTGAGTTGTGTGTTTTTTTATTTATACAATGTCCACCTCATTAATCCATTCACGGGTAGGAAATCCTAACCATTTCACCAGAATCCTATCACCACGACGTCTGATGATCCTTTCAACTAAATACGCGTCTGGATATTGAGTTTTCTGTAATTCATAACCGTAGAATGCTCCTTCAATCAGTTTACCCTCCAGATCCTCGATGAGATAGGTCAATGGATGTGTCCTTTGCACTGTACGTATCCTAAAGACTTCAACACTCCAATTTGGTAGATAACCTTTCTCCATAACACCTTTATGCTTAGAAATCCTCACGTAGTCACCAACACGATGAAGTCTAGATCTTCGCTTCTCACGCAGACTTCTATCATATTTGTATACGCTGAGCAGGAGAGAATTATCACGAACTTCTACAGGCTTCATACGAATCGTTCGATGGTAAGTATTATTGTATGTATGAATAATTCTAGGTAGTATGTTTATCCATTGATATGAGCCTTGAACAATAAATTCCTTATGCAAATTCAGTTTGATCGTTCTTATTAAACGTTCCACTGCAGCAGCCTTAACGTGAGTGAATGTACTGTAATGATTAATATTATTACGATTCATTAGTTCGCGGAAATGTTTATTGTAAAACTCCCTTCCTTTATCAGATTGAACATTCTTCGGAAACGATTCCATTTCATTCAATATCTCCTCCATAGCAGTCGAAACGTTAATACCACTTTTATCACGTAATGGTCGTGCATAAGCCATCTTGGAATAAAAATTGCATGCAAGAAGAATATACTTATAATTCCTATTGTCTCTTGCATAATTAGACATGTCCATAAGATCTATTTGTACTAAATCGTTCATTCCTTTGCTTATGATCTTACGACGTAAAAATCGTCTTCTAGCTGGTGCATGTAACTCGGTTGCAATGCGACGTTTTATCATGCTATAATTTTTGATGTTTTAAGTTCTGTAATAATTTCTTCTATCTCGGGTGAGTGATTCAAATTACCTGCATCCCTCGACGCAACTAATAATCTTAATCTGTTTATTATTTCATTCGGATCGTTCCAGTAGACGTAATCTAATTTTCTCTGCGGTACATGTTCTTTCCAACGTAAACCAAATCCAGTTCGATTACTAACAAGGTCACGAATGATATGACGATACTTGAACCCTCGATTTGCTCTTAAACGTCCATCTCTTGAATAGCCGTGTCTGTAAACTTGAGTATTCTGTAAGATTTGTGAATACACGTCTAAATCATCATCTGTGTACGATGTCTTGCGAGGTAAACGTTTAAATAATAATTCATATAAGCCTGCTGTGGGTTCATACGTTTCTGTTCCTATCTGAACACCATCAGATTTAAACACAACTGTCTTGTTACCCAATTTATACTCATTATCCTCGTAACGTATGCCGTAAGTATTGTCCATGTCACTCGAACTGGCAGTTCGAACCTTGTGTAGATACTTTGACACGAGATCAGATCCGTTAGCATCATCTGTAGTTTCGTCGTCGTCGTCGTCGTCGTTGTTGTCTTGGTGTGCTTTCGCTATTACTTTCAATGGTTCGGTTACAGGTTGAAGAACTTCAGACATGACTCGTTGCGTTTCGAATTTCATTCCTTTGAGAGAACGTAACTTTTCTCTTATTGCCCTACTGTGACGGGGAATGGATTCCTTAAGTCTTATAGCTTCAACATCCATATCGAAATGAATGTATAATTAATCAGCTACTGCTAATTTATATGAAACTATCAGTTCTATACTTAATATATGACCATCTTTAGCACGTCCGACTGGCGCTGTAAACGATAGAATATCGCCAGTTTCAACTCTTACAGGATATCTTTCAACTAATCTTCCGTTTATTGCAAACAATGTATCATTTACAGCATGCGGATGTACCGATGATACGATGGAACACGAGAGTACACTTCCATTTCCAGGAAATTTATAGTATTCGAGTCCCGATGTTAACGTATACCTTAAAGAGGGACCTCGAAACGGACGTGTTTGCAATGAAATTATGAGTTGTGCTTTCAATTGTTGTAACATAGTGTTTACAACATTTCTCATTCGTGTTTTCATAGTATGAATATCATTATTTATAGTGATTAGTTTATTATCAAGTTCCGTTTGTCGTGCGGTTAGTTCTTTCACTTCTTTTTCTACAGCTGTAGTAATAGTCTCGCTAGCGGAGGTGATTGTTCTAGTTAACTGACTTTGTAATTCATTCTGTTTCCGTGTAATAGTATCGGCAATGTTTGTTATAGTCTCAGTTAAACCCGTTTGCAATTCATTATGTTTCTGTATAAAGAAATGATTAACATAACTCATGGTGACTGCATCACTATCATCTATCGGGTCGGCTAAATCCTTCAATCTCTTCATTCGAAATGATAGAGTTTCATTAGAGTCGTGAATTGGAATCCTATCATCTACATATTTTTTATTAGGAACGTCGTGTTCGTGAAGAGGGTCCAACAGCGTTTTCATTCTTATACCATCTATAATGACATTATTTTCGGAATCACGTTTAAATGCATATTTACTTAAGTACTCCATTAAATTGTTGTATTGGATGTCGAGCGATTTTTGTATGTAATCCCTAAGCATAGCTTCAAACTCGCCCATACGCTGATACGAGGTCTGCTCGCTGAAGATCTGCATTCGATTCTCGAAGTCAGCCGTATGCGTATCCACATAACGTTTAGTCGATGCATCGTCACCTTCTTCAGGGTCGTGAATATTGCACAACCGCTTTCCCTTGAATCGATAGTTTCCCGATCCATCTCTAGTTATGATATATCGATTGAACACACCCCTAGAGGGTATGATTCTTCGGGATCCGAACCTGTCGATACTCATTGCTTAAGTGATGGATTATTCTATTTATTCATTCTGATAAAGCGATCAAAACCGTGACGGTAGCGTCCCTCGTTCAGTGGATATTCTGGTACTATAACAACAAAGGATCGTTCATCACTCTCCCATATATGTTTACACATATCCTTAAATTCATCATAGGACATATCGGTATTTACATGATCTTCGTATATATGTTTTAAATTGAGATTATCCTGTCTAAAGAATATAATCATATTTGCATTATCTCTAATTAAATGTTTAGGTACTTTAGCATATGATTGTGCTAAATATATAGCATCGACATTACGATGTCTACCCATACTGTAATATGAAGCTATCTTACCCTGTTTTTCATTTATCACATCATCAAATACGAATATCGAATTTTCTCTAGCATCCGACGTTTGAATTACTTTATCACCATCATCGAACGTAAATACACCTATATCGGGTATAGTTTTCAGTAACCTGAGTAAATATCGATATTTAGGTTGTTGCAACGATTTCGAGTATATGTAGAGGTTTTCGAATCTCAGACCGTTCTCGTGAATAAGCAGGTTGAGTAAAACGTTCGTTTTTTCAGCATTTGAACTGCCCAGTATGAGCGCTCTAACGTTACTCGGAAACAACGTACCGTGTCGTCCTTTGCGAATGTCATCCTCGAAATCTAACACCTGTATGGGTAGCGTACACTTTTGCTTTACTATCTCCATATCGCGACTAATACTTATAAAGCATAAGTTTTGTCTTTTATTTCGTTCGTGATAAGGGCAATCTATGTCTTTACTGGATTTAGCCAATCGTCATAGGAATCGTATACTTATAAAGCGCACGTTTTGCCTTTTTTATTTCATAGTGAGACATGCGCTCTACACGTGCACGCAAAGGTTCGGGAATTCTTAATTCCTTGATTAATTCATTACCATTTGAGGCACATTTACCGGGTTATCGTTTCTGCGGTCCCGGAACGAAACTACATAAACGCTTGCAGAGAGGTGACTTACCGGTGAACGGGTTAGATTCAGCGTGTCTCGATCACGATCGGGCTTACGCAGAGAGTACTGATACAGAATCTCGTCGTCTAGCCGATAAGGTGTTGGTAGAGAAAGCTTGGAGACGTGTAAAGTCTGCCGACGCTTCTTTGGGCGAACGACTTGCAGCTCGACTTGTGACTACACTTATGAAGGGTAAATTTGCAGCAGGCGCTGGCATGCGTAAACGTCGCAACAAGAGAGGTGGTTTCTTACCTTTGCTACCACTTTTAGCAGCTCTAGGTGCAGCAGGTGGTCTAGCTGAGGTGCTGCTCAGATTGCTACGGCTGTCAATAAGAAACGTTCCGATGCAAAACAACTTGCGGAATTAACACGTCACAACGAGCGCATGGAATCTTTGGCTCAGGGCAAAGGTCTTCGCCGTAAGAGACGTCGTAAGGGTAGAGGATTATATCTTCGATCAAAAAACTCGGGGCGAGGCCTATATTTATCCCGGAAAAAGCCCTGAGTGCTAACGAGATCGATTCGTATGCACGACGTCTACACATTCCACATTTTAGAGGTGTCTACATGATCGATAAACTACCTCCACGTCCTCGATACTATGAGAGAATAGTAGTGAATCTGGATACATCAAATAACCCTGGTACACATTGGGTTGCTGTACGTAAGGATGGTGACGTTGCCTACTACTTTGACAGTTTCGGCGATCTGAGACCTCCGGAAGAGATAGAAACGTACCTTTCGGGTGTCAAGCTCCTATATAATACGACGAGATTTCAAGAATTCGATTCTGCGATTTGCGGTCACTTGTGCCTTCAGTTTCTCCTCGATGAGTTACACGATCACCGTGAGTGGTAGTGATACCAGCTTCTCTACATTTCTAAATCCACCATTACATCTGGATCCTAACGGACATTACGAGATAGCTCTATTGAATTTTGAGACTTTTTACTCGATTCCGAATGTGGACGAGAGTAATAATCTATTCCATTACGTTCGCGATGGAAAAGTCGAACGTATAGTAATTCCACCGGGTACTTATGAATTGTATGATATCGCCAGATTGATCAAGGATACTCTCGACGTCGGTGACGACTTTATTCTACGTGCTAATAATAACACCATGAAATCAGAAATTCAATCTCCCTATATTATCGACTTTAGTCGTGAGAGATCTATTGCTTCACTTCTCGGTTTCACCTTTAAACAGAGGGTACCGGCAAACGTGCTGACCGAGTCTAATGATTTGGTTAACATATTCAAAGTCAGCATCATACGTATCGAGTGTAGTCTTGCAACGGGATCTTTCATCAATGGTAAAAGTGGTCATTCTCTGTATGAATTTTTTCCATCGGTACCTCCAGGTTATCATATTTCGCAGGAACCATCAAGTCCTATATATTTACCAATCATCGATACGAATCTCATTGATCATCTCGACATTAGAGTGGTAGACCAGAACGGCGATAAGTTAGATTTCAGGAACGAAACCATCACTGTACGATTGCACATACGTCGTAATGGGTATAAGTTTTAAGAGACGATGCTATATTAAAAAACATCTCTCGAGATTGACCTCTACTCGATCATCGACCCGCAAGCTAATCACATCGTCTAATCGAAGATTTCTCGCTAACTTAGGCTTCAAGGTTCTATGATGGATGTGTTGGACGTGACCGGGATTCCGACCTTTGATGATAAGATCAGTAAGGAGGAAGAACACGTATTCCTACCGTACAATACGTCAGCCCTCGATGTGAACGATGAAATTAGAATTCCATGTCAAGCTGAAGATTTGTATACGCTTCCTAGTAGAAGTTATCTCTACATTGAGGGGACTCTCACTAAACCCGACGGCACCGTTGCCACATCGAAATTGAGTAACAATGCTATGGCATTCCTATTCGATGAGATTCGTCTGGATATGAATGGAACGACTATTGATAGAACTAGGAATCCGGGCATTTCATCAACGATGCGTAACTATTCTGCACTGAATGAACTGGAATCGAATCGTTTACTAAATGCTGGATGGATCTATCCTGGAGGTGTGGTAGAGATCGTGAATACATCGAATGGTATCTTCAATGCTATCGTTCCTCTTTCGATGTTGCTGGGTTTCGCCGAGGATCACAAGGAGGTCATACTTAATAGCAAGTTTGAACTTATTCTCATTAGATCTAAGGATTCTAATAATTGTATCATTGGAAACGATCCTACAACCATACAACTAACTAGACTCGAATGGAGGATGCATGTACTTCGACTTTCAGATTCTGAACGAGTTGATAAACTTAAACTCGTCAAATCGGATAAACCTCTACACGTCGCATTTCGAACCTTGGACCTTCACACTCAACCTGCTGTACCTCAAACTAAAGCGTTCACATGGAACATTGCAACCACGACTAAACTTGAAAAACCACGCTTCGTCATAGTCGGTGCACAAGTGGATAGATTGAATCATCTCGCTAAGGATGCTTCTCTATTTGATAATTGTAATATCACCAATCTGAAACTTTATCTCAACAGTGAATCTTACCCCTATCACGATATGAATTTGGATTTCGCCAATTCGAAATTTGCATCTCTGTATGATCAATATTCCAAATTTCAATCATCCTACTATGGAAAGGAGAATTACCCTCTTTTGAAAAGGAATGACTTTCTGAAATATGCACCGCTATTCGTCATCGATTGCTCTCATCAACCTGAGGATACTGTGACGGGGGCAGAGAATGTCAGATTGGAAGTTCAAGCATCGTCAAATTTTCCTGCACAAACTTCATTATTCTGTTTAATTATTCATGATAAATTATTCACTTATAAACCATTAACTCATGTTGTACAATCTATCATATAGGTGTAATAAATAAAACATTACAAATTCAAATTATCTTTTTATTGACTTTAACATACATCTCCAATATCCTCTTACTTGCACTCCTGCTTTTTGCATCATATGAACATAATGATTTATGAATATCATACAACTGATATAAATTTCTTTCAATATATGGAATTAGTCTTTTAAGTCCATTGAATGCAGTACTATTCAGATTTATACTGCCCACATTTAAACATGTATTCACAAACGTTATTTCTTGCATCTTATTCATGCATAACATTATATTAAATGCATATATTATATTTTCACTGTACGGTGCACATGGATGCTTACCATCTTTCAGATACGTATCCAAAACACACAAATTTGACATTATTACCTCCCAATCCTCTTTTGTAATATACACAAACGTATCGTCATGTGTGGCTTTAATGTTAAGTGATGGGAGTTCATTGTATAATCCTATGTTCACACGAAAGTCAATGCTGATGGAGATGTCGTTATCGTTCATGCACACACTATTTACCATCACTCGCAACTTCCTCCTCTACTTCTTCTGCGAAGGGTGTGAAGGGTTCGAACATCATTATGATGAAACTGTCTTGATCGAACGTCTTCTTGGCTTTGACGATTCTCGGTTTGCAGTTCGTCTTCTTCTTTTTCTTGTCTCCTTTCTTACTGGATCTGCGGACATACACGAACTATGTCTCAACATCGTGAATATTTAATACACTTGTTAACGTAAAACTCTTATTATTTTATACTCACTTTTCTATGACTTCCTCCTCGGGTTTCGATGTACCGATATCCTTAAACGGACGATCATTGTACGGACCGCACACATCTTCACCTTGATCCTGTTCGGACTGGCATGCCACATCTTCACTTTGGGCCTTACTGCAATAAACATATTTATCATTAGTTATATAACACATAACAACACTTTTCACGTTAACACACAATTATAATTCTACTTACCCGAGATACACTTTACAATTCTTTCCGCATTGAGCATAAGATGTGATCGAATCATGATGGGAAGGATTCTTGCAAATCACTTGATGCATCTTTCCATCACACGTTTCATCGTGATGCTCAACCCAATGCTTTTGCAAATCTTCGAAATTGCGTAGATTCTCCCAGAATCTGGTATCACTTTCAATGATAGGAGTTGTTGTTCCACTCATCTTGACGTTGCGATGTGAAGTGAGAATGCATTCGTTCCCTAGTGAGCAGATGGGTGATGAAACGTGATCATACCTGTCTCCCCCCTCCCCATCCTATCGTCGATTGTACTTAACGTACGGTGGGTTTGTGTGAAGTGAGGACACGTTCGTTCCCGAGCTGGCGGGACAGGGTGAGACCTGTTAATTCGAATTTACTATATTACCGTTTTATCACGTTTCCCCCCCTTCCACATTCTCGTCGCTTGTACTGGAGGAGGACTAGTGTTTATCCTATCGTACATGAATGGGTATCGAACCGAGGACTCTATGTTCATATATATGAATCCCCCCCCCCGAGAACTCGATATTCATAGATGACCCACACATATACACATATGCACAAATCTTGAGGAATGACAACACGTCATCACCCTTATACTTCAATGTGGAATAGATTTATATTTTCTCGTACCTCGATGTGGGAATGGAATTTACCCTTTTCTTAACCTTTACATCGCTCTTGGATACGTAGCTCAAGGAGAGATTCTGCATAGGGAACACTCCTTACCAGAATGTCTTATTACATTTATTTTCATAAATCTCTCCCAGTAAACATACCTAATCATTCTCTCGATATTCTTTTATCTAAAGATTAACGATACTGCATCATATATCATACACTAAACGTAATAGATATCAAACCCTACACTCGATATTCATACATGAGAGTTCAAGCACAGTCATCGAAGAATTACTATCAATACATTTAATTCAAACATCCCCGGAACCCCCGTTACCCACCCCGCCCCATCACAATATCGAACCCTAGACTCGATATTCATACATGAGAGTTCAAGCACACACACACATCGGAAAGAATTCACATTTAATTCAAACATCCCCGGAACCCCCCCCCCCCGTTACCCATCCCACCCATCACACACACACACACACACACACACAATCATCATCATCATCACCCCAACCCTCAAAAACATCTCACTGCACAGGGGAGAACGGCACTACGCCAACACTCCCCTTCTTTTACAACTCGATTTTCATATAGGAGAGTTCTAAATCAATGAGCATTCTACATCACTCATATATTAACACAGAGGAGAGTTCAACATCGTATCTACACTGTGCTGAAACTCTCAATTCTATACTAATCTCATATCTACTCACTAAGATCAAACCACCAAAATGTACAGAATGTAATATAAAACAAACCATCAGACACGTAATAGCAGATCGCCCGCTTTATTCCAAACACAGGGAGCTGCACAACCTTCTATGAGAATTTCAGCAGTTTTGTCAGCAGCCAAAAACAGAAGGAACCTCACACACCTCATCAAATTCACCAATCTTGCCAATCATATCTAAGGAAGAAGGAGCCAGAGAGGATCTTACCAAGGAAGAAAAGCTATCGCAATTACATAAGTACATTTTACTTGTCAACCAAATTGTAATTTAAAATAATGTAATCCATATGTTTTTATCCATTGTAATCAAAATTGTTACATATATCGTATTTAAATCTATGTCTGTCGCACTAAGACCTCTGTAATCAAGCGATTTAAAATAAAGCATTATAAAGTATTTTTACGCCATCAGATATGTGCGGGGCAGTAAATCTTTCTTATTCGTTTTAACTTTTCAGTATCTTTTCAGTTTTGAATTACTGTTACCATTCAATTCTTTATCTGGATTGCATGAAACAGGAACTGGGCTGGATAGTGAGAAACAAATAACAGATCGGTGAACTGAACAGAGACATTGTATATACATTTTTAAAACTCAAAAGTCAAAAACCTCCTTAAAAGGTATTGGAATTTTGAAAGGAGTACAACACTTTCGAAACAATAGACAAGTAGAAAAAAGCAATAAGTCAGGGGCGGTCGGTGAGTAATTATATTGACGGTGCTATAAATAAATAAACACACACACATAAATAAGGCTTGTTAAAATATAAATATGTGTACCAAATTCGAACGATTTAGGTAATCTTATCAATAATCCATCCTATTTTATAATATAATGTACCAAACAGAACGTACAGGGAAACGTAAATAGATATTTATTGCATCCGTACAGTACAAGTTTGATACTAGAGTTTATGGAGAATGTGATACGAAACGTTCCTGCACTATTTCGCGACAGAGACTGTTAAGTCCCGTGCTTTACTGCACTCTGATGGGTAAAGCGTAAGTTATACGGCAGAGAAATATCGGCACCACCTTATCCCATAAGGAGCCGTGTATAAGCAGACATCCTAGTCCTTAACACAGGCACTTATGAGCGTAGTTGGTGCCGTTTTGGAATCGGCGCCAAGCCACGGAAAACAACCAGGACAGAGCGCTTGCATTTAACGCGCCTATTCACACAAGGGAGCAGATACTCAGCAACAATCTTTCTTGCGCAATTCCTATACACTTCTCTTTCTTTCGTTTTCATACAGATGGTGCCATGGCGCAGCAGCACTACCTCAGAAGCCGCGCGTGCAATAAGTACAAAATATTAAAATTCATACTGGTTTAGAGTGTCTCAGAAATAATTAACGACGCAGAATCTTTTGAGGTAAGTTATGTACTTTGAAAAATGTCATAAATAATAAGGCAAAAAGTCTTTATAATGAAGAGAACTTCACAAAGGACTTCCAAAGACTTATAGCAGATTCAATATATACATTTATTTGTCAAGAAAATGCATTTAACGTGCACTTCAATGAAAATTTGTGAGAGAAAGTTTTGAGAAAATGAAGAATAACTAAATTTTCCATTCGTGTCATATCCCTGGAGATCACTGAACTTAATTACCAAATTTAGCTTTTAAGCCATTATGTTCACAAACACTATCTCATACACAGACGTTTTCTATACGGGAGCCATCCTTATTAGTTTATATGGCAATGTAAATAACAGCAAGTGTAGTGTGCGATATCATTGGCTGTTTGGCCTTGTAACTCTCTGCAGATGAAAATATATAGTTTGATATCATTTTTAAGGACTTTACATGTACTGCAAAATAAATAAGCAACTTCACATTATTACAAATGAATCGGTAAAACAGTAATTAATTAGGATTTTATTTGGTAAAAGTGAGAGTAATTTGTATCTATCAATCATAGTGTACACTGCGCTTGCGCAGTTTGAAAGCAAGTGGGAAGAGAATCAGTTTAAGACATGGTGTCTTCAGTGCAATATGCAAAACATCACAGACGTATACCTTTAAAAAGTGAAAAAAAAAAAAAAAAAATATATATTTAACGTGTTTTGCAAGTTGTGTGAACAATGCCCAACCTTAGCAATTAAGGACGTTGTTAATTTGTCATCAGAATTAACCGGTGTTCCAGCGCCAACTATTAATGCCGCTCGAAGCGAAGTTGTGAAAACCGGCCGGCTTTCCACTCCAGGAAAACATCGAGAAAGAAAGAAGCTGGTTGTGGAAGGTATGACTAATTTGTTAAAAGTATTATTCGTCGCAAAGTTCACTGCCTCTTTGAAAGAAACGAGCTACCACAATTACAAAAGTGCTTCAAGCAGTAAACAATGATCACCATTAGCCGAGCTTTAGGAAAACGAGCTTTCACAACATTCTTCGCAACATAGGTTTCGAATTTGTGAATAGAAAGAGCAAAAACTATAATTGTTGAGTGTGAAGATATATTCTGTGGCGAAGGAATTATCAAAGGAAAATTCGGAAGTGGAAATCTTTTAAGGAATTCGACCGTTGTCAGATTCGATTTAGGTACGTAATTTTTCAGTTACATGCCAGTAGAACTTCCAACTGATTGCCAAAGTGGCTACACGCAGTTGCTTAGCAATGTTATTTCAAATAAGGACCCGTGCTTTAATTTTTAATTCATAAATGAGGTAAGGTTAGGTGATAAAATCAAATATTTGAGCAATTATTGTAAGTATTCAGTCACTTTTTAGTGTACAAATGGACAAATATATTACACAGTAGACATACCTTTGCATTTAATTTTAACATAAAATTGCTACCACATAAGCTACTCAAACATCCAAAACGGCAAAACGAAGCTTTCCAAGTGCGTCAAGAGCGCACATGCTCGACACGTGGTTGGTAAAATGGTGCGACTATTCTCTCAAATCAGTCGCCGGCGGTGTAATACCTTTCCCGGTATATAAAAGGTTTTCTTTTAGTCGGAGAGTCTCCAAACACGATCTCGGTTCATAAGTTTTGGTTGAAGTATAATATTTCATCTATTTAAGTGCATAGATTTATTCAGTCATTTTTCAAATTTTATTTTGAACAGTTTGATGTGACCACATTGTTAAATGTCCATACACATGTTGTACGATAAATCTGTTGCTTTAAAGGAAAAACAGCTGCAACATTTCAATAAGTAGGAGAACCATGAGTTTTATTTTGTATGTTTAAGACTGTACTAAACAGAACCAGTATTTAAACATGACTGAAAACTATTTTTGTGCTTTCTAAACTGTCTTTAAGATTTATTCGTAAATGTAATGTAATTTGTGTTTTAACATTTCTTAACACCAGATTTTGTGATTTATTTTTGAGTTGTACGAATGGATTTATTTACGGTGGATACACGTTCCAGTTTACAATATTTGCTCACATTTATTTTAAATTTACTGATTTGCTGTTGTACTCGTAAATTCCTGGCTTCTTCCTTTGGGTCCTGCATAACATATTGTTCTGTAGCCTTCAGCACTGCTGCATAATACGAGGATGGGTCAAAAAGTAATGCCTGCTATTGTTCTTCTCTTTATTTTTCAAGAAGATTGAATCCAATTTACATAGCTTGAAAACTACACATTATCAATTAATTTGTCACTATTCAATATAATCTCCGTCCTTTTCCACAGTTTTGGTCCACCTTTGAACTTTGGCATGTATTCCAGTGTAGTAAAACACACGGTCTTGCTTCCTAATCCATTGACGCGCGGACGTTTTCACATCCTCCGCATCTTCAAAATGAATACCACGATGAGCTGCCTTTAGTGGCCCGAACAGATGGAAGTTTGATGCTGCTAGGTCAGGGTTGTATGGTGGGTGAGGTAAGACTTGCCATCCCAATTTCTCAATTTCTGCAGTGGCGTAACGACTGGTGTGTGATCTTGCATTGTCATTGCAAAAGAACAACCCTCGCCACAGTTTTTGTTGGGCGAACTCAGCGAAGATGTGCTTTCAGCTTTTTGAAATTTATGACAGAATTTATTGTGCATCTCTGCTCCAAAAAATCAGTCATAAGCACATCCTCTGCATCCCAAAACACTGTTGCCATCACTTTCCCTGCCGACCGCTGAGTTTTGATTCCTTTTTCTTCGGTGACGTTGTGTGATGCCATTCCATTGACTGCTTCTTTGATTCAGGTTCAGAAAAATGAACCCACCTTTCGTCTCGAGTAACATTTTTTTTTTTTTTTTTTTTTTTTTTATGAAACTCCTCTCCCTTCAAATTGAAGCACTGCAAGTGTTCAGAGGCTGTTTTCCTTGTTTCTTTGTTTTGGGCGGTTAACATTCTTGGTACCCAACGTGAAGAAACTTTTGAGTAACCCAGTTGTTGAATAATCGTCATCACACTGCCTTTACTGAGGGAGGTAATGCGACACAATTCACCTGTTTTTACCCGGCGATTACCACAAATGATATCATCGACTCGCTGAATGTTGCAGGGAGTGACTGCAGTCACCGGCCTGCCGCTTCGCTTTTCATCTGCCACTGGTGTTTGTCCTTCAGCTTCGTTGCAGTGACGAACCCATCGTCTAACAGAGCTGACATCTACCGTTGCATCACCATACACATTTCTTAGCCTTTCGTGAATGCGAATTGGCGTTTCACCTTCCGCAGTCAAAAGTTCAATCACAGAACGCTGCCTAATACGAATGTTGATGTCAGCCTTTTGCAAGAGGATGCAGTGTTGCCACCTGTTGACTTAGGAAGTTACTACTGCAGGAGATTGGAGAAGAAGATTTGAAGAATTGCGCCAAATTCAAAGTTTTCACATAACTTACTTATTTAAGGGGAAAAAATAGGAGGCGTTACTTTTTGACCTACCCTCGTATTTACTTCTGTTTGCTATATACTGTGCAATAAATTTTAGTTTTCTGTTCTCTCCCGTCTTGTCCTACATTCATAAGGCATTCTCTTTTACTATTATCAGGAAATGCCTCCTTCTTAGTTTTTAACTTGTTTGTGAACATTTTCAATGAAACTAAATTACTCTACATTATTCGGCTTAATATCCCGGATTTTCTCTCTCAAAAGTTTAAAATTCTAACTTACAGCTAAATAATACTCTGTACTTTTCCTAACTTCACAAAATTCAATATTTTTTGTAATTACCTCTTAGGCTTTTGGAGCATATCATCTCCGTTCTCATCCAAAGTAGCCCTTCTTTTTTTCTTATTACACTGCTCTAAATATTTTTCTCTACTGCATTCCCTTTTTAGTCTTGCATAAAATATGAAAGATGTTTCGTTAGTTAATTTTGCCATATCTCCTTCTTTCGATACCCTCTACCCTCTCTCACTTTTTTTAAAAAAAAAAACTCTTCTTGCAACTGTATATATGTCATCCCTATTTCTTTTAGATAGCTTTGTGGTTTGCAGAGAACCTTACAAACCACACGTTTACGTTTCCGTTAAGTGCAAATTTATATCAATTCAGCAAAGCAAAATTGTTTGAAAATACATCTCTCAAATAATCAGAATATAAATGCAGAAAAACGTTTACTTTTGGGATTAGAGTTGTGTAAAAATAAGTCAAGTACATACAAAAATTTACTGTAAATGCTTGTAATACCAACCTCTACATTGTTTAATTTCGAGAAATGCTTGGACTGTTAAAGTTGTGGATGCAAAAAACTAGATAACAGTAGACACTTTCATTTAGCCTTTTTATTTAAGTGGTACAATGCGGTTCTGTTGTTTTGAAACTCGTTCATTAACATTACATACCACTTTCTAAATAGCACAACGATCGCGCAACAAAGCACCATAAAACTGTTAGAAATTTAATTTTCTACAGCACTTATTTGAGACCTAAAGTTATATAAATAGGTGAAGGTATTACCCACTTCGTTGTTCAAAACGCTAAACATAAATCAAATCTCAATTATCTTAAACGACTAATTGCATCTGTTAAAATTCTTAAATAATCAACTAAATGCTAATAAAATTTCCGTTGCTGCGCTTAGACCATTCGTTCCCTCACTAAGGTGGCACTGGGCTATTTTACTTTTTTTTTTTTCTTTTTCACTTTTTGTGGCTATTGGTGAAATTTTCCAATTTACAGATCTATCCATTAGAAATCTCTATTTCTGAAACACAAATCATGGCATTCGAGGGTAAATATCCATTAATACAAAAATTATATTGAAGGGTATATGTCTGGAACAAGTACAGGTTTTAATTCTTTAAGTGTAACATTACTTATTATATTAATTAAGATATTACAAACAAATTAAATAGATATCAAATAATGTTTGCAAGAATTAAAAGAATATTAAAATCAACCCTAATAGACCCTAAGATGAAGTTCTACAAAGTAAAGGCAGTACAGGTTCCAACATACAGCAGCGAGTCCTAGACATTCTTCTTCTTCTTCTTCTTCTTCTTCTTCTTCTTCTTCTTCTTCTTCTTCTTCTTCTTCTTCTTCTTCTTCTTCTTCTTCTTCTTCTTCTTCTTCTTCTTCTTCTTCTTCTTCTTCTTCTTCTTCTTCTTCTTCTTCTTCTTCTTCTTCTTCTTCTTCTTCTTCTTCTTCTTCTTCTTCTTCTTCTTCTTCTTCTTCTTCTTCTTCTTCTTCTTCTTCTTCTTCTTCTTCTTCTTCTTCTTCTTCTTCTTCTTCTTCTTCTTCTTCTTCTTCTTCTTCTTCTTCTTCTTCTTCTTCTTCTTCTTCTTCTTCTTCTTCTTCTTCTTCTTCTTCTTCTTCTTCTTCTTCTTCTTCTTCTTCTTCTTCTTCTTCTTCTTCTTCTTCTTTCTTCTTCTTCTTCTTCTTCTTCTTCTTCTTCTTCTTCTTCTTCTTCTTCTTCTTCTTCTTCTTCTTCTTCTTCTTCTTCTTCTTCTTCTTCTTCTTCTTCTTCTTCTTCTTCTTCTTCTTCTTCTTCTTCTTCTTCTTCTTCTTCTTCTTCTTCTTCTTCTTCTTCTTCTTCTTCTTCTTCTTCTTCTTCTTCTTCTTCTTCTTCTTCTTCTTCTTCTTCTTCTTCTTCTTCTTCTTCTTCTTCTTCTTCTTCTTCTTCTTCTTCTTCTTCTTCTTCTTCTTCTTCTTCTTCTTCTTCTTCTTCTTCTTCTTCTTCTTCTTCTTCTTCTTCTTCTTCTTCTTCTTCTTCTTCTTCTTCTTCTTCTTCTTCTTCTTCTTTCTTCTTCTTCTTCTTCTTCTTCACTCCAAGGGCTAGGCAATACTGCCTGTTCCGGCTAAAACATGTCTGACCATCGTTTTCGTGGTCTTCCCGGATGTCTCTTTCCTCTAGTTTTATAGTTTATAACTCTTCTTGGGATCCTATCTCTCGGCATTCTCTCAATATGCTCTATCCATTTATTTCTATAATTTATTATTTTTTCTTCTAATGAACGTATTTCTAGATCTTCTCTTATTTTTTCATTTGGAATTTTATCCAAAGAGTACATCCCTTTACTGCTCTTAAAATCTCATTTCGGCAGCCTGTATCTTGTTTTTGTCTGCTTTTGTTGATGTCCATTTTTCAGAACCAAAAGGAAAAGCAGGCACAGCCATTACTTTATAAAATTTCATCCGTTTTTCTTTTCTGGTTTTAATTTTTAGGCTTCTATTTATTATGCCGCATATTTGTTGAAACATTGGTAATTTATTTTTCAAATTTTTTCATATTTATAACTGACATATGTTACCAAATATTTAAAACCCGTAACTTGCTCTAAAATAATATCAATTACTATTTTGGTTCTAAAAGTGTCTTTACCTCGAAACGCCATTGTTTTTGTTTTATTTGTGTAAATTTTGAAATTATAATTCTTACATAAATCCTGTAAAATATATACCGCTCTTTGCAGCTCGTCTTCAGTTTTACTTATAATTATATGGTCATCCGCAAATAGCATCGTCTTAAGAATAAAATTTGGTGCAAGATGAATGCCTCCGTTAATCTTAAACATCCACTCTCTAATCAGATCATCTATATAAATTATGAATAAGATAGGAGACAAACTGCAATCCTGTATTACACCTGGATTTGTATGTATCCATTTACTATACATTCCATTTCCAATATGTATGCTGATAGTTGTATCCTTATATATAGATTTTAGAACTTTAATGAGATGATTTGGGTAGCTTCTTCGAGTCATGATTTCCCACAATTTCTGCCTATTTACATGATCAAACGCTTTTTCATAATCAATAAAAGCTATATATGTTTCCAAATTAAATTATCTTCTTTTTTCTATTATCTGCTTAACTGTAAAAGTAGCATCTGTACAGGATCGTGCTTTTCTAAAACCACTTTGTTCTTCTAAAAGTAGAGCATTTGTAATGGTTTGTAACCTTTTACTTAAGATTCTTGCATATAATTTATATCCTGTGTTTAAAATACTTATTCCCCTATAATTCTCACATCTCTTTCGAGCACCTTTCTTAAAAATAGATATAATACGAGCATGTGTCCAGGATCTTGGGATTTGGCATCCATTCCAACAACTATTAATTAAATTCAAAATTCTTTGATTTAGTATCGGTTCACCATATTTCAATAATTCTGCATTTATTGCATCTTCTAATGTGGCCTTCCTATTCTTCATTTATTTTAATGTCGTTTCTAGTTCTTCTAAAGTAATTGGATCTACATTTCCGCATATAAGGTCATCGTTTTCTTCTTCTTCCAAAGAGTTATTATACCACAAATCTCTGTAATGTGTAATCAATTGTTCTTCTCCAATTATATTTATATTTGCTACATCTCTTTCTTCACTATCTAGATGCTTAAGCACTTTATAGGCCATCATTTGCCTTCCATGTATATTATCTTCAACAGTACTAATAAATTTGTACCAGGACTCTTGGAGAGCTTTCCTTACAATATTTTTCGCTTCATTTCGTTTTTCCCTATATATCTCCCTTGCTTCATCAGTTTGTTGTTGTATCGCTTGTAAGTGGGCTAATTTCTTGCCTTTATGTCCTAGGCATTATAGAACAATTATTATATCGTATTGTTGCGAACCCGATCGCGATAGCGCGGCTTGTGTATACAAAGAGCCTGGAGATAAGGACTATGCCGAAACAAATAAAGATAGCGAGAGACAAAAGACTTGACGGCACAGCTAGGGTTACACTTCTGGTAGGTGATAGAACATTCGATGCGGGTTTGGTCCAGAAATCTCTCGAAATTATCAGTGAGGTATTTAAGGGAGCGATGACTCGCCAAGAGCAGAAGTACAAAAACAGTTGTAAAGGTGTAAGAAGTGTGTCGTTGTAACGAGAGCTGATCAGAGCGTTGTTTGTTATTGTCATCTGCCTTGGTGGATTGTGGTGTGTATGTGACGTAATTTTGTTACGTGAGAATTGAACAGTGTATTTCTACGGAAATAAAGAACATTTAGAATTTCTGAAAATTGGAATTTTAAATCTACGAACCCACAAAGTCACAGTATTCAAGATGAGAAGTGTGATTGCTCAAATCATTGTTCGGATATAAAAAAACTGGATAGAAAGCAAGAAGTTTGAAATACATATATACAATATGTGAAAAAAGAAGACCAATATAATTATAAATGGATAGAGCATTTGAATGAGAATGATAGGAGAATACCAAAAATAATCCTATCATATGAACGAAGACAACGACGTGAACCTTCATGACCAAGGTAGAGATGGAATGAGCCCACGTGGTCTAAACCATGGCTGGAAGAAGAAGAATAAGAATAAGAATAAGAATAAGAAGAAGAAGAAGAAGAAGAAGAAGACCAATTATTTTTCCTTTTCCTGGAAGTTGTAAAGTATTTGAAGTATGAGTACGAATATTCTTCATATCACTTGCGGGATGTCAGTGTTAGGAATAAGTTTAAGTAATGAGTCGAGAAGGTAGTTTTACCACTTTAACATTTCCAGCAGTCAAATCAACAGAAAAAAATTAATCTGCAGAAAGAACACAGTTGCTTATCTACTTATTTTTCATTTTTCGGGAAAGAAATATCGCTAAAATTCTTTTTCAGCTTATTTTGATGGTGCAAGCAGTAAGTTGTGGAAACATTCGTTTGAACTTCTTTAAAGTTCTAATGTATTTTGCATGCAAAAGTTGTCATTACTTATTCTGTAGTCTTTAACTGGCAAATGCTTTTAGCCCTTTTAGGCCTTCACTTAACTTCATTCATTTAAGCTCGCTAAAAGATATTTTTAATAATATACCTCTTTCTAAAAAGGACCTGGAATCATTTTGCTCATTTTTATTTCCTAAAACTAGTTCCAATATTTCTTATTGACGTATAATATTTTTAAAATATTTTCATAAATAATAAAGTGTACGCCTGCTTGAAGTCTGTTGTCTTTATTCTGATGTAATTTTGTGTGCCTAGTAAACCATTGCTTAACCTATTGAATAATTGCCCTTAACCTTCAGCTTCCTCACACAACTGTCCTTTCGACTTGTTCTATTATTGCTGAAGAGCAGGGCACGTTCTAACATGTTTTGGATGTTGTCTTCTTAACAAGGCACATATTTTCTTTCGCTGCAGGTGTTCTGCAGGACAGTCATGTTGTGTTGCAACAGCTTCACTTCGACGCTGGTAAAGAATTTCTATTGCTGAGGATGTTGTTTGCCTATTTTTTATGCCTGATGAGTTCGGCTCTTTCAGACCCTAAGGAAGTTTTAATTTAATGATGTGCCTCTTATGACCTCTGCTACTCAATACGCATTCTCTTCCTGCCCGTAGAACACCGATGAACCGTTGCATCTGGAATGGAGCATATGCCATTTTCATATTGATGCCTGTAACAGCATACACAGAGTGTTAAGAGTATAAGTGCAGATATTTTTACGCGTAAATGAATACAGCCTAATGATCAACATTACATCAATATTTGCTACATTTGCATATCGCTTCTCATAATCACTTCTTATAAATCACTTCACTTATAAGTTGACATTAAAAACAGTACGTTTACAGGCTGCTTAGAACCTCCAAGTAGTCACGGTACACAACAGCCAAATGTATTCGAAAGATGAAACGTAGAGTGGGCAGGCCTCAGCATAACGCTGTTATATTGGAAGTAACATTGAATGCTTTCTACTAGGCCAACGACCTTACATTCACTAGGCAGCAGGCGTGGACAAGTAGTAAAGGAAATAGTTTGTACTGTCAGGCGTTGTTCATTTTGCAGCACATTTACGCCATACAGAAAATATCGAGTATCTAACTATATTAATGGTTTGTGGGAAAGCTGTTAGATCAAAGGAAGACACATTAAGGTGTCACTTATCATAATATCTGTATTTATACCCCATTCATCCCTGTGTATACCCTAAGAGGATTATAGAAAATGTAGCTGGAGAACTTGTTTAACAAACTTTCCACCTAAAGGAAGTGCGAAATATAATGTCAGGACGGCACGTTGACCATGGTAGCTCAAAGGTTAAGAGCGACTGGACGGAAACCACGAGATCCGTGGTTCAAATCTCGGCCATGGCATTGAATTCTTCATGTTGACTCTATCCATCAAATACCTTAGCCTATATACGGCTAGTGTGGAGAAATGATTAATTTCCATCAATTAACTAAAATAATAAGAGTTAAATGATGAAGCCTGAGACTTAAGTACTTACGATGGTAAGTCGCCACAAACGGTGTATCTCGGATGCGAGAGCCCCTAGTGGTCTACCGGGGAAATATATAAGTCAACTGGAGAATTTAATGTCAGGACGGCACGTTGACCATGATACCTCAAAGGTTAAGAGCGACTGGAGGGAAACCAGGAGATCCGTGGTTCAAATCCCGGCCATGGCATTGAATTTTTCATGTTGACTCTATCCATCAAATACCTTAGCCTATATACGGCTAGTGTGGAGAAATGATTAATTTCCATCAATTATGAATGTAGTTAATGCTCGGGAGTTGCCAAACGAAGCAGTCTTGTAGCAGCGGTTCTTTTGTATATCACAAAACTTATTACACACCAACCACTGTACCGCCCATAGTGTCTGTGATTAAAAAATAAATAAATATCCTCAATACATTAAAATCCTATCTGGAAGATTTTAAACCAGGTAACGCCTTTGTCAAAGTCGTCGAAAACGGTAACACACTTTCCAACTACGGGATACTTTTGTTCGGATGAAGCTGATTCTTTCAAATGCATAACACTATGTGTACATACACCGCAAGGAGTCACAGAATGTTCTAATATGAAAATTATGCAATGATCCTTTATTCGGGATTGGAAAGTTTCTTTTTTTAAATATTGCGTACATCAAATACAAATTTTATGCCCTAAATTTTACGCATCACATTTTTTAATAGAAAATTTACCTGTTCCATCTTCGAAAAAGTTATTTTTCATGCAGGGAAAAAGATAAGTGCAATACCTTCATTTATATAATTTGAGAGACAACTCAAAACCCACACAATCACTTTTATAATAAAATAGCACATCGATACTCTAAAAATGAATTGAACATTAACTGCTTTTTTTTTCTTTTTCAAACAGCGTGGTCTGTAATTTTCTAGCACAACGTATGTTTATATTGCAGATAGCTTGTGTACAAGCAATGGTGGGGGTTTTCAGGCTTACTCGGTTGAACAGATATTGGGAGACAACAATGTGAAGTTTCAAAATGTATAGCTCACATGTTTCTTGTACAAAATTTAATTTCTGTCTAAGATTGATATGTATCATTTTCAAGTACTTATCAAAACGTAATAATTAATGAAGATGATACTCTTGTGTTAGTTTAGAAGCGTAAGATATGTGTGCCATAGTTGGCAGCGCTGAGAGCATGCAATGTGATTCAATAGTCTTCGGTATGGCTGCCTTCATATGCCTTTAACATTTGCAGTTCTTCTAGGTTCAGTAAATTATCCAATAATAATTATCCAATAATTATCCAATAAATTATCCAATTGATATTTCTAATTAAATGTAGAAAATGTATTATTCAGAACGCTTCAGAACTTCCACTTGCAGTGAAATCTCGACCTCAATATTTTTAGTAGAAAACAATACCTTTTATGCACTGCAGTTAGAGTCAAAAGGAGAATCTTTTCATTTCCAACTGTAGTACCGTTACCAACCAGGCAGCATATTTATATCTTCCATTCTGCAGTATGTGGCTGCTTAAAAACACATGCTGTAATCACGTGATTTTCTTTGCTCACTCATCTAAAACCCAACCATAGACAAACTTATGTCTCTATTTATTATTTCCTATTCCAATTAAAAATTCAATTTAAATTTACACATTCGTTATGCGGTTCAGTAGGTAATTAGGTAATGTGATTTCCAGATTGTTAAACAGCGCGTGAATGCGAGGCTTTGAACTTTCATTCTCTTCAAATTAAAAAAAAAGACAATGTTTTACCATCTGTTGAAAAGCAAAGCATTTGAAAATTAAAATCAATACAAAGAATCTCGTACTTTTGTTTTTAAAATTTACCTTCCCCAACGTTAAGTCATATCGGACGATGAATGAAGTAGTTACCAAATACCCAAGTAAATCTCCCCGACAGAGATTCCAACTCGGGACCTCTCGAACGTGAGCCGAGCAAAAATGGTATCCACAAGAAATTTATCTGACATAAATTGCGTGTTTTAACGAAACATACATTTTGTATGTATTAAGACTTGGTCTACCTCTTACGGCTTAGTAGTAATATTAAAATCATTCAGAATGAGTAGGGCTTAAGAAGACATTCCCAGAAAATTCTATATATCAGTTTGCCAGATAAACCTGTTAGGCAAACTGTGTTACCTTAATTAAAAATTTTAGGGTTATTTTTGAGAAACTAAAACATTCGAAAAATTTTCGTGTGCAAGTAGTTTGATGTGGCAACATTTTCTTAGAGTTTTTCATGTCACATCTCTGACAAAATTTGAACTTAAGAGTATCTAGTGTTGTTTTTATCCGAATTCTGGTGTTAGCTTTGTTGTTCATAGACATATATACGCCTTTTTTTCCTAAACACTTTTCGCTACGAGCTCCAAAGCTACAAAGTATTTATTAGGTTGTCTCATAAGTGATGTCGGTTTTGGCAATAATCTTTACAGGATGCCGTTGCTGGTGTTGCATACATTGCGAGCATGTATGTATCAGTCTTCAGTTGTTTATAAATAATCACAAAATGGAGATAACATTACTGGAAACAAGATTATAAAACCGCTGGAAGAATATGTAAATTAGAAAGAGAAGGTGTCGTTAATGAGCATGTGACACAACGATGGTTCCAACGTTTCAACAATTGAGACGAAATTACTAAAGATTTACCACGTTCTAGAGGACCTAAAGTACGGAATATTGAGCATACAGATCAAGTTTTGCGAGATAATACGCAAAAATGTACCTGTTGGTATTCAGAAGAACTTGGTGCATCAAAAGTACTATATATAGTCATATTAACTTACAAAATGATAGAGAAACTGTAGATCTGTACATCATGAACTGGCACCTCAACAGGCTGAATGTAGAGTAGATATCTGTCGTCAGCTTATCGTTAATCCATAAATGATTACATTTGTCAGCATAATTGCGAAAAATGGGTATATTACCGAAATCCTGATACCTCCAAACAGTGTGTTGATCCCCACCACCTTCTAAAGTCATTGTTTATATATATAATTTTGGTCCCAAAGTAATGTGTGTCTGGTGGAATTTTGAAGGTGTGATGCAGGGAGTTGGTTCCAAATAGGTGGAGGATTGACGCGAATTTTTATTCTCAACAACTGGAACGAGTTCATGAAGCTTTGAGACGAAGATACCTAGAGTTAGTTTAGAGTTTTATTACAACCGGACAATGCAACACCCCATACTGCACGAACAATCATGGGAAAAAATCAGGAACTGGGTGGAATGGAACTGCTACCACATTCAGCTTATAGCCCTGATCTCGCACCATTAGATTATCATCTACCGTTAGGATGATACTGTAATATTTGTTTTGTAAGTCTATTATCTGGCGTTCTTTCAACATGTTCCTTCTATTTTTGTTAGAGATCTGTTAACCTATCATTCATACTAAAAATGTCCAGCTCTTCTCTTATATTTTCATTTCTTATTAAGTCCCTCTTCGTGCATCCTTTCACACTTCTCAAGAATTTCATTTCTGAAGCCTGTATTTTACTCTGTTGCTTTTTAGTTAACGTCCAAGTCTCACTTCCGTATGTCAGTATAGGTACAGCCATAACTTTGTAGAACTTTAATTTTTTTTTCTTTACGTATTTTGTTTCTAAATGTTCTATTTTTTGTTCCACACACTCTTTGAAATTTGCATATTTTATTGTAGACATCATATTCTTTGTCATAACTAACATCAGTTCCCAAGTAGTTAAAATGGCTTACCTGTTCAACGCAACGATTATTTATAGCTATTTTTGTTCTAATTGGCTCTTTCCCAATGAATGCCATCACCTTTGATTTTATAAAAGAAATTTTCATGTTATATTGCTTACAAAGATCACTAAGTTTAAAAATATACTTTTGCAGGGCAGACTCACTATTTTGTATAATAACTAAGTCGTCAGCAATCAATAAAATATTTAAAAAGTTTTTATTTGAAATTTTAAAACCTACATTCACTAGCTGCTTCCATTTGAACACTAGGTCGTCAATATAAATACTAAAAGTGTAGGTGATAAAGTACACCCTTGTCTTACACCGTGATTAGTAAGATTTTTTTTTAGAAATTTTACCATTGTTTCTCACACTTATTTTTGTTTGGAAGTAGAAGCATTGTATCATTTTTACTAATTGTTGTGGGTATCCTCGTTCTTCCAATATTTGCCACATTTTGCATCGGTTTACCCTATCGAAGGCTTTTTCAAAGTCAACAAATGCCATATGTGTTTCTTTATTAAACTCCCTGTGTTTTTCAATTAGTTGTTTAACAATAAAATGTTATCTACACAGGATCTGCCTCTTCTAAATCCACTTTGTTCTTCCGAGAGAAGACATTCAGCTATAGTATGCAACCTTTTGTTTATTATTTCAGAAAATTCTTTGTCGAACCATGGCCCTTTTGTTTGTGAAATAAATATTGATAACTTTGAAGCAGTGCAAGTGGGTGTCATTAAATTCTTCGCATCAAAAAATTAGAGAGTGGTACTATCGTGGGATAATAAACTTCGCTGAACGATGACTCAGGACCATAGAATCTAGTGGTATATTCTTGAAAATTTGTTAATTGCTTGTCTGAACACATTTAAAATAATTGTTCTCCTTAAAAAATATACCACTTATGAAACAGTATCTATATTGCCCTTGAAATATCCATATCGGTTTTATATGAGCGGATACAATGCTCAGTTCTATCAACAATATCCATCTGGTAATCATTTGTCTTCATGATGCTAGAGATACTATTATTCGAAGCATTAATACTGTATGTTTAAATAATTTGGCAGAAACGTTTACTGACAGAAGAGACAGAGACAGTTGAAGCAACGTACACTTAAGAGTACTATTGAAGATCCAGCAGACAACTGAAGGAGAAATATCTAAATAATCTTATTTCCACATTTGGACGAATATGTTCGGGGGAATTGTGTTTCAAACAGTGCATGGCCTCTTCCTAAGGCCTACTTATTGCTTGCTGGTACTATTATATTCGTTATGAAATATATGTTTGCAGGAAATTAATATCCTTCTGTCATCTGAATGGTTGTACCCCACTTATCAACTCGATGGCTTATAGGAATAAATTATAAATGGGCAGCCACATAGTATGTAAGTAGCCCACAAATGTTTTTTATAAGGCGGAGTACCAAAGCGTGTTGCACATTTGTAAGGCCGCCTGCGGAAAAGGCATCAGCCTTGCTAATGGAGTCAATTAAATAGTAATCAGCATAGATATTTGGAGAGGAACTAGCTTGTCGGCTGTTGGGAACATCAAGATAGGTTTAACATGCAACATGTCCAGGTCATAAGGTTCACAGATTAATATTCGTACTCAGTAATAGGGAAGCCCTGGGGGACCATTTGAACTTGTAGAGGGATTCAAGATGTGTACTTAACAACCTACTTTATTTAATTACATTGTTATTGGTGAGATGCTAGAAAACAATTTATCACCTAAGACCTTGTTAGAATTTCACATCCAGTATGTTCGCTTCTCTGCAATTATCTTCATTTATCATATCTGCAAAGAAATTGTTCCTATTATCTTGTATCACATACAACGATTTCCTCTTTAGAGAATTTGTTTTCTCTCAGCTCCAGTATCAGCTAACCTGCATTAAAATATGCCATTATAAATTAAACTATATGGTTATTAAATTAAATTAAATTTGGATCAATTATTCCAACATTAATATTCATAAAACATTAGCAACACTTATGCAACTTGCTATTACGTGATATATTTTTGTAGACAAGAATAATCTAGTTTGCCTTCAATGATAATTAACTCGCCACAAATATCTCGTTAAAATAACAGTTTTCTGTAACAACTGTCGGAAGGAAAGTTCAAGGAAAACATTCTTTTAGATATGTCTAAGTTTTTAAAAAACTAGTAAACATGCACTGGATACTTATAGACAAAAGAAACATCTACAAAAGCACAAACGCTAACAAAATGGAACAAATTGTTTAGATATAAGACATATTTTAACATAAGAACTGAAGCTTTCCTGTCGACGAATCTGCTCAAGTTCTACACGGGAAGAAGCCAGGTGAAAACACGATTAGAAATCGACGTTTCGGGAGTGTGCATCTCTCCCACCATCAGGATATTTATTAAATGTTATAACCACAAATGAATCACTGGATATAACACAAATATAAACAAAGACAAAACACTATCAAATTACTGAACAAAAGACTGTTTTCAGTAAGTTAAATGCCTGGTCAGGAGATGGCGTGAGTATAGGAAATTAATTGGGTCAAAGAAACGTAACTACAACGCTTAATCGTGATGCTGGATTTCAGTTCAGCTTCTCTTGGAAATCAGCCTTAAAATGTAAATCCGTCGACTTAAGAAGTACAGATCAATGCATCTTGATAATCAAGTGAAGTAGTTACGTTTCTTTCACCAAATTAATTTTCTATACTCACGCCATCTTCTGATCTGGCATTTAATTTACTGAAAACAGTCTTTTGTTCAGTAATGCGAGTTTTGATAGTGTTTTGTCTTTGTTTATATTTGTATTATATCCAGTGATTAATTTGTGTTTATAACATTTAATAAATAACCTGATGGTGGGAGAGATGCACACTCCCGAAACGTCGATTTCTGATCGTCTTTTCACCTGGCTTGCTTCCCGAGAAGAGCTTGAAGATATAATCTTATTTATAAGTCAAAAGAATTAAAATGTCTAAATAAAGCATATAACTAGTGTACAGATAATTACAACATAAAGACTGCCACATTATTTATACGTTATAAATCGAAATGGAAAAAAAATTGCATTTTCTGCTAAGATTTAAACGATGACCTCATATAAAGTGAAACGTTATATACGCTAGCCAATAACTGATTAAATTACGAAATACAAAATAAAGAAATGGTTATCATTAGAAACAGGCAAAATATAAAGGCAAATTCACCAAAATATGAAAATATGAAAATAACCAAAACACTTTAATCATGGAGCAGCTTTACTTCATTGATTTAAAATAACAGGCGTTATACAGATAAAATATTTTCACTGTAACAGTGAATGCCTCTGTTAAAGTGATTAAGTGTTTATCAACCCATTCCACTACATTTATTGTTTGCCGTCTAGTGAAGGAAGAAAGAAAGACCAGAACATTCAAATAGAGCCGCTGACGTCATTAGTAGCCACTTTGTTATCCCTCGCTATTGTTCCAGATCTTTCGTTTTCTACAGATCCGGAAGATTTGGCTTCGATAGTGAGGCTCGAGGGGTTTTGGTTTGCCGGACATTTTTTCTAAGATCCGCTAACTACCAAAGGGATCGCAAAAGCCTGCCTGAGTTCAGTTCAATTCACTTACTAGTTATGAGTTGATCAGTGAGTATCGGAGTTGTGAATTAGTTGGTCGGTGCAGTTAAACGTCGCAAATTGGTGGGTGAAAAAGAAATAGAGGGGGAAAAACAACTGACGGTTTCCCCTTTGCATACGCAAAAATAAAACTCATTGTAAGCTAGCAATGGGCTAACGATACTGTAACAAGTGAAGGTAATCTGGTCTAAGTCCGAGTTGTCATTTGGCCACGATATCAAAAGGAGCCAAAGTTACACAGAGCTTATAGGCTTTAATCGTTACAAAATCCTCAAATTACGAAGAAAAGAAAATAATAAATTACTGGTTCCAATATACTTGTTTAATACTAATTATAATATTATATCACTAAAAGCATCGGTCGGAAAGTAACAGTTTTCGGGATATCAGAGGACACTTAATTTTGCACTAATAATGAAATTTATTATAAAAAGCAATAAGTTGTAAATATTATAAGAGAACTGTGGTGATTCGTAAAATATAAATATTTTATGGAAATATTTTATATGAAATATCGTGTCTCATGGACCCCTGCTAAACGAGAAAACACGTCTTGTTGCCATAATGATAGAAAGCATGGTTTGGAATGTGAAATATTATATTTTGGCCGTGTCAAATAACAAATATTTCTTTATGCCTGGTGGCAAGCCGCGTGGCAGTATATGACTCGTTTAAATTAAATTGCGTTTTTATTTATGGACTCCCTTTATTTGCTGTGGTTCTCAGCGTCTCATTCTAAATTGGCTGTGAAAGATCGCTTCATTTTGCTCTGAAGTCTCTTTATCAGGCTTCAGATTCTTTAACGTGCCCAAAATCTATTTTAGCGACCACCGGCTTTTCTTCACTTCCAATAGAAGCCATGTTAGGAATTTTGCTTTGAACATCATCTTTTGGATATCATGGAAATGGAATCGGTGCCTTTAGGGCGTAAGTGCCTGGTGGCCTTAACTTCTACTGCAAGATACATGCACTCTGAAACAGGAACTTTGGTCCTCGGATCAATTATTCATTTAATTATGTAATATGTTTGATAATTATACATAAATTTAGGAACTGTAACTAGTTATGTTAGTGAAAGAAAAATTGTACACTTTGATGTAAAATATTGTAACGAACCTGGGCAGAAATACGTGAGAAACACTGCACTCTTGGGCAACGGTCTATGAAGGGCGGATATCAGACAATAGAATGGAATGTCAGCTATTTTACTGTACCGTTACATAGGTCAATAACATCTTAGTTTTTCCTTGTGACGCCATACTGTATGTATATAAGAGGGTAGCAACCCCCATTCAGTTCCTCTCGTTCGCACTCTTAGCAGTCGCGCACAGCAGCACCACTTAGCATGGCAAGAAGAGAAAGGACTCCGCCGCAGCTCGCCAAACCACTGCCCGGCCTCCCGCGCAGCAAACACCGCCTGACTCGCCCGCTAGTTCTCGGACTCCAATCCGGACACATTCTCGAACCAAGCTGCTACCTCAAGCTATGCGGCGCTGCCCAGCGTTCCCTTCGGGAAATTTTGGGCGGTCTCGCCTGCCTCGACACAAACCACACCGCCGCAGTCTACAACAGGGACTACTTCAGAGAATCACCTAGAGGCACCCCACTCTCCAAACTACGCTGCAATGGTCCGACAAGCCTCTCCCAGGCCGACAACACCACCGTCGCAACCTAAGCCTCCATTATCCAGGAGATGGAGCCTAGTAATCTGCGGCGTTCCCAGGGATCTGCCAACATGCTACTTACTCGCCGCCGCGCAACAATGCTGGCCTTCTGCTATAAGAGCCCAAAGGATCACCACGCAGGGAAGGCCTACTCAATACGTCAGGCTGGAAGTCGCCAACCCAGAAGATGCCACGGCTGCCTTAGCAAACGACCTGCCCTTATTGGGGCTGCGACTGCGCGCTGAGCCTAGCCGATCGACCCGCCAATATCCGTGCCGCCGCTGCTGCCAATATGGCCATGAAACCGTATGCTGCACCGCACCGCCGCAATGCCACTATTGTGGCTCTCCGAACCTCACCCAGCAATGCAGACCGCATAACCTTAGAAATCGCCGCCGTTATTGCGCTACTTGCAATGGCCTTGGCCATTACACGGGACAGGCGCATTGCCCAATGTATCAACGCACGACCAGGACAAGAAGGCCAGTGCCGCATCCACACGCTGTCGTAACCACAGACACCGACACAACCACACAGGAAGCCCTACAAGGAACTTCGTCTGGACCTTCGCGACATCACCACAAGACTGGCAGCCATTGAGGGCAAACTTACAGCCAGCAACTCCACCAGCTCAGCCACAGCTCCCGCTGGCGAGGCCATTCAGGACCTCCACTCAGAGGTCCTCAACCTTGGCCCTCGCCTCGGCATCCTGGAGGATACATTGGCAAGCATCACTCAGCACATCCCCGACATCACGACTAAACTCACTACACTGCAGGACGCCATCGCCACGGCTGACGCAAAGATTTCTCAGCTTGACCTCCATCAGACACTTTCAGCAACCTCCAATGCCAACACAAGAACACTTCAAGACGTAACAAAACTACACACATCAACCATCAACCAGCTTCAACACACTGCCTCTGAACATCACGAACTACTCATGAAGATAGCTTCAAGTCTCAAAGGCATCCTCCAGACACTTAAACAGATGGTTTCAAATCTGATGGACTTAAAGCTTGCCGTGGCCGACCTTACACATGACCCAGACCAATTGCGTGAGTACTTCACTCAAGTACTCGCGACCCTAGACAATATGCACGCTCATTCTCTGCAACTCTCAGACACAGACCGGACTACTCGCCAACGACGCCGATAGAACAACTCAAGCACTCCAATTGCACAGACAACATGCACGCTCATTCTCTGCAACTCTCAGACACAGACCGGAATACTCGCCAACGACGCCGATAGAACAACTCAAGCACTCCAATTGCACATTTACGCAAATAAAGAAAACACTTTATATACCCCACATACCTTCCTTTTTACAACCGGCGATCCACCCAGGGCCTCTTGGTCAGGGTTGGACCCCCGGACATACACCCGTGGATGCGCTCGTGCCCTACTGGCACCAGCACTCCAATTACCGCTCCTACCTGGGGTGCATCAGCGGGACCTCAACACCTTTTTCTCCTTTAGACTCCCTCCCAAAGCCTTGCCTTAAAAAGAAAAAAAAAAAAAACATTTAGTTCTCAGTTGTTCCTCATTTGTTGCCCATTGCTCATTGCAGTCAAGCGTATTGTATACATCCGTCTGGTGTGTCCGATAAGGTGCGCGTCCAGTAAAATGTATTATAAAATGTCCGCCAAAAGTGCAGTTATTTAAGAGTACCCGGGTTCCACAAGTGTAAGGACAAATGAAAGCAGTTCGGAGATTATCGTTGGTTTATGTTGTCTCAACCTTAACACCCTGAGAAACCCCCCCCCCAAAAAAAAAAGAATCCAAAGGATCCATGCAGGAGAAGCAACTAGAGTCAAGGTTAAAGCAAGCAGCCGACGACGACATGGAGACCGAGGAAGGAGTCCCGACGTCGACCCAGGTACGTGAAGCCGTGAGGCGGAGAGGTAGTACTGCCTCAACTCGAACTTAGGTATCTTTATTTAGCTTTTCTTCAATTAATATATTCAAATTATAGCCATATTTATTTCATCGGTGATTAAAGTTTGGCAATCTATGTAGAGTTGATCCACAATATGTAAGTATATAATATATCACTAATGCTGGTGTTAGGAATCACTCAGGTTTCCTCAAAGCGAGGGAGCCGGAGCATTTGACCTGAAATACCAGGGTTGAGGGGTCGGCCCAAAACCTGGGATGATGAAGAGATGAATCATGGAGCAATTGGTGGAATGATGGTGGGGTAACCGGAGGACCCGGAGGAAACCCACTCTAGCGCTATGTTGTCCATCACAAATTCCACTTGGCGGTCGCCTTGATTCGAATCCGGGTAGCCTAGGTAAGAAACAGGCGATCTAACCACTCAGCCATGGTGCGGTTATACTTGATATCGTTAAATAACTATACAAGTTTGCACTGAATAGTTACCGGGTCTGAAAATTACTCGTAAATTACAAAGATTATTAAGTTATTATTTAGTGTGTTTAAGAACTAGAAGAAGTAATAATCATTAATTCAAGTATGTTTGACTTAAGAGCTATTTTAACAGAAGTGCTATTTTAACCATTCTTTTTTAAAGAATGCATTTTTACAGTTTTGATGTAGAAAACCACCATAATTCACACTATATGTCTGCAAAGCTTTAGTGTATATAATGGTTTGGACGCCATTCAGCATATTTGTTACTACATCCTAGAAACAATGTCATTGTCTCAAGCTAAGTTGCAGAGCCTGCTTCGCATATTCTAATCTCCATAGTTATATAAAGGCATAGCCTAGAATTCTGAAACATTTCGACATTACACTTCAGAATGTGGGTAGCAAAGTATGTCATTATAATCTTAAAATCAAGAAACGTTTATTTTTTAAGTAATAGCTAGTTTGGTCATGTACTTTTTAAGACAATTTCTATTTTGCATAGTTTAAATTATCCCTTAGGCCTCGAATCGTCTACTACTTTGCGTAGGAAGTAAACGAGATTTCAGTCAAGGGAGACTGGATAGGAAAGTCGAAAGAGGGAAACTGGTACATGAAAAGAAAGAAATACCTGTTCAGTTATTTGCTCACCATGCCGACAGGGCCGCTTTGGGAGTAGCCCTTCCCTTTGGTTCCTTATGTATAATCATAACTACTAACAGCTGTACCATGAGGAGGTTAGGGATTGAACACTAGATTTCTGTTCAGGTTGGTTCCTTTAAGCCTTCAATGGAAGGAATTAAAGGGTCTCCTCTCAGCTATATTAACACACAACAAAACCATTGTCCATAAAATAAAAGGGGCCCAAAATTACACGAGGATGTTAAAAAATCTAAACAAACACGTTGTTTTACAATCACTTTCAGTGCATTATGGTCTAGTAGGGAATGAGAAGGCTGATATACTTGTTAAAAAAGTACACTCGTCCAACAAAGTAAGTAAAATTGTTTATCATATAAATCAGTACAGCATATAGATCATATAAAATAGTATACATCAGTGCAGCAAATTTAAAGTAAAAAACCATATAGCTGATCAAAACAAAATCCAATGAGACACGAAGATATGAAAGGTATCACAACATCCAAATATAATTCCAAACAGTCTCTGATCAACTGCAGTTGCATTATTTCGTCTTGAAACTAGCCCCATCTTTATAAAATTAAGCTATTAGATTCTCCGCACTGCATGGTATACAAAAATAAAAATTCAGTAATGAACAAGGACCATATGATATCCTGCCCGAATATTCAGGAAATAGATGGAACGTCACTTCATCATTTTCAATTTCGATATTGAAATGACATTTTGTGCAGACACTTATTCAATTCCTAGTAATGCATACGTAACAAGAAATTAAATCTATAGCTCCTACCCAACTTGTTTATTATTTGCAACACATAGGTAGTGTCCTAACCTAGTGGTTAAACACTATTGTACGAAATTACGAGATTCTTTCCACAAGAGTTGCTCAGATAATTAGGGAAGGATGGGCTGCTTTATATTTTATAACATACAAAAGTATCCCACAAGGTACTGGTATAAGTACTGCAAAAACTGCAAGTATGGAGTTCATTCCTTGTTTCTCCTGGAGGTTTACAAGCGAAACTTATTTTTGAGGTTGATAACAAGCATAAGATATTTTGGGTGTTTAACTCATTATTGCATGATTAACAAGCACCTGATTTTTTTTTATTTAATGCACATCCTGCATTTTCATAAATAAGAATTTCCAGATTTACAAAACTAAGTATCAAGTCTACACTAACGCCCCTCTAAAGAGGTAGCTATGTTAACGACACAGTACCACTTCGAAGGCCCTCCCTGCCGGACGTAACACGCGGTTCGCCCTACCCGCTCTAGAAAGTCATTTTTAATATTTCGAGATTCCTTAGCGTTAACTGCATATTGGAGCGTTGTCCCTTTCTAATGGATATGCGACAAATCAACTCGAAACAGGTCAAATGCTAATGAAGTATACCAATTTTATTGAGTTGCCGAATTAGAGCACTGTGAAAGTAACAGGCAAAACCTATGTCCACTGCCGTTTACTGTAATATATTATGCATAATTTTCTCTCGGATATAAATGTGCTGTCGAGTTACTGACATCTTGTTCATAATAAACGTCGTATTTTATTTTATTCGTTTTATTTCTGAGTTTCTCCTTTCTGAATTTGAATTTTAGAATGCTTACCTGCGCCAATGAATATTTAGGTCTGCAGGTTGCCTCTCTCAAGTCCGGTTTTGCATTGAGGTTTATAAATATACTATATACATTTCGTTAAAATTTTTTGCTGACATTTGTGATCTACAAATCCATGAATAAAACTGTGGAACCAATGTATAGTAAAGATAACATGTAGTGTCCTTTTGGCACACTGCTTCATTCATTTTAAGAAGGTTTCTCGCATTTTGCTTTTACCTCAGCTAGCCGAAAATCAGAAAACTTAGAATTTTAAACCAAAACAAGGAAAATAAATTTTGCACTCCTTCAGCGATAAAATTTTTAAATTGTTTCGTTTATACCCCGCCTTTGACTGCAATTGTCATATCGGCGGGCGTTCTCCTTTGTAACATTTCGAAGCTGTTAACTCGTATTCGTTGGGTTCTAAGCGTTAGATCACACAAACATTCGCATTCTCATTCATACTTCCAGACTCTGGGGAAGATGAAGAACTATCTTGGTCGGGAATCGAACCCGGGACTTCTAGCTCGGCAGGCAGGTGCTCTGCCGACCGAGCTACGGGGCCAGCCAATAAAAATGTTGTGCCACTTTGTTTTTACCAATTTGGTCTTCAATGGAAATTGTCTTAATAATTACAAATATTTAAAAAATTGGATTGTTTTGATTCCATTTTACTGCCTTCTTGTACTGACTTCCCTCACGGATTGCATATCTATTTACAGTTCTAATGACCATTCTTCAAAGTATCGCAATGGGTTATCTAGTTAAGATTTTGCTTGTGCTGGTAGCCTTGCACTACTTTTGATCTGTATTATGCTTTTATCTATGACGCCATTAATGGATTAATAGTTTTTAAGAATAACGATGAAACTCAAATTCAAAAGGTGGCGAAATTCTGGAAGCTGCAAAAAGAGCAAAATTACAATTGCCACCAGAAGGAATCAGAAAGCAGCATGGTATAGGACGCTTTTACTCCACGTTTGATGGAATTTTGAAACGACATGATCTTTTCCTTTTTACGACGTGTAAGTTCTGCGAACTTTTAACTTTTCTGAATTTGCTTATCCAGAAGCTTACCTTTAGCCTTCTTTGACTGGACATAGCCTCAGTCATAGCTCTAGGACGTGTTTCTTCTCTCTTCATTAGTGGTGGCGAAGAAGTAATTTGCGTATCTTTTTTCAAGACAATACCAACCTTTACCTTAAAAACTTAAATACTTTATTGGCTTAATTCTTTACAATCTATATGTAGCACTTTTAGAAAGTTATGATATAATAATTTTTCATAATACACCAACCTTGGCCCTCTTTTCCTTTTTATTCCTTGAGAAAATGACGTTTTACCCACATTTAGCAAAACAACCTTTTACAATCGTGTGCTGTGTTGAATTAAGGCATAAACATTGCTTCTAATGTTTCAGTAGAATATAATTGTATAATATATTTTTAAAAATTGGTTTCCTAAATAATAACTAAAGGTTTCCTTAACAGATGACTTTGGTCATCCTTAACACACTTTAAGAGGAGAACACTGATAAAAAGACAATTCAAATACATATGTATCTTAGATAACTCAATATAACTAAGTTTAACTATCTTTTGCTCAGATCCGGCGCCTCAGGATGAGCAACTCCTTTTAGATGTTGCCTACGGCTGCTGCAGTCGAAGTATGAAAACCCTTACTTTGGGTTAGTCTCGGATGGGAATTGGATGGAAATAATTTAGTAAATGAAACGAAATAACCGTTCAACATCTTTTTAAATATTCCAATTTTTAAATCATGTTTAAGTTAACAAAAACACGTTCTAACATAAGTTAGTAACTCTATAAACATCGGTTTCTTTCCCAGTATTAACTTGAAATTGAGTTCTCTCACACTGAAAACGAACTGCTTCTTAACTCGACGACGTCCATACACATAATGACGCTAACTCTGGCTAATCTGAAATTATTGTTGCTATTGGCACAATTTTCATTAACATATTAGGTGATTTATATAATCTTTTGTTTACATCACATTTAAACAATTAAACATTCAAATAATATTTCTTTATAATTTTAGATTACTACTATCGTCGTTAAACACATTAACATTATCCTTTTTCCTAGATTCCACCTATTAAATCACAAATTTACCTTCAGTTGTTTCTTAACCTGTTTCACTTCCGACTAAAGTTTTAATAATTTCCAATTAATTCGTTTCTTAATAAATTTAAAATATCAAAATTAGACTATCAAAACTGTTTAGGGGTTTAGAGTAAACAATGACGGTCACAGTATATATAGGAACACTTAATAAGCTCCCCTCTAGCTGGAGGCTATTGCCCTTAATGGTACATGCCGAGCTTATTCATTCTTTCATTAGAATAGTTTGTTAAAGAATGGATAATAAAATCACGTGAATGCATCACTTGGAGACTTTTATTTATTTAGTAATTTAAAATATTACCAAATAAGATTTGAAATTATTATTTTGAAATCACTGATTAAACTTTTAGGAATATTAATTTTAACTTTAACTACAATTCAATGATGACGAGATGTTGTACGAGAAAGAACTTATCAAGGACATTACACAAAAGCCTAATATGTTACGATATTTCAGTATCTCGGACGTATCAACCAGAAAAGTGGCTTGCTTACAAGATGACCTTAGAGCTAACACGTCCTAAGCCAAAAATTGTGCCGCTGTTCGGATGTTTACACCACAGAAAGTTAATCGTTAATACCCTGTAGTAGTATAGAGAGAACAGGATATGGAACCATGTTGTGGATGAAGAACGATGGCAGTAAACATATTATGATCGAGGTCGTGAGAAGGTGGGGTCCGTAGATCGGAAACTGCCGATTGTTCAATATTTTATTGTTGCATGCACCTTGCATTGGAGTGGGTGCGTGTCTTATGCTTTGTAACTGGCCACACTTCTCGCTCTAAACGTTCAATTTGGTCACGGTCTGGTGGTTAATGTGATTGTCATTGAGCAAGGTACATAATTCCCAAGCATTGTAGCGGGAACTTTATCATCACATAAACGCTAATCACACCAGCTGATCAATCTAATCGAAAATAAATTATCATTGAATAAAGCCTAGCGTGTTAGCACTCCAATGAAAGACAAATGTATGTGTACTTGTTAATGCTTTATTGTATATTAATATACGATGAGAATGAACAATGAAAAGAGGTGATCTAGGTATGTAACACAATGTAATTGATTCAATACTTCATAAATTTGTTCCTGTTTTGCTGGTGTAAAAATTCCATATTTATTATTATTGTAAATTCAGCATAAAATATTTATACATGGTGGTAGCCAAGTGAAAGTTAAAAAAATGAAAAAACCTATATTACAAAATGGTATCTCTATATACACATTTGCTAGTCTTCTAGCTACAAGAGAGTGTTTGATTTGGTATAATATATAATCATCCCTTCCTTGCTTTTTTAAAATTGTCCTTATGTAATTTGTGTTTTGTGTTCAATATTCAAGCACATATGTTATTAAACTTACTCTTCTTTGACATGCTCAGTGTCCACAGGCCTTTGTGGCTATTAGTGAACTCACTAAACGCAAATCAATCTAATCTACTCTAATCTAATTTGTGCAAACATTGTTTTAAATTTTCCCCAAAAGTCAGTGTTGTTTATTTGCTTCGTAATGTTATTTAAGGTTTAAAATATATATAAAATATTTTAAAATGTTGTAATGTTTATATTAAATTTAGAAAGTGAAATTGTAAAAGTAATCAAGACATTTCTGAATTGCAGCAAATAATTTGAGAAATTACCTTTATTCAAGAGATTTTGTGCTCGATTATGCCAAACTTCATACGACTGATAGCAGTAGTTTAATGGACTTCATTAAAGTACACCTTTTCATTAAAGTATTGGTATTCGACCAATCAGAAGTGGTCGCGTTACATTGTGAAAGCGCAAGTATCGATTATTTTTGTTTCAAACGAAAACGGTACTAGCGCTAGTTTAGAAAAAAGTCAAAATTTCTGACGCCAGTAACACCCAGAAGTTACGGCAAAAGCAGTCAATATTACTAATAATTTGTTGCCACAAAAGTAAAAAGAAAAATATGTACGGGAGATTCTTTTCACAATTCATGGATTGGAGGATATCAAAATATATATGTAAATTCGTTCTCAGAAAATTTAAATCCATTTAAATTTACTCCCAGTAAAATTCAGATAAAATTTGATTTTCAATGAAAATATCTAAAATATCGATATTAATTTTCCTTTGAACTAGCCGTGCGTAGGCGAGGTTTTGGATAGATAGAGCCAGAATGTAAACTACAATACCTTAGCCCTGATTTGAACCACGGATCTCCAGGTCTCCGTCCAGTTGCTCTTAACCATTAAGCTACCATGGTTCAATGGTTAAAAACAGCCGGACGGCAAGTGGAAGATCCGTGGCTCAAATCCCTGCTAAATCATTAACTTTCCAATCTGACTCCAGCTATCTGTATCTTAATTGCGCTGCATTTTTTAAACAATTAAAATTATCGATGTAGTTAATTTGGGGTGAGGGACTTTTTTATTTAACGTACTTCAAAGTAGATACCATCGGTCAATGAATGAAATGGATAAACTGATGCTGAAATGAGCCTAGAGTCCACAGTGTTTAAAGTTGCCTGACATTCATCTATCAGGATAAGGGAAACCCCGAAAAAGCCTTCTAACGATAAGTCACCCTGATAATGGAACCTGGGACCTCTTGAATGTAAAACAGACACACTATCTCCAAACCAAATAGGCAGACAGGGATTTTCTTTAAAACCGTGTTGTGTTCTTGGAAGATGATGAACTTGAATGCCAAATTTAGTATTTACGCTACCTTTCGTTTTTGAGTTATGCTGCTCACAGTCTTATTTTTTATAAAAATATATTTTTTGGTTCATGAAACCTCCAATGTCTATTTTTACTGAAATATAAATATTCCACTTTTGTGTAGAATGCTATAATTACTCTATCTGCTAGGCACGTGGGACAGAGTGTAAAAGGATTAATTTTTATAATTATACTGAAAATAAATCTGTAATGTACATTGAAGAGGATGGAATAGCTTTAGACAAGGATTCCTAGTACTGATTTGGAGTGTGTATATTCCTTACTACAAAATGACAAGTTTACAGTTTGAAACAGTTACTCGTGGACTCGTTTTTCAAAAGATTTTCCGTCGGACGTAATGTTTATGTATTATGTAAGGGAGTTTGAAAGAAAGGAATGTACAGTATTAAAACCTAGGAATATGATGCAACAGTTTATAATTCTCTCCGTTCACTGCTCGGGAAAGCTTCAGGAGTTTGTTTACTGTCCAACTGCAGTAAAATTTAGCTAAAATGCTGCTGTAAACTTAGTGATATATGTACCCATTACGAAAATGTTTTAGCACTTTTAAGAATATTACAGGAGTAATCTAGATAACCTCGTACAGTAATTTACAGGCGTCCAGTTCTGAAGTTACATACGGCATATGTAAATCTTGGGTAATATAATGTAAATAGGGGAAAAAATATCTTCCGAAGTTGCTTGAAAACTAATTACATTAAGACGATGAGGATAAAGATACAAGGATAACGAGTAGCTTATGTCAAATGTAGTAATGCCTTGCATGTCGGCAATCCTTACCCTGGAATAAAACAGGACAGTAATGATGTTACAAGTAATCACGAAATATACCGCAATAAAGTTATGTGAAGTGCACACATGTTGTAAATGTATCTGACAAGTCAATTTGCGTATCTCTTACATGCATTCCCTTAATAGAGCGTTAGAATTTACATGCAGTAAAAGACGAGGTCTTTGGTATTGGTCAAACATTTTAACTGTCATTAGCACATCGCTGGGAAAAAATAAACCATAATAAATAAAAAAGAAATAAAATTCGTTCAGAATAAAGAGGAGTTCCACCAGTAAAATAGAAGGTATATATTTTATTTATGATGAAAATATCTTAAATATGTTATATGCTGATCGAAATCGTGAAAGCCATATTTATAAAATCAATATCTTTTCTCAAAATATGGCAGTATGTGGTATTTTGAGGAGAAAATTTGTATGAAAATATTTGTGTCACATTTTTCATAGATACTGAAGGTATTCTTCCACATATACATGTAAACACTTATACACATACGCAGCGTTTTTCTAAAATTTGAAGAGATGCTTAATAGAACTGGGGAGAACCAGCAGAAGTAGCATAGTAACTGAAAGAATCCTAAAATGTTGGCATGATGATGAAATCATTCTAGACACGTATAAATAAAAAAGAAGGGAAACAGGAATAGAGAAGCATAGAGAGATTTGGAAGATATAAGAATGGGATATATGGTCACTAGAAAAAAGGAATGTAGACGGTTTTTGGAAAATATGACTAGAATTGAGAGTATAAAACGGCAAGAGACATGGGGAGGGCTAGAAAATAAGGAATAATTACATTTTATGTGATAATAAAGAGAGAATGGAGAAGAGAAGTATATGTAGACCAATACAACGGACCGGAGAGGGAAGGAATGCCTTGGTTAAGAACGGAATCAATGTACTTAAGAGAGCCAAGAGGAAGCAGAATAAGAATATGTGAAATATGTAAAAAAAGACGAAGTACAGTACTTTATCTGATAGAGTGCAGAGAACTAGCAGTATACAGACAGAAAGTGTGGGAGAAGAAATGCGAAATGATGCGAAACGAGATCATAATTAAGAATGGTTACGGAGAAAAATAAAAGTAAAAAGATAATTATGGAGAACTGATTTTGGAAGGCTATGGAAATGTGGATGAGAAAGGTAAAGTTTGAGAAAAAATGCTGGGACAACAAAGGGAGAGAGGATATTAGAGTAGATGACCGAGCGGATGCTATGGTACTCAAGCAATGATAGAAGACCTGAGCACCAAGCAACAGAGCTAGCTACTGTGAAAGATGGCACCAGACAATTTATACAACTAGAAAAATAAGTATGAAATGTGTATGCAAGCAGTAAGTCATATAAATAATTATTGTTCTGTTTTTCTAAAATTTACTTTTTGGATGCCCTCAAAATATGTATTTCCGGCTAAATATTTCGCAATGATCTGACGGTACAGATAAAAGAATATAGTGTATCCTTGTAATCGATTAATACTTCACACAGGTCATCTGTAGCCGAAAATTACAACGTTAATTTGGAATAGAAATTTAGATGCCATGCCCGAAACTCGTCAGTGAGGATGATGTCAAAACATTTTAAAAATATGTATGGCAATATTGAATGTTCTGTATTTTAGAAAAAGCCTCTGAGGCCCTGTTCATTCATAGTTAATTTTAAAAATATTTTATATATGACCCATCAACGGATTTCATATTAAGCAACTTATGTGATAAACCATCTGTTAGTTCAGTTTTGTTTATAGAGAACAAAATTATACAAAAAATGTCAAACTTAATGCAAAATTGTTGGCACTTCCTACTGTTATATGAGATACTTGCATGAGTATAAAAATGGTTATCTCTCTACCATGTGCTTACAGTGAGCAAAGTGAGTGTTGCATGTCATAAAAACGTGGTACCGAGGTTTCACGGGAAATACGTGTTTCAAACCTTTCAGACTAAGGGAAAAACGCATTTTAAGAAAGAGGCCTGTGTGTATGTGTATACATGTTAGCAGGTGTGTGCACGTGCGTGCGTGTGTGTGAGTGTCTGAATGGAATAAATTGGTGTTTAACTTTAGGACCTTCTAAGGATGCAGGACAAATATTTTCAAGAAATCTCTTTCAGGTAGGAAACCACTTGAAGAATTTTATCAAATTGTTTATTTTCTCACATTTGGTATAATAATTGAAATTAAAATTCTATATATTTATGATGTATTTTCATGTAAAATTAAATGTGTATCGAATATTCTGGTAATGTTGTCTCTCAGAGGTCCTCTTCATTGTGAATTATTTTTGCATAGCTGATAAACACTAAGGAAAATCTAAAGTATTATTGCCCTAAATATGCGGTTCTGTTATACAACATAATTTACGCCAAAACATTTCTTGTGAAGTGAATCATCTCTGAGATATTTTTTGTAATGTTGGTTATATTTTTAAATATTTATATTATTCCTGAATAGAAAGTCGTTATTTATTCTTTATTTTATGCTTCGGCCCTGCAAAGAGAATGAAATATCACCCAACATATAGTGACAAGCTCCTAAAATATTTGACTATGGCTTAAGCATACTATATTCTTCTGTTTCAATTGTACATACGATTCTAAAAACGTTTATTTCGATTAGTGTAAGTAGTGGCACACTTTCAAAGGTCTGATTGTCACTTTACGTTATCCTATAATGAAATATGTAAATGAGTCACGTAAATTTATCGGTTTATTACCCATGTAGGTAATAACAAAACTCTGTATTAAACAGCTTTCATTATCTTGAAAAATGAACACAGTAGTATTTGGTCACCAATTCTCTACACTCTTTTCATAAATTAGGTAATAGATACTTTATGTAACCCAAAAAATGTAGCATCTAGATTTCAGTGGAAATATGCACACATTTTGAGACTTTCGAATCTAGGAAATATTTCTGAAAAGCTTAAATAAAAATACTCAGATAAAAGCGAAACTTGTTACATGTTCCAAAGATGTACCTCGAATATTTACAAGAAAATTTCTCACTCATCTTTGAAAAATTTTAAATAATTTTGAATTACGTAAGAGTGACCGTACAGATTTTGATTGGATTGGACTGAATTGTGCTACGGAGGGGACTAGCCTTGATCTGTTATGCTAATGCTCCAAGTGAGGCAACTTCGGTAGGAAAGATGAAGCGAGATGAGACAGAACACCGCTGACCCAAAGAGTCACGACAGTGCATAGGGCAGGGTCCATAGCATTGACAAGTTGGAAACTTCCCAGCAGACCAGTACTACCGGTATTCCTGAAAAGGCTCACTTGGCCGGCCCGAAGACCGGACACCGTCCTACGGAGGAGGATTTTTATTAAAACAGCATATACTTATTCAGGATGTCTACATGACAAATGAAACGTATATCTTGAATGTTCTCGACATGATCTTTGAGGTGCTTTTCTTTTCAAGGGAATTCTGTTTAACGGGTAAAACATGGCACAGAGAAAATACTTTTTACACAGAAACAAACGTCTTTAAAAGAAAATAATATGCTTAAATACCAGTGACTACCAAGGTGTCTGTTACTAAATGATTAGTTAGTGGAACCCATTTATTCTCGTGGAGACATAGGGCGATAGTTCAAGCTGACCAGTGAATGTTACTTCTTGTCAGCCCCTTGAGGGTGCTTTAGCACTATTCCATGATTCCAGCTTCTTTCTCCACTGACATAATCTAGATATGCTATCCTATCGTTTCTGTGCTTATTCCTTATGGATACTATTTAAAAGCAAATCTGACAATATTACCTCGTTCTATCTTAGCATATGCCCAATCGATCATCGACTGATTCTATCGTTGTCATTTTTAGTTGGGCATTCATATATCCAGTCATTACTTTTAGATGTCTGTTCTTAAATCTCGGAGTCTCTTATTAATTGAATCACAGAAGTTGCCTTTTCTATCTTTCGCTTCATTAGTAATTGCATAATATTTTACTCCTATATTGGTTTAACGAAAGTCTTCAGTCTGATTATTGTAGCTAATCAATTATAATAAGTTTGAATTATTCAATACTTCAGGATGTTTGACAGTGAAGTCGCTGCTTTCTTACTTTCGGCCATATCACAGAAAGAGTATGGAATTGCAAAGCTAGTTCATAACGAGCCAGTTGTACACATCAATCAAATTGGTTTCTTCTCTTCCTGTTATAACTATGAAATGTAAGATGAAACTAATTCTATCTCAATTAATATAAAACATATGAACATTTGAGGCTTTGTAAGAGTATTTTGTAGGAGACATAAATGAACGATAGAGTTAAGGAAATTCATGTAACCTAATCTTAGCATTAATTGAAATTAAATAATGTTTCTTGAACTGACTAATTAGAAAAAAGGAAAACCTAAATAATTTAAGACTTTAAGAACCTATAGTTGAGCTTGGAAGTACTCCTTTTTTAGACCGATTAACATCAACGTGTTCTGCTTCGGAAGCTTCTGGTTTAAGATGGAACACAGACTATTGTTGACTCATACTTACGTTGGTGATAAAATTGAAAATGAGGGTCAAATGGCTCTTATTTTATAAAGTTACGCATAGCCGAGAGCTAAAACCACTTTCTCTCATTGAATGTCACAATAGCAATAACGTTTCCCACTGTAAAGAAGAACGAAACACAAATGAGCGCCATAAAAAGCTAATAAAGGACTGTTAAGGTCTTGTACGCTAAGAGAATAATAACTATCTACAAGTTTCCTTCGGCGTTCAGGTCTGCACTATGGGTAGATTAACTTCGCAAGGGTTGTGACAAATCATGGTTTTTGTCATAATGATTATAGCTATCGTAGTAACAGCTACAATCAATGTAATACATGACATCAAATGCCTTATTTATTATAGTTACTTGCTACCGGTAGCAGTGAAACGAACTACCTATCTACGTTACAGCGACAGATCATAATTGCAAGATAATATTGTACGTAAGTGTTACATCAAAATTAAATAATCTTCTTTCTTCTTCACTTCATGGATTGGGGTCTCGCCTGTTCCGTCTTCACAGTGTCTCCTTCCATCTTTTCCTCGGCCTCCCTACGTCCCTCTTTCCTTTAGGACTATATTGGAAAACTACTTTTGGCAGTCTTGTATCATCCATTCTTCCAACATGTTCACACCATCTTCTTCTGTACCTATCCATTCTTGAGGTGATAGCTTCCACTTGTAATTCATTTCTTATATTTTCATTTCTGACTCTATGTTCTCTTGTACATCCTTTTGTTCTTCTCAAGAATCTCATTTCGCAACTTTGTATTCAGCTGATGATTCTTTGTGTAGGTACCCAGTTTTCACATCCATAAAGTAACATTATAACATGGTGTTATAAAGTTTTATTTTTGTTTCAGATCTTGTTTTATTTTTTAGGGTTTTGTGAATTGTTCCACAAATTGTTTGAAATATCATTAATTTTTTGTTCGTATATTTATCTTTGTCATTGCTGATTTCACATCCGAAACTTTGTCATTAACGACTATTTTCGACCTTAATGGTATTTTGCCCCAGTTTGCTATTATTTTTTACTTTTCTATTGATATTTCAATATTAAAACTTTTGCATATTTGGTTAAGGTGGTGTATGAACGTTGTAGATCATCTTCTGTTTCCTGTATAATTACTACGTCATCTGCATATAATAAAATATTTAAAATATTTCCTTGGGCTACTTTTATGCCTGCGTCAATTTTTTGTCTTCAATTTTGGATTATTTTATTAACATAGATGTTAAAAAGTGTCGGTGACATTGGGCACCCTTGTCTGACTCCTTTGTTAGCTACAATTTCTTCTGATTTCTCTGTCTTGAATCTTAACATTATTTTAGTGTCCTCGTATAAACTTTTCGGCACCTTTAGCAAATGTCTTGGGTAGCCTTGTTATTTCAATATGATACACAGCTTTTCTCGGACTACATTATCAAAAGCCTTCTGGAAAGCTATAAATGCCATATGTATCTGCAGATTATCTTCTCTTCTTTTCTCCAGTATCTGCTGCAATATGAAAATATTATCTGCTTGTCGATCTTCCTTTCCTGAAACCACTTTGTTCTTCACCTAACAGGGATTCAGCTATTATTTTCACTCTTTTATTTATTATTCTAGCATACAATTTATGGATTGAACTCAAAAGGCTAATACCTCTGTAATTCTTGCATTGTCTTCTGACACCTTTTTTAAACAGTGATATCACTTCTGCCACTTTCCATCTCTCTGGATTTTTTCCTTTTATCCAACATTTGTTCATGATATGTAATAATCTTAAATGTAGTAACATTCCTCCGTTCTTTAAAAGCTCTACATTTATCTGATCTTCTCTTTTTTCTGTTCTTCATCAGTTTCAATTCATCTTTTAGCTCTTCCAAATCTATTAAATCGACCGTTCCTTCTATTTCTTCTTCCTCGTCATCTTTATTATTTTGTGGTGCGTCCTTATACCATAATTCTTTATGATGCTTTATCCAAGTGTCTTTTCTTATCAGTTCCATTCTTGCTACATCTCTTACATCCTTAACAAGCTTCATATTAAAATACTCTATCTGGAGCAAGCATATTTGCAAATATCTGCAAGTATTGATTAACACGAAGTATATTATGTCCGAGGGAATAAAATACCCTATCATTCCACGCCCACATGCGTTCGGAATGACAGTACCGTTACCGCTCAATATTATTATGTATTCATAATATGAATATGCATTTTCAACACAAAGAACGCGTATTTATTCAAGCCAAACGCTTAATCGCTTCGTTAAGTATAATATTAATATAAATTTTCGGTATTAAAGACATATTTTTCGAGCTAAGTATCACGTAGCACATTATTAATATCAATCCATGAAAATTAACTACTACTTACGTATTTCTCGTACTCCTTAGTACGAGAAATGACCATTTCCAGCAACTTCATCTTAACATGATCCTCGCGGAAAATTATATTTTCACTCTGTAGCCATGTTATGAAGTCACTTGTTTAGTATGCGTTCTAGCCTCACACTGTGGTAAGAGGCATTGTCCAATACAATAACGCTATTCGGTTGTAATTTGGGGAATTGATGAATTTTTGGGCGGATTGATGACCTCACAAATCCATCACAGACAACATCCAATACTGATCTGGCACGTGGTCTCTTCTTGTCGGGAGTTGAAGCTTCATCGAATGTGGCGTTTTCCTTGCGTGCACTATAAATGCTGGAAACCGACACACCGATAAACTCAAATGTTAACTTCACCACTTCATCGTTAGCAAGTTCTGAAAATTTTTCACTGAACTTATTAAATACATTTAATATTATTATCTTTTCACCACTTCGTAATGGCTTTCCGCGCGCATGTTTAACAGTACTCGCCAGTTCCGCCATGATTCTCAGCTTCAATGTGTGTGCGCAGTATGCTTTACTTCAATTACAAACTTAATTACATATTAGTATATGTTTTTATAGTTGAAATATGCTTAGCATGCACTTGTTGTGCGCCTTAGCAAAAACATACTCAAGACTCCACACGTAAGTAGCAGTACTTTTTCAAGAGACTATTTGCACGGCGGAGGCATAATGGAAATTATGAAGAAGGCGCGCTACGATCAACGGTCACGTGGTTTTGTTTACATCTGATTTATTTTCCCGCTGCAACCAGTGTAGATAGAAATATAGGTGTTTGTAAGAATATTTAGAATAGAGAATGTCATGCAATTATAGCACACCACATTTTTCCTTATTATGCTGTTGAAACCGAGCGGGATGGCACACGCGCTTTCGTCCGTGGCCCACTTTCTGAATGTCTGGGTTTGATTCCCGTGGTGGACTTACCTGACGCAAGGGTTTTTCCGGGGTTTTCGCGGATTACCAAGCGAATACTGGGTAGGTTAATTACATCCCCCGAATTTCCTGCCCCTTCCATTTTATCTCCATTATCATCTCTCATATCGAAGAAATGTCGGCTGTTGTCTCGGCGTTGCATGGCACAATGATATGCTCCTGGTAAGCACTTTCGTCCTCCGGTAGGACGGTCTTCGTTGTCCGAGCTCCGTCTGACGCGGCCGTTTCCAGACCACAGTAGGGTGTAATGCCGATGGCACTGGCCTGCCGGGCAGTTTCCAGGTGGTAATGTGTAGGGACCCTGCCCTCTGAACTGCTGTGACTCCTTGGAACGGCCACCATCTCTGACAACACATAATTCAAAATATTTAAGATATAAGATGCCACCGAAGATTTTCAAGAAAATATCTCGAACCCAGTTTGACTCTTGCATGGAATACTTTTCGAAATTGTTTATTTTCGCAATAAGAGAAATAATGATTTTCATTAAAAATGTAATTTGTTTTCTATATTTTCCTTACAGTTTAAACGTTTATATTGCATTTTTTAAAACTTACTTCAGAAGTTCTCTTCCTACCTGATGAGCTTGTATAACTGGAAGGTCGTAAGAGACAGACAAAATCTGACTACACAAAAAATAAACAGAAACAGGTAGATCTCCTTAAAACATGTATTTGATGCAAAATACAACTTTCTTGTGGAATGTACCATTTCCTAGACACATCTTGTTATTTGTCTGAATGTCCCAGTACTTTTAAATTCTTTTCTCAAAAAGGAAGTCGATATTAATGCTTTTTTCTTTTTATTCATAGAGAATAGAATTTTAACGGCATCTCATCAGCTACTTTCTTGGAATGGATTTGTTCAAATATAATTTAAGGCGTACTGTATCCCCATCTTCCCTCGCACCTTTAGCAATAATATACATTTTGCAAATGTTTATCTCGATTAATATAACGTACAGGTATAATCGTTTGTAAGAATAGTTTATGCCCGAATAAGGAAATTCATGTGAGAGTAACACATCAGTTCTTCAGTTTTTTTAAAGATACCTATGACTGAAAATTTGAAATCCTGAATTAATGTCACTATCTTTTTAAGATTTATACCACAGATGTAACTTAGTACAGATAAGATACAGCCCAAATGTTGTCAATTTCACTTTGATAGTTTGGAAAATATAGTCAAATTTGTTTATTTTTGGTTACGCCACCTAAAAGGTTCCTTTCAGCAAAACAACCTAAATTTTAATATAATATTTTAATAACAGGTTCAAAATTCATCAACTTTTTTAATTTGCCCTAGGTTTCTCTGTGTCTCAATAACTTTAGGCTCCAGAAACTTTTAAAACAACATTTATTAGTTTTGTGTTTTGAACTAAAGAAAGTGTACTTAAAATGCATCTCATAATAAAACCCAGGGCAATTTCTTTTCACTGTGTGTCTATGAACGTGTGTAGCAAGTTTTATATGTCTAACATTAAAACTGCAACAAAAGGAGCATTTTAAATTATGAAAAATGCTGAAATTTTCAATAGCGAGAAAACAAGCATAAAGAATTAGAATTCATATCTAGCACTAGCATTCACGTAACTTTCAAACTAATCCTTGTTTCACCTAAGCTTGCCCCGTATCTCTTAATGGTCACGTGACCTTACCACCTCTCATTGGCTGCTGTTGTGGTGCAGACTGTTGTGCGGTAAATATTAGTTCGTTATTTAACATGGTGATAAGTCCTTATATGTTGGAAGAGAATTGCCAAATTTATATTTTCTTAACTGTTTTAATTAAATATATTAAACATCTGAGTTGATTTATCTGAAATGCATGTTAATTCTTAAAGAAGTAAAGAGGAGGTTCCTTTGCTCTCAAGCACATGGCACGATAGCACGTGATTTAGCGGTAGTAGTGACCTATTTGTTTATATGACTTTTATCACTGACCTTGTTTTGAACTGGATTAGTCATATAACGCCATTCGACGGCGTGCTATACCGAATGCGAGAGCTAAATTATTTTATTCATCGTTTATTGTGCGTGTACTTATTGTATGTATAATGGCAGAGTCTACCCCTAGTTTTTCGCTGAGTTATCGCAAGGGAAAACCTTTAGAAAGCGGCAAAAAAGATTTGTGTTGCATGTGTTTAATGCAATCACAGAGAAGAAGCCGTCTTTGTCAATGAGAGAAGTCAAACAGCTGTGCCCTGAACTTACAGGTGTGTTAGATGCGTAGGAACATCGCTTATGAAACTGAGACAACAGGAAAACTTACCACTCCAGGGGCGATATTGCTGTGTGGCGAAGACGTTATTTAAGGACAATCAAATTGTCCAAATTGCAAAATATACTACCTTGACGAGACTTGGGTGAATGAAGGACACACGATAAGTATGTCGTGAGACGACTTTTAAGACTGAAAGACAAGCATTTTTGCAAGGTATGTGTGATGGTTTAAAAAAATCGCAGTGGAAAAGGCCGAAGGTCTTTCATTATAAACTTGTTCCAGTTTCATTATTCATTCATTTAGTTTCAACTTGCTCAGTTTCACTATAAACTTCATTACTTTTGCATGCCTTCATATTCTTATTTCTATCTTCCTGGCAATTATGACGTTTACTGCAGGTTTCAATGTGACGGGAAGGCACTACCTATGGCCTATGGAGCGAAAGCATTAGCCAATTAGGACGAGGGGAAGTTAGTTGCACGCGGAGTGATACGTGTCAGCGGGGCAAGGTTATATGAAACAGAGTTTAGATTAGAGCATTTAAAACTGGCTTGCGGATGCTATCTAAGCTTTCTTTGGATCCAGGAACGCTTACACTATTTTATAGACTAAAAAGAGGAAAATGTGATTTTTGAAAATGTTCATGAAATTTCATTCATATATATCCTTAATTTACGAGACCTTAAACCCGCGTACTTGATATTTTAGCATGCAATACTTTCTCTGTTTAACACAGGTGAACAAGTGGGTAATGTAAAAATGAGCTTAATTTGAGACCTTAAATTAATCTTCTATTACTTGGTTCCGAAATTAGGTTTAACACATTGGTGTCATTTACGAAATCTGTTATTCTTAAACAGCACCAATTTAAACAAGTCTTTTCCAGTTTTAAAGGTTGTTATTAATGTAAGTTGTAATTTACAGCATGCTCCTGGTCTGACCTGCAAGACTTTCCGTTTGCAATACGTTAACGTTATTTACCACTTCTGGTTCCATTAATTACCACTAGGGATTGATACCCAAGTACGCCAAACATGCGTTCTTATCTTATAAAGAACGTCACACTGTTGTTAACATGTCCACTGAGGTGTAATAATGATATTAGACGCTTCTGGATTATTTACTGAAATACGTGAACGGAATGCTAGTATCAGAAACAGCCGGTTTTAGCCTCATAAGCTTTGAACATGCGAAAAAGAGATGTAGTTCCTAATAGTTCTGGACATAACTTACACTGATAGCACTCGAATGCCACATGATTTTCAAGTTATTTGACGGCAAAAGCAATGAAAATTTAAAAGTGCATTACTTACATATTATATGAGGAAACCTCTGCTACATCATTTAAAAGGCTGATGAGTTGCATTTCCTTGACTTTATGTACCCGTTCTTGCAAAACGTGGTTCCGTTCTGTTCTTCTTATTAACTTAAATAAACTTCCATTAGTCATTTACATATTTCGTTAGGGGAATAAAAAGGAGAAAGGACTTCCCACTAATTATTAAATTTCGGAAAAATTTGGTGTATGCATTCACGAGACTTTCTCTTCTCACTCTTGAAAACAGTTATTGTTCTACCTGTTTCATGTTAATGGGATAAATGTTTGTACCAACACATTTTCTTTTAGGAAATGGAAATATAATACAGTGAGATTAAGTGATAGATATTTTACAAATGACAGGACACAATAAAAGAACAAAAGCGTCCTCTATGGTCAATTAAAAATTTCCTAATTTATTAACTCGTTATCTCAGAAACTATTTAAGCTATCATGATGAACTTTTTATAAAAAATTGATATACGATGTTATGTATATGTTATATGTTTACTGTTATATTATTATTATTCCATCATTTTGTTTCTTAAGGAAGTTAAACTATTTTTCTTGATGAATATAGGATCTGTCGGGTTTTTCTTGATTGGAATAGATTTTCTAATGTTTTTATAAGTACATGTACTTACAGTTTTCTTTTGAATAATTATTTCAAAAACTTATTACCCAAAGTATATATTGTATCAAAGATATTCATCAAAGAACGCACAAAATAGAGTTTACTGTTTGCTTTCTAGATTATTTTTTGCCAATGCAATAGTTTCATACATACCCAAATGTTCTGGGGTAAACGATTTATATTGTCATGCAACACATTCTGGTATGACAAAATGTACGTTCCACAGAACATGACGTCATTGGAGCTATTATGCCACTGATGCCAGTTCAGCAGGTTCTAGGGGTAGCTTTCGTGTGTACTGTTCTCCCTGCAATATAGAGTTTATGATCTTCAAGTCTTCAGAACCAGGATTTCGTTTTATAATCGTCTACAAACTTCGAAGAACATGCAGCTCCCACTGGTTCAGGTATTTGCTTTCTCAAAATATTGTCGATGATATCTGGAGCATCTTTCAGTGGCAAAGTTGTACTTTCCAGGGAGAGAATGGCTTTTGGTATAAAACCAAAATGCATGTTGGTTTAAGCAAGGAAAGCCGCGAGACTGTAGCATTCGGGTGATAGCCTCGGCAATGGAGGAAGCCTCTGTTTCATCTAAATTCATTGACGACTTTTTAAATGTCCTTTAAGTGTTCGGCATACGAACAGAACACAATTCCGGAGGAACAGAAATCGAAACTCAGTCGGACTGATTTAATTCTCTTTTTTCTTACGGAGATGAATATCATTTAAAGGTGAATTTCACTTGTTTTATTAACTTAACCTCGAATATGACCTTGCAAATTAACTTTAAATATCAGAAAACAACATTCTTCGTTTCAAAAGGGTAAAACAGCTACTTAGGTTATTTTAGTGTCAAACTGTCATTTATTTGTTTTAGATGAAGTGTGGTTAAAAGCTAAAGTACCTGGCCCTAATTATAACCCATAGACATTCAGGTAAGTATCACATTTGGTATTTAATTCCTGCATTTCTCAATGCAAGGCGAACATTCTTCTAAGAAGAATCAAGAAGGCGAAGATTCGAAGATTATACTAAAATTTGCTTTCAGATGTTACGAAATGAAATGTGTAGTGTTTAACGCCCGCTTTTACTACATACGGCATCGCAGGCGATAACACTGATGATATAAAATGAAGATGGAGTACCGGTGGAATGAGATGGCGGGGGAAACCGGAGATCCCGGAGAAAACCCGCCCCAGCGCCGTGTTGTCCAGCACAAATCTCACTTTGCGGTCGCCTGGAATTGAACCGGGGCCGCCTTGGTGAGAGCCAAGAGGTCTAACCACTGAGCCACGCCGCGGCCATTCAGATGTCAATGCGTTCGTCAGTATCTGTTTTCAAAGGCTGTTCCAAGAATTTATATCAGAATATTATAATGTTAAATATATTAACTTGAATAATATATACATATATCTTAAATAGAACTTCCTTTAAATAGATGTGTAGTGCCTTTCATTCTGATTGTATAATTTTGTTTAGCTAGGAAACATAAGAAATATACAATCGTCAAATTAAAAAATCTGACTTTAGCAAAAGACAGTATTTAAAGTTAAGTGCTTTTCATAATTTTTAAATTATTTAAGGCTGCTTTGTGTTTTACAGTTTTTGAGTTTCCATATGCAATATTTTAGTTATTTCTCAAAATGATTCTTCTTAAGACATGAGCGAAACGTTGTGATACCTCACGTTTTGTGTGATGCGATTTCCAAAAGCGGCGTGTAATTTTAAGACGTCACCAGTCAACTGCATATAAAGATTGCAATTTGAGAGGATTGCATGAACAAAGATAAAAATGGATAACCTCCTGACTTCCTAATATTCTCTCATATATTTACACCAACAAATGTGATCGTTACACAGATAAAAAGTGTTACTTTACGACCATTAAGGAAAAATTGATTTTAGGGGACCACTTTTTGATCACTGATATGGATTTTAAGTAAGTCATAAATTTATAAAAGATAAAGTGATAGACTATGCCTTTCTAAAAGGGGCGTTAATGACAAGATTACAGATTTCTTTGACCTGTTTATTCGTATTTCTAACAGATAGATAAACCATATTGGGGAGATACAGGAGTATCTGAACATATTATTCTGCTCATTTATATCCATCTGTCTTGAGGTTTCTCTACTCAGAGTCGTAAATATTATTTTACGACCTCATTCCTTTCCTTTTGCTTTTCGCGCCGGCAGACACTAGTAAAAATGCTTGGGGAGAGGGCAGATGATTGTACTAGATTGTTTGTGACTGGCTTGATCTTCGTGAGGAAACGTTTGGATGCTTACCCCGAGGTTGTAATTAAGCTTCCTAGAGACTGATTCAAAAGAGATTATAATCAAAGCAGTGGTTATAATTGTCATTTACAAATAATGGCGCTAGATGTAAAAGGAAATCAACTCATAGCTTACGCACATAATTTAGCAAATCTAGTAACATATACCGTGTGTATTTGAGCCATCGTTACTTTCCTATCAATTAGGTAGTCCCTTAGGGCTTAAAGTGGGGACGTAATTAAACAGTGTTGTCGGTATCACTCCGCCAATGAACACGCGTTGTTCTCTGCTGTCAGCTGTTAACGCCTGATCTTGACGGCAAACGTCATGTCTTTCACTGCAGCCCAAGTTTAAACGAATCACTTGTTTCAGAAAGGCCCTATGTCCAGCTAGGATAATGAAATTGAAATGAAATGTGCAGTGTTTAACGCCCGCTTTTACTACATACGGCACCGCAGGCGGTGACACTGATAATACATGAGATGAAGATGGAGCACCGGTAGAATGAGATGGCGGAGGAAACCGGAGGTCCCGGAGTAAACCCGCCCCGACGCCGTGTTGTCCACCACAAATCTCACTTTGCGGTCGCCTGGGATCGAACCCGGGCCGCCTTGGTGAGAGCTAAGTGGTCTAACCACTGAGCCACGGCGTGGCCCAGCTGGGATAATTTTGAGAAAACTGAAAAAAAAATGTTTTGGAAGAGATTTTTCGATACGTTTCTTTGACACAATTTTCTATACTCACGCCATCTCACCAAGCGGCCCCCACCGAGGTCATAGCCTTCCCACTTTGGTGTTGCTGCGCGTAAGTGGCGTATCCACTTCCATCCCGTCTTGTGTCCTTGGACCAGATGGGGGGAGGCATGTTAGTAACCCAGGACTTGCCCTATGGAAAGCCCCACGGAGGACGCCGGGCGGTCTTTGGGACAGCTGGGGTACTCCCTGGTTGACAGAGGCCCGGGTCTTTTCCCACGGGCCCAGGACTAATGGGAGTAGAACCTCTGGACTCAACTTATCTCCTGACCTGGCATTTAATTTACTGAAAACAGTCTTTTGTTCAGTAAGGCGAATTTTGATTTTGTGTTTTGTCTTTGTTTATAGTTGTGTTACATCCAGTGTTTCATTGTTTTTTATTTTGTGTAATTTCATGTCCCACAACGTTGTCATATCGGACGATGAATGGAATGGGTGAAATGATGCTAAAATGAGCCCAGGGTCCATAGAGCTTAGCGTTACCCGACATTCGTCTTTCAGGATAAGGGAAACCCCCGGAAAAAGCCTTATCCAGATAACTCACTCTGACCGAGATTCCATCTCGGGACCTCTTGAATGTGAGGCAGACTCACTACCACCACGCTACCGAGGCAGGCGTTTCATTTGTGGTTATAACATTTTATAAACGTCCTGATGATGGGAGAGATGTACACTCCCGAAACGTTGATATCTAATCATCTTTTCACCTGGCTGGCTGCCCGAGAAGGAAGGAGAGATTTTTCGTATTTTTTTCTCGATTGCCATTTTAGAAATACAAAAAATAACTAGCATTGCGACAGATTCTGTTTACATATGTTGCGTCTCTTTTCTAATAAAAGCTAAATATTTGTAATAGACTTTGGGCCATTCTGAAATATGTAAGAATTAAAACATTTAAAACTCCCAAGATGTACAGTAAATCTGTTTAATCAACATAAAACTTAGTCTGAGCAACAGCTAAGGCACAAATAGGTCATGTAAACACATTTTTTTTAGAAAAAGAATATATAACAAGTACTTTGTAATTGCATCCTATGCTTATAAAAAGTCGGCCGCTGAAGAATGGTATTCTAGACCACTAAATCATCTTCATCTTACACTATGTAAGGAGGTTTATGTTTGCCATCTTATTTGCAGTATCGTTTAAACTGTCCTGGACATAGGGCTCTTTTGAAATCAACAAGAATGTATCAGCTCTATTTTGTGGTTGTTTGATTAAATATGAAGGCCCTGTCTGTACTCAACGATGGGTCGCCTTCAAAGGAACACATAAATGCATATAATTCAAAAAGTAAAAAGAATGAACTTAGGGCCTTTCTGAGTTAAGCGATTCAAAGATTTGGAATGTAATTATTAATTAAAGTATTCATTTCATCAGGCTTCGCCGTGGTGGACTGGTTAGACCGCTTGGCACTCACCAAGGCGGCCCGGGTTCGATCACAGGCTATCGCACAATGAGATTTGTAATGAACAACACCTCGCTGGTGTAGTTTTTTCCGGGTACTCCGGTTTTCCCCTCCAGCATTCTACCAATTGCTTCATCATCTTTCGTATCATTTCATCTCGTCCTCATTTTGTCATCCACTTCCTGCACTCTCATACCAGGCATCAGGCTGATCACTCATCCTAGGTTCTCTCTCTCATTGATCCAGAGATTCCGTTCCTCAACCTTCATAAGGGTTAAGAGGAACAAAAATACCCTGACACCACGTAGTGGTATAAGAGGACAGTTATGAACAAGAATTTTGATATCGAGACATAACTGGAAACATGGTATTTAAGATCTCCTAAGTCCAAAAAGGCATTTTAGAAAAAAAATCACTCACGCGCTGTTGCTGAATTTGAATAGCATAAATACCCAAAACGGTATTTAAATTATTCATTTTCCGAAGAGGCATATGAAGGTTTAAAAAACGTCATCCACTCCAACTACTACTTACAATGAAAATATTCGGAAATTTTTTATTTACTCCAAATGGCCCCAATGGTTTTGATAAAAATACAAGATTAACACAGTTTCATGATAAATGAAATATATATGATGACATTTCTAGTCATAGTCTGTAAAGTCCCCTTACTTTTGAATGCCTTTTGCATAAATGGTAAACCATAATACATGCACTAACTCCTCCTATAAAAACTAATGATAAAATGTAGAAAACTTTAAAGGGCACAAAATTAAAACCTTTTAGACTCAACTATTTCCAAGATATTTCTATTAATTTCGTTTTCCAATACTTATAATTTTTTCAAACAAAAATACATTGTGTCTTCTTGTTTATTCTACCAATGCAAAGAAAATGTAATTTCTAAGGCATCGAATAGCAACCAGCTCTAAGAAATTGACTACTGTTTAGGCTTCGGTACTAACAAATTATACAGGATGAACAAAAGGTATAAAATATTGGCCATAACATTTATATGGGTAACAAAATTTGATGTTGCCGTTTTTATGGCCTAAGGGACAGCGCCTCAATGGGCCCCAAGTGTGATGAGGGGATTGAATCTCAGAAGTTTAAGTGGAACTAGCTTATATATTCTGATAGTTTAGAAAGCTGTTTTGTACAATGGAAATTTCGTAACTTAGAGGTTATGCAGGTGCTCTTTAACACACATAATGGTCTAACAGTCTGAAGTATGAGCAGTGAGCAGCAATTATTGCCAAACAGTGTCTCAGAATCCCTAAAATTTCTAATGCCTAATGCATGTGTATCAATTATCTTGAACAGCCATAAAGCTTCATTTTTCAGTATTTTCATTTAGAGCAGAGTTTTCTATTCCCTTAATGTTTTGGAATTACAGAACTTCTTAATAGTGTGTACTGTGTCAAGTTTGTGCCTATGAGCTCAGCGCTTGTTGACTTCTCATTCTGTTACCATATGCAATTGTAATTAAACCTTGGATGCTTTACTTTTCACCTAGATTTGCCATGGTTACTAATATTCTGCATAAATGAACATTAGGTTTGTTTATAATCGCAGTATGCATGGCCTCCTATACTCTGTTATCAAACTGATAAACTTAACTCCGAAAGAAAAGCAAGATGTCAGACCAAACTCTACTGTTCAACACTGCGTCCTCAACCTCTGCTTGATGAGTAGGACTTAAAACTTGATACTCTCCATAAATTATCTTAGCTTCTTTACAGAAGGTTACAGAAAACTCAGATTGTGTAAAAGCTATTCATTTATATTATTTCAGTATTTCTATCTATTGTTTACTTAGTGCATTACTGTTTGAATACCTTGTAAATTCCAAAATACTTATTTTTGAGAAAAATGTTATGAACAACATGTATTAATTTATCATGACCTTCACAACATCTAAAATTTATATCGTGATTCTGTTTATAAGTTTGAAGTTATCGTCACTTCACTTGGAGCCACTCATACCACTACTTCTTTCAAAATTAACTTATAAGTCATTATAACGCCGCATTTTAAACTGAGAGATAATGCAATAGTACTGAAGATAATAGAGGGATTATCAGCGTAAAGTAATATCTTTTCCACATCTGGGTCAAGTATAGAATCCTTTGGAACACCTATATGCAGGTATATGCAACTGTATTCTTGAGTTCATTCATTTTAAGATTGCACGTGCGATCCAACCATTACACTCACTGGCAACCCAAGTATTGTAGAGCTCGATAGAGAACTTTTATTTTATATAATACCCTGAAAACTCCCAAAATCACTTTCTGGAAAGTATCTCTGCGTTTGTATTGTCATAGGGTGATGAATAGCAGAAAACTATTGTCTCATGTTTCGGGTTGGATTAATTATGCTAGGGAAGGGATTCGGTACGACGACCAGTCTTGATACAGTTTGTCTATGCCCCAAGTGGTGCATGATCGGGAGGAAGGATGAGGTGAGAGAAGAAAGTGTGGCCAACCCAAGGAGACGGCAGGGCAAAGTCCCTGTATTTGACCATTTGGAAACTCCCTGGCAGGCCAGTACAACCGGCATCCAATCCACAGTTAAGTGCAGAGGTTCTACGCCCATTAGTCCTGGACCCTTAGGACCAAGGACCCGGGCATCCTTCTACCCGGGAGCGATGGATACTCCGGGGCTCTTTCCATAGGGCAATACCAGATTTCTTAAACAGACTCCCGCTGAGCACAACGTCAAGACGGGATGGAAGTGGATACTCCATTTATGCGCGTCAACCCCGCAGGGAAGACCACCGAACACCTCGGTGGGGCCACCTGGTGATCTAGCACACCTTCTACTAGCTCTGCAGGCTAGTACCCGGGACTTATGAGGCAACCCTCTACCCCCTCCGGGCGACCGTAGCCTGGCCGGAGGTACCCAATTCCCCGTGGGTGTCGGGAACACACTGCCTCCTCGAGTCCTACCCAACTCCTCGATGGGAGGGGCTCGGCAGTTCGGCCCGAGGTTCCTCTAGTAACATCAGAGGTACCACGAGTGCTAAGGGTCCGCAGCGCCTGCACCTCGGCAGCTGAAGGGGATGGATCCCCTCCCCTATGGGACATCCAATCCACAGTGGTCCAGAAACTGCCCACTAGGCCGCTCAGATGAGGCTGGAGGCGGAAGTATTTACTTAGAGCATATCATCCTACCATGCAGCGCCATCCTATCCGCTGTGACTTCTACCCTGAAAGAGACCACCAGATGGGAGACGATGAAATGAAAATGTAGATGAAATGGAGGGACAGGATATTCGGGGGATGTACTTACCCTAACCATCATTCACTGGCGACCCTGAGAAACCCCTGAAAAATCCATGTGGCAGATAAGCCGCCCGTGGATATCGAACCCGGACCTCCCAAAGGCGGACCACAGATGAAGTAGCCTGACCCATCCCGGTTTTGTCTCAAGCTTACTATTGCTAATTCGCTTCAGCCAAACAAAAATATTTTCATCCTATATTAGGATAAAATTAGCTGTTGTTTTGTTATACTTTTTAATATAGACACTTATTTATTAGTAATTGTTGGAAAATTCAGTAAGTATTTACTGCAGTAAAGCTTCATTATTTCGAAGCTTAATCTGAGAAGTAAAAATAACGTTTGCTGATCTAAGTAATAGAACAAAAATTTATTTAACAAGAAGTGGATAGAAGAATACGTTTTTTATGAAATGTTTTCGTAGAATGAGTAGTGGAAGTGAGATGTAGCACATCAGATCTTTTAATCAGGATACTTTAAGCAGGTCATTTGTTATGATATCTTGATAGAAAGATTGTTTGTTTAAATGTAGTGATTTCTGTGGCACAGAAAAGCGCTAGAAAAAGTGATACGCTTTATATCGTTTGCATTACTACCGGAATAATAGTCCGAAACTTTGTAAACCGTTTAATAAACTGTGGTCTTCCACTTGTAGGTATTAGACAATAATATACAAAGGAATTAACTCACTATAAGAATAACCAATAAACCATTACAAGGAAACAAATGCCGTTAAAGAATTTACATTTATCCACTAATAAGGCCATAGAGACACAGAATTTTCCTTTAGAGGATTTAGAAAAAGAAGAACTGATCTTAGAAGTGTAAAAGTCGAAAGACTGTCATTTGCGTTTTTAATGAGAATGATTCTGAGAAGAAGTTTATACTTAAATGGCGTTTAGATATGTACAGTTACTGTTTTTGCTATTTGGTATCCTTTCATTGTATTACGCTAGACGTCAGAAAAACGAAAATTCCTTACGCCACACAGGTGTCCACTCTCGAAACCCCAGCATACCAAGTCCCTTGCTGAAAAAAATACGTCATACAGCCGGTGTGCAAACTTTAGTGAAATTACTTCCCATGGCTTACAGAGACGAGAAAATGTTGAGCATCGGTAAACTTAGTTAAAATTATACTCATTAGAGGTTCAAAAATGTATATTTGTGTATTTAATTGTTATGATAATTTTAATTCTAGAATTTAAGTCTCTAGAGAAAGAATCTACGAGTTTAAATTAAGCTGCACTTAACAGGCTCAGTTAGTTAAGCGATCTAATCATCCTAAAGTCGTGGGTTTAAACCCGGTCAAGTCAGAGACTTTTAACTGCGGCAGCCCATATCAGTAGATTTGTTAGCATATAAAAGGAGTTCTGCATGACGACCTTCTTACACACCGGTAGCGCTGACTTCATAATAGCAATGGACAGCGACATTAACAAATAAAATATAAAAGGCCTGGATCTTGTTCACCAAACACTCCCGTAACGAGATGATGATGATGATGATGATGATGATGATGATGATGATGATGATGATGATGATGATGATGATGATGATAACAACACCATCAAAGGAAGCCGTAGTAAACAAGCAATGACGCTAATGAAAAGCGCCAGATCGTTCCTGCGTTAATTGTAATGTATTAAAAATAACTGAGAAAATGAATTATGAAAAATTATTTACAACTAATACTTTACATTTCGAGGAAACTTCCAAAATATCCTGATACACAGCATTTAACAAATAAGATGAATGAACTCCTGATTGTGAGATAGACCGGGTTACCAAATTTAACTCTCGTACTGTAAAAAGAAGAATAAGCCCTAAAACCCATGTATTGACAATTAGCACAACAGTGGTGTAATTTGAATTTCCTACACTCAGTCCTGGTAATATAAAAATGCATCTTTTGCCTATCTTACTGCATATACTCTCATGTCTATTTTAAATCCTCAAACCATTTATATTTATTATTGCATACCTTATTACTAGGTCTTTAATTCAATTTAATTATCAATATTGACTTACATTTAATTCGCACAACAAATATAAGCTATTAATCTTTTAAGGGCAGCAACCAGACGTGGCTAATAATCGACCGCCAGTAACAAGTAATATGTAGAGATGTAGAGGAATATAAAGAGGAAGAGGGAAATAAAGAGAATCTCCTTAGCACATGTGAGGAAGTCCGGATGCTGATAGCTATCACAATAAAAATTTAACTAATATTAATTAAATAATTTTTATACGTTCCACTCAAGAATCGTGTCCTGCAGTTTTGCTTGGCAACTGTGGGGTTTCCATCATGCAGCAAATCTTGTAAAACCAGCCCTCGAAGTTCTGTCGACTTCGTCTTGGTGAAAGACCAAAACTTAATATTTTGAAAAATACTTTACAGCTGTTTAGAAAAAGGAGATTCTTTATTTATTCTGTGTGCGGCTTTTGCGTGCTACCAACACATTTATTATACACAATAGTTACAAGACAAGGCGATGGAGGATTTCTCATACGGAACGGAATGTGGTTACTAACCGTGTCATTTGAGCAAAGACTTATGGATTTCAGCACTATTGATCAAAACAGATTCCATAATTTAAAATACAGAATATTTTTATACACGTAACATATCCACATATAGCCAACAATATCGAATCTACTGCTGTGTTCTTGTGAACCCTGTAACTTACCGTTGCGTTTGAATTGCCTAGTTTACAATGCCATTATTAATGCAGGGTATTTTTCAGTAGAAATTGTATTTCCAACGCGCGACGTACAAACAAAATCTCACGCAACATTCATATGAATTATTATTTTGTTTGTTGCACATATTTTGAGCAAGGATTGGAAGACATCCAGCCACGCTCCTTACAGAAGCTCCAAAAATTTTCTTTTGGAAGCACGTTTATGTTTTCATTGATCACTGGTGCCACATGAGTGTAATCTGCTGATGCTTCATGGGCATAATGGGAGTGAAACACTGATTTCATGGCTAAGTAAATCTTAAACAAGGCCTCTTATTAAAAACTATGAAATATTATAAATTAAAGAGTTTCTTCAAATTGAATAAATCGTCAAAGCTTTAATGCCTCTTCAGTGAAATTGTGTTCCATTTAAAAAGAGAAATATTTATAGCGCAAACTATTCACGGTGTCTTTTAAATACATATTAATTTATTCAAAAACCTTAGAGGTATTTTAGCAAACCAGTACTTTTAAATAAAGTAGTTTGGAATAAATGGTTTTGCAATATCTTCTTCTAGTTTCTTGGAGGATGCGGAACATCTGTAACAGTTTTTTAGTCTAGGCCCCAATAGATGTAAAAATTATTTAAATATGTTTAACGATATGGACAGGTTAAAATGAATAAAAAAGGAAATAGTTAAAATTCAGTATGTCATGAGATGACGCAACATGTAAGTGATATGATGTGAATGTTTTATCATTGGTAGTTATAAAAATGAGATTATGTACAGTGTGACGTGGACAGTGAAAATTAAGTTTGATTGGTAGTGATGGCAACGAGAGAATGAAAAATCAATAATTTTGGGAGAACAGTTAGGACAGAAGGCGTCTTTCGATTGCGTAACGTCGAAGAGAACAGACGTGTTTTGGACTGTGCAGTATCGAAGTGAACGGACTAAAATATTCAAAATAGTTACAACTGATTTTCAGAAAATTGTATGGAAGAAATATCAGTTTTATGTAAAGCGTTGTAGAAAAATTGCATAATGTAACTAAATTACAAGCTTGGATGTTTATAAATTAAACAAAATATTAGTTAATTGATGGAAATTAATCATTTCTCCACACTAGCCGTGTATAGGCTAAGGTTCTTAATAGAGTCAACATGAAAAATTCAATGCCATGGCTGGGATTTGAACCACGGATCTCCTGGTTTTCGTCCAGTCGCTCTTAACCTTTGAGCTACCATGGCTACCGTGGTTCAAATCCCGGCAATGGCATTGAATTTTTCATATTGACTCTATCTATTAAGAACCTTAGCCTGCACGGCTGGTGTGGAGAAATGATTAATTTCCATCAAATAACTAAAATAATAAGACTTAAGTACTTACGATAGTAAGTCTCCGCAAACGGTGTATCTCGGAAGCGAGAGCCTCTAGTGGTCTACCGGGGAAATATATGAGTCAAATGGAGAATTTAATGTCAGGACGGCACGTTGGCCATGGTAGCTCAATGGGTTAGAGCAACTGGACGGAAACCAGGAGATCCGTTGCTCAAGTCCCAGCCATGGCATTGAATTTTTCATGTTGACTCTATCTATTAAGAACCTTAGCCTATATACGGCTAATGTGGAGAAATGATTAAGTTCCTTCAATTAACTAAAATAATAAGAGTTAAATGATGAAGCCTGGGACTTAAGTACTTGCGATAGTAAGTCGCCACAAACGGTGTATCTCGGAGAGATACTCCCGAGAGACCCCGAGTGGTCTACCGGGGAAATATATAAGTCAAATGGAGAATTTAATATCAGGACAGCGTGTTGGCTATGGTAGCTCAAAGGTTAAGAGCGACTGGACGGAAACCAGGAGATCCGTGATTCAAATACCAGCCATGGGGTTGAATTTTCCATGTTGACTCTATCTATAAACAAAATTTATTTATTTCTGATTTAATTTAAAAATTATTCTTTCGCTCGCGACCAACCCTGAAAAAAGGGTTCTCATGTAACGACTGAAGCAACGCAGGAGACTTTTTTACATCAATAAATCTGAGTGCTAGATCTAAACCAAAGGCTCAAATCGAGAAGAAGCCAAGTCGTGGCTTCATCGTCACCATCCAGGAAGGCAGCAGAGATACCACGACCACCGACCCAACGCGGAACATCAGGTAAGAATAATCCCGTTGCACATGATCGCCACAACGAGGGTCTTCTAGATCGTCATCTTTATTCATCACATATCATCAACATAATTCCTGCTACACATTAAATAGCAAATTTCAACATTTAACCAACTTTTACGTATTTTAATAACACACATACACTTCACGCAAATTTGTCTAAACATACATTGTTTTTCTAATTAAGTGCACCTCAAAATACTAATTTTAGTGAACTCCGGATATTTAATTTTTGGGTGGAATTCTCTTCTTAATATGTATATGGTAGCGAATATAAGGGAAAAATTAAAAAATAACATTGAGTATTTAAAAGGATCAAAGTGGCGTGCTTAAGAGAATGGTGGAAATGAAACCGGAAGGTAAAAGAAGTTAGGAAAGGCCCAGGACTGCATGGAATAAAATAGTATAAGACTATGGGGGGAAGCAAGGAAAAACGAAGGCAGTGACTTAAGGTATTGAAGAAGAAGTAAAAAAAAAAAAAAAAAAAAAAGAAGAAGAAGAATTCGTTGATCTAGCCTGTGCAGAGTTGCAGTGAATGTCAGATTGGTGATGTCACTCCCCAAATCACTAAGACACTTTTGCAATAGGCCGCGTACACCTACTCATTCGGTCAGAGCTGCAAATAATACTCACCTAAAACCATATAGTAGAGCCAAATTTCACGGTCTAAACAGAAACACGATTGTCTGTGAACGCCCCATGGTACATCCGGAATGTACAGCTACATAGAGAATTGGGCATTGTCAGGAGTAATGAGTACATCTTTACAAGCACAAGAAGATTCTTTGCTCATCTTCCTCATGTATCAGGTGCTTTATACTTTCAACAGGGACGCCGCCTAGATGCTGCAACAAGACTGAAGGCACGCTTGCCACAAGACGTTTTATTTCTATACGATATTAATTCTGTAGTGCTGAAGTTATGTAATTAATATTTCCACAAATCAGCTCAGTTTGCTTGAGGACTCCAATACGAATGTCCTGTTTCCATGTGTTCTTTAATTTTATACTCTATCTGTAGCTCCGCAATTTGTATAGCACTGACTGTGCTGATAGATTTATAAATAAATATAAAAAAAATAAAAGAATAATGTATGACGTTGATTTTAGACAACCGTGCAAATTATTCTGTCACATTCTTTTTCCCGTGGTTGAAGGTGAAACATGACTATTTTGTGGCTAAGCAAACTCACGCTGCTCGATTGTCCAAAATTCATGTGTCATTCGCTTGCAATATCCATATTTAGTTTAATGGGACTTTAAAAAAGGTAATCATACCGTGAACACTGATCTTCTACGGATCTTCATGGAATTTGTTGGGCAATTGTACTTTATACAGCTGGATCATGGTTATTTGGGTACAAATCAGCTGGGCACAATAATAATTATCTATATTTTGGGTGGCCCACAATTGCATATAAGTGGAGGGTTGCTTTTCTATTTTCATTGGTAAGGTCACTTCCAGATTGAAAATCGGGAAGACAAGTGTGATTTTCTATCTGTTACTGACATGGAATTAACAGATATAGAGAAATTCTTCATATACTTTACAGTAGATATCGCTAAAAATTAGGAAAAGTCAACAAGAAAAACCTTAATTAGTAAGATGAGTAAATGACATATCAAGCGTAAATACACAGAAATCCTAATATAGCAAAGGATAGTATTTAAATGCCTAATGTTACAAAAGTTACATAAAATAGACAATTTTTTGTTTGATTAGTAAATTGTATTCAATATCTTATGATTATACGAATCTTATGATTATGACAAGATTATGCGAAATACCTTTCCAATGGAATCATAGGCTATTCCAGAAAATAAATTTATATTTTATTTGCCATGTTAATATTTCAACGTTTTTAACTGATCATTTTTTGAAAAAAATTAATAGAAGCGAACCAATTTCCATGTGAAGTGTAGCTCATGCTGACATTTTAAAAAATATATTCGTGTCATATTTTTTAAAGAATCCAAATTCGAATTTGCACTGTTGCTGCATAATTAAGACCACAGACAGCAGTAATAGTTCTGAGTGTAACCTTTCATTGATTTACTTATGTGACTTACATTCAGTTGTATGTCATAGCCTGAGAGGTTTACACTATGCATAGAGCACCAACCAATTGCCATCTTAGTACATATTGTGACTTTGTGGGTTCGTGAAATGAAAAGTCCAATTGCACCACTCAAAAATGTTCTTTATTTCCACCGACTTACAGTTTAACACTTGCCAATTACACAGAATTACGTAATGCACACAATTACGATACACCAGTTCGTCCGTTACAATTTCACTTGCACTCGTAATTACGTCCAATACTCCGATGCACGTACACAGTCTTCTCGTCGTACACTAGCACTGCACTCTTACACTGTTCGCGAAGAACTCTGACTCCTCCTCTTGCCCGACGTGTTGCTTATATAGGGCCAGCGGGTCGATCTGGAAGGTTCTAGATTACATGAAATATCCCGTAAGTTCGAGAACACAGGTGGAACAGAAAGAGACGGCGCAGTGATGTTTTTTTTCTCCCAGCTACCTCTTGTCACCACTATAAGACAAACGAGGGGGGGGGGGGTCTGGCGAACGCTGAACGTCCCCTGCTTGCCTGCTCTCAGCTGGTTCTATAGGGTGTTCCAACGTTCGGGTGACAATATATAGCTTAAAGTCTTACCAAGTTAAGGTAAGTCATTTACCAAAACAGTTGCTATACCTACACAGCAATCAAATCATACTTCACAGATAATTACATGAAATCTTGTCCTGTTGGAAGATACACTTTGCATTAAAATTTATTTTGAAACTGCATATTGTCTTTTTTCTGCATTTATTACTGTGTTTACACTTATCATTAAAGCATTTACAAATTCAAGGCTGTAATAGTCCTGTGTTGCAACCTGTCATTGTTGCCCTTTTTTAATGTTTAGCTTTCCATACACGCACAAACACACACATAAACACAAGTTCTCGCAGACAAACAAATCAACCTTTTTGTAACTATAAAGCCACATATTTTTTATTTTTTTCTCGACACCGAATTCTTGGATATTTCCTCTACCATTTATAAGGTCATTGGTATTTGGTAACGTACTTAAAGGTTCTCTTCATTGCGCAAGTGAAGCAAGCGTCGCCGGGAAACGGAAGAGGCGCACTGAAAGTCTGATTTCTTAAATAAGCAGCATATCTCGCAAAACTGAGTAATTTTAAATAAAAATATAGCAAACATCTAACAACAGTTCCACATAGGTCATAAAAGTTCACTTTATATTTTATGTTCTAAGTAACGCTAGAAACATCAAAATAATCAGATCAAAAGTGTGGAGCTTATATTTCCGCAAATGCACAACCTCTAACGTTAAACAATTTTCCAATTCTCATTTTTTATGTAGTCATATCTGAACTTAATTCGTGGATGGCGTTTAAAAGGTACTGGGGACTTGCAAGTCTTCTAAGAGAATGTTGGCAGCTTCGTCATTGTTCTGAGAATGTCACTCTAGGACAGCCTTTCGACTCTAAAAACAAGCCCACATGCTGTATTCTTGTACTCAAGATATCAATTATATTGAATGACATGCATTTTCATTCCACTTTGTTCCATAAACTCCTGGTTATAAAACAGATACGCCTCACCCAAACTTGTAATAATAATCACTTTTTAACCGTACACAACAAAGTGCTTTGTGAGCTTCAGAAGCTCGTTGTTTTCTCTTTCTCTCATAGCAACAGTGTAAAAAGCACTCATACCAAGGACCAGGTCTTCGTTAGGAATACTTACACTAATAGAGGTTTCCTGTTGAAGATCTTGCTAATTCTTCATTAGATCAACAGTGCTTCGACGTAGCAGCTAAAATGCTGCCATTTGATATTCCACGAGAACCAAATGGTGCAAGGGTATAGTTGCCAAACCTCATTTCCCGTTGGAATAGTATAAATTTGCTGTAAATATAATCACAGTTGTATAAACTGAAACCATTATTTATGGTAGGCCCCAAAAAAAGTTGTTTATAGATTTGTAATGTAGGTTAACATTTTAAAAGTGTTAATAATTGTGTAGCATAATATGAAAGTGATTATGGATATAAGTAAAAAACAAGAGGCATACAGTTAGAAAAGAAAAACTGATGAGTGTTTACTCTAAGTACAGAATATATTTCCGTAAGTTTTCGAGGTAGACCTGTTTTAGAGAATGTTGGGGAAAGTTGAATTATTTATGTATTTATTGCGTTTATGAAGTCAATGACCATCTTTAAAGCAATAAAAGTATTATTTCACTAATTTAAAAGGAAATAAGGCATCGATCCGAGTCAATAACCAGAAGATTAATCTCTTATGTAAGTCGACTGCAGCTGAGCTGGTGAAAGAAGTTAAGAATCATTATCAAATTGGCAAAATATAAAATTATTTACTTACAAATTGGTGTCCCAACACGGCGTGAATGATAATATTAAGACATATAAATAATTACTACAAATCGGCATCCTAACGCGGACCAAAATTGAAATGTACTAAAAAAACGTTACTGTGTCTTTCACAGAAAGAGCTGCATATTACACAAAAAATTAACTCACAAGCGAAGGGCAAAGTCTTCAATTTTCTGTGCACTGCATTTTGGAATGGGAACAGAGGAATTAATTTTTCCTCACGAGCTTTTCCTACAAAGAAATGAAAAGTGTGGTACGAGTTCAAATTAAACAGCTCTCTTGGAATATTTAAAATAATGAATACAATGAGTTAATTATAAGTGACTCTCATTTAAAGGCCTGACTTATATTTTTTCGCTTGTATTTTAAGTGGTTTAGGAAAGTTGGTTTATAAATATTTATCTCAATTTTGTATACTTTTGGTAATGTTTTCTCGTTGTAACATCAATTTTTTGTGGTTTTCGTGTACAAAAATAAAAGTTAAAATCAATTTATAGTATCACAAAGCAAAATTATTACAGCAATTGTTATTTTTGCATGTAATTCGCTGTGTAGAAGAACCAAAGAAACGAAGAAACATTGATCATTTTGTTTATACAGAGAAAAGCAAATTTGATTATCAGTACTAACGTGTGTGTGCAAATATATGTAATTGTTTATTATTTTTAATACTTGTATGATTTTTATCTATTTGATTTGGTTATTAAATAATTAGTTTGATTATAATATAGCTATAAATTTGCAAATCGATAAGAAACTTCCCTTTTATGCAATATAAATGTTATCCCTTGAAATTGTGCAGTTGAGGTTATTTACATTTGAGGTGGGGTGGTCCGATGCTACGAGGTGTTTGATTTCAATTTCCTGATTCAGATTTGCCTGAGCAATGACAGGAGTTAGAAATTTGAAAGGTGTTAGATATGATAAGGATACAGGGAAATGCCCAATGTGTGGAGAAGAGGATACAGATTGGCATACTATACTTTATTGCAAACAAAGATATCGAGAGAACAAATTTGGCAACAAAAGTGGGACAGTTTTAGGGATGGGGAGAGGTATTGATAATAAAGAAAATGTTATTGGTAAAAGGAGAAAAGAATGTAAGAAATATAGGTGAATACCTGGGGAAAGTTAGAGAGAAATGGTTAAGATTGATGAAGAATAAATAACAATTAAGGGCTGGAAAACTAGAACGAGGGATACAAGGGAGAGGAGGGTCATCAATTCACGGAAAATCAGGGGTTATGTGTATTGAGACCAAGACTTGGGGCATGCAGATAGGAAGGGTATGTTAGATGTGAATAGTCATTTTGATATTTTGTGAAATAAATGTTACAGATGTCAATGTATCAGTGAAATTGTATGTAGAAGAAAGATGAGAAATAAATACAAATTACAAAATACATTTCAGGTTTATGGATGAACAACAATTTGTAAAATAATTATTGTGAAAATAAGTGGCACGACCTGTAATGTTTGATATCAACTGTTTTTTTTCCTCGCCTTTCTCTTTTATTTCTCTAAAATGGAAGCCTTAAAGCCTTAGTAAATCATTCAGATTTTTTAAAAATAGTTACAGCACTTAACAACATTAGTTCAGCGGTCTTAACTGTCCTTGACTGAAGCTCTTCTATTAGTGTGTAATTCCCATGCATTCCGCTTGATGCTGCAACCAATTCAGAATAACACTTTGGACAAGATCATTATAGTCTTTGAAATCTGTGCTAAGATGTCATTTAGATAAAAGTTGCTAAATAACAGCACAAAACGGTAGTTTAATGGTTGGGAGTGTTGTAACCAAAGCCACATGCCAGATAAAGGAAGGAATACAATTGCAATAACATTTAATCTATTCTTAACCTTTGATGTGATGAAATAAAACATCATGTTACTTCGCATACCTGAAACACCATCATGCTCATGTCGTCGAAGCTGCTGTTGAATACTGGGACGTTAGATTTGTTAGCTAGGGGTGTCCATCCCCCAAAGGTAGCTAAAGCGCATCCCTTCTACTCAATAATAGTTGTTTACGATATCAGTATCGTAACATATCAAATTATAACAGGAAATTGGAACACCGTCAGACGAGAGCGTAAGCTGAGTCTGATAACCAGTCGAGTACTGTAATTTGAACTTATGATACGTGTATCGTAAAACGTCTATCTACCTTGATAAAAAATATTTATATGCTTAAAATTTGTTCGATGGCTATATACATTGATTTGTTAGTGGTAGTTGGATGTAGATAACCATGTGCAAAACCTGGTTATTAGTGTATACCGGCGCCATCAAAGTAAACAAGTAAACAAAAGCTCGCGTATAAGTGGGACATCAGTGGTTGAGAATGAAAAATGCAGTTCGAATGCCATTTTTAAAGAATTTGAAACTAATGCAAAATATATACATAACTTCACATTGCCCGCCTCGGTAGCGTGGTGGTAGAGTGTCTGCCTCACGTTCAAGAGGTCCCCGAGTTCGAATCTCGGCCAGGGTGAGTTACCTGGATAAGGTTTTTTCCGATGTTTTCCCTTATCCGGAAAGACAAATGTCGGGTAACTCTAACCTCTATGGACCTCCGACTCATTTGAGCATCATTTCACCTATTTCATTCATCGTCCGATATGACTTAACGTTGGAGGACGTAAAATTACAACAACAAAAAAACTTCACATTATTATAAATACAGCAGTCAAACAGTAATCAGTGTTTTACATGATATAAGTAAAGGTAATTTGTATTTATTAATCACAGTCTACGTTTCTATTGCATGGTTTAAAAGCAGAAGGAAGAGGGGAAATTAGTTGTACAACATGGATGCTTCTGTGCAATACCTAAACATCACAGGAGTAAACCGTTAAAAAATGGTGAAAACAAATTATATTGAATGTGTTTTGGAAGTTGTGCAAAATATACCCGACTTTAGCAATGGAGGACATTGATTTGTTAACAGAATAAACCAGTGTTTCAGCGCCAAGCATTAATGCCGCTCGAAGTGAGGTACTGAAAACGGGCCGGATTTGCAGTCCAGGAAAACATTGTAAAAGAAAGAAGCCAGTTGTGGAAGGTGCATATGATGAATTTGTTAAAAGTACTATTCGTCGCAAGGTTCATAGCTTCTCTGAGCCACCACAAATATAAAGTGCTTCAAGCAATAAACAATGATCCCGATTAGCCGAGCTTTAGAGAAACGACCTTCCACACCAATCTTCGCGACATAGGTTTTGGATTTGTGAACAGAAGCAGAAAGAATGTAATTGTTGAGCGTGAAGATATATTGTTGTGGCGTAGGGATTATGAAAGAAAAATTCGGAAAGGGAAGTTATTTAAGGAATTCATCCGTTTCCAGATTACTGTTTCTACGGCGTAAGATAATCAAACATCGAAAAGGGCAAAGCAAAACTTTGCATAGATTTTCCTTGACAGCGAACATGTTTGCCACGTGTCTGATAAAATAGCGCGACTGATTCCCTCCAATCACAGTCGCTGGCGGAATAATAACATTTTCCCGCTTTGTTTACGTCACTAAGAACGACGCCGGTATGGGTATAAAACTACTGTAACTAGAGGAACAATTTCATGAGATTCGCTAATTTTCATGAGGTATTTATTTCGGCTGAATATCTTTCTCGTCCAGAAAAGTAATTTATACATTTGTGGGTATAATTAATTGGTGAATAATAAATATAAAGCTTGTACTTAACATTATATTGGTATATTTTTAATCAAAATATATATTTTATGCGATCATTTGTATTTATAGTACTAGGAACCAAAGTAATAGATTTTTACTGTGAAATACAGTGTTTATAAATCTTCTTAATGGTGTTTCCTCTTCATGCCACGCTTCTGCGCTTGGAGAATTGGCTTTATAGTGCAATACAAATTAAGATTCCTGCCCTTTTCACTTAAAATCTGTCTGTATTGCGAGAAGGTAAGTTGAGGTCACATGATGTGATACGGGCAGAGCTTATATGTTCTGAATTCACGTACTTTGTTATTCTCACGTGGACTGTTTCCGTTTAACAGATCCCAGATTACACATAATTTGAGGTATTGAATTGTTACGTCGAACTGCAACGAGACTAGACTCCCACTAAGGTACTCTAGAACACTTAAACTGAAATTAACTTTTATTCTCTCTCTTTCTCTCTCCTATATGTGTTTAAATTTCTGCATGCTCATTGCAAAGATATTTATTCATTTTTCTCTCTTTATATTTAGGTTTGGTACACCCACACATCAACACACATGCAATTCATAGACAAACATATCTTTCATACGAGACTTTGAGTAGAAAATTCACACCACCCAACTGAGAATCGAAAATGGGACTTTTGAATTAGAAAGCTAACACATAGGGAGTTTGTGCAAAACTATATAGTATAGCATACAAAGTAATGATGAGAAAGGAAACTTTAACAAGGTTTTAAAATGGCACTCCTGTTGATATTACTGCACGCCTGTAAATTGAAAGTGCTGAAAAAATTGGTAAAATGAGAAACAAGTTTCTCAGTTGAGCAGTTGTATGTGCTGTATTGGATAAGAACAAGGTGACGTTATTATAAGTAAGCTGAAAAGTTGGAAATATCCTACATATAATAAAATATTAATGTAATGTAAAAGATCGATCGCGAATGTAGAACGAATTTAAATGGAATTACAAGGATGACAAAAGTAACAATGTGCTACAACCAAAAAGGAAGAAAATCAGGACCTTTGGTACCTAGAAGATAATTAAGATAAAATTCTTGTTCTCAAATTTGAAAAATAAAATTTTAAGTTACATTTCACTGTGTACTCGACACAATATCCATCCATTTTAAATGGCTTCTTAGGGTAAATAAACTAAATAAAAAGTTATGCATCATATCCTATAAAAGTAAATGTGATCAAAAACTGTAACCCCACAGGAAATAGATTGTGTTGCTTGAAAAACACAACAATGCCATTAGTTTAAAGTCTAAAGGAAAGGACGGAAGAAAAAAAAGGCTTGCAGTGTCAAATAAGATTTATTACTGCTTGTAACCAGATACTTAGCAAGTGATTAGGTTCCAAGTTTTGTGTACCTGCCAAACAGTAAAATTATACTGTCGATTTATAAATTATTGAGCTGATTTCTGCAAAAAATAACCTTCATGCTTAGCATCTTGATTCTTAAGTTCTGATTTCAATCCTGGTTGGAACTTGGAGTTCATGTTTAATAAGAACAAGGATTCTTCTAAAAGGGCCTAAAAGTTGTGAATTTTAATAATTTCACAATTTAGTAAATATATAGCCAAACGTATCTAATTGCACAACTTCTCCTTTATATTTCATTCTTTCATGCATTTATGGGATTTTCTTAGATGTTTTAGTAATTTTGTGTTAATTATCCTCTAAGGTGTTTTTTTTTATCTTATTTTTATGCTTCCATAATGTTTTCATGACATGGTGTGTGCTGAGCAACTATTGCCGAAAGTGAGCGGGATGGTCAGGTGGTTTCGTTTGTGGCCCGCATTCGGGAGATCCCTGTTCGAATCCCGTGGTCGACCTAGCTGAACCATGGGATATTTTCGGGGGTTTTCCCGGGTTGCCAGGCGAATGCTGGGTAGGTTAATTACATACCCCGAATTCCCTATACCTCAATTTAATCTCCATTATCATTTCACATCATCTCTCATCTGGTGGTCTCTTTCAGGTTCGAAGTATCGGCGAGTGTCTCGGTGCTGCGTGGCAGGGTGATATGCGCTAGAGTAAAACTGTCTCCTCCGGTAGGACGGTCTCCGGTCCTCGAGGCCAGTCTAGTGGGTCTACTTCTGGACCGCAGTCGGTTGAGCTGTCTGTTGAACTTGCCTGCCGGGGAGTTTTCATCTGGTGGACGGCCGACTTTGTCTCCTCTCGCTTCATCTTTCATTCTGGAGATGGACCACTTGGGGCATAGGTACAACAGATCAAAACTGGTCACTGTGTCGAATCCCCTCCGCACCATAATCCAATCCAATCCAACTATTGCTGAAACAACAAAACATATCTGAAGTGCAATCGCATTACTTCCTCTGCTGGTCCTTGTTCAAATTATTCTTAAAATAATAAAAATATTTATTTTCCTTTCAGCTTTTCTTAATTGAAATAAACATTCTTGAAATTGTTTTATTACAAATTTTATTATGGGTACAATAGAAATATGAGCATCTGTGGGTTTTAAGTGATCTTTTAAAACTGACTCCATTGTGATGACTTTGAAGTTCTACTCACTTTGCATGATCATGAACAACCCCTCCCGCCCCCCACCCACACACATACACAACACGAAAGAAAGAACAACTTTTGATTTGGAAAACCTATAACTGCTTCAAAATTAAACAAATAATACAGAATGTATTTATCTGACATAAATTTTGCACCTTAACGTGATCCAGAACTTTCTTGTGAAGTAAGACTTTGTGTATTCTTTGCGGCTTACTAGTTACGCCGAAGTCAGTTAGAATAAAGGAAACTATTCTTAGAAAATGAAGTTCAATATTTTATTTGTCATTATTGGTCAAGACATGCAGTATTTTAATGAACATCGTTGACCCATTTTTGAGAAAATAACATTTTCCATTTAAATATTCTTAACAAATCCTTAGACAGTACCTGAACTAAATGACAAGTTATGAATTTCTCCGACCTTTTGTTTTATAGTTATGGTATTCACACAAGCGTGCGCGAATGGGCAATGTTCTAAACATGATTAAACGTGGGTTCCTAACGATGCGTAATATTTCCAGTGAAATCTCGATACGAAGTTTTAAGTACAATAAAATATTTCCAGTGCTTAACTTAAATAGAAGAAATAGAAAGAGAGAAATGGCCTTAATTTTCCGTTTTGAATTAGTAATGTACAGTAACGAGTATGAGTTAGTTTAAAATCAGAATTGCAAATAAAACTTGACAGACCGTTGAGGCGTATTGACCTTCAAGTGACCAGCGCTGTGATCGTCTCTTATCAGGTCTTATCTTGTCAATTATAAGAGTGCAATATTAGAAAGTTGACGTACAGTAACTTACGAAACACAAATAAAGCGATTGGAAGCTGCGTTTGTCTATATGATGTTTTCTCGTGCCTACCGCTGTATGTCACATTGCTGTCCAGAAGACATGATTACATCTGAACAGACTATACATACACTGTAGTCGCCGTGTATATGCGATAAGCTGAGGTAAACATCTCTGTGTTGCGAATTTTTTCCGATACGACTTCTCGCTTTGCCATGTAGTAAAAGTGAAATTATTTGTTTGTATGTGTGTGTGTGTGTGTGTGTGTGTGTGTGTGTGTGTGTGTGTGTGTGTGTGTGAGAGAGAGAGAGAGAGAGAGAGAGAGAGAGAGAGAGAGAGAGAGAGAGAATGACTGTGTACTGTTTAGCATAACAATGGCTGAATCAATTCTAATAAATTAGCTCCTTTAAATCCTATTTAGCTGGTGGTGGAGTAACTGAGTGGTTTCGTTTGTGGCTCTCTTACTAGGGATCCTTGGTTTAATTCCTAGCACTGGAGTTGAGTTTTAAGGTCGGCCTTATTCAAGCGGTCCTACCTCTGACCAGTTCATCTAATATATCCCTATGTTCCAAAATGGTTTGTAGTTTAACAGCTGTAGGTCCTCTTATTTCCCATCCATCTTCATCATTGCCATACATTCGAAAATGGTAACTCCGTCTTTTTGGTGCCAATGTCTCAGAAATTGGTTGTCATCACTGGTGGAATGAGGTTACTCCCAAACGTCATCGAGCATATAGTGAGTCTTAGATACGCTGATGAGATCCTATTAACAAGGGAACTATCACTATACTCATACCTGTATTTTCTTGAGAGTTTGATGGCATTTCTGCTCTATGGGGATGCCCTTTGTTTAAAATCGTGTATGGAGTATAGATGGAAGGACCCAAAAATGGGCCCAGAATACGCAGGGACGTATAAGTATAAAACAGCATTGAACGGGAGGGATTGTTTACCTCTAGAGGGTAGCAGCCTACACATGGCATATGTAAGGAGCGCTATGCGCCGAACGAAGCTGACGAGGGATGTCCAATAGCTACTTAAATGTGGTCCCATGCGGCGCTTTCCAGTCTTCAGTTTTGGGCCTTGCGGTTCCATTCGCAACAAATTTCTGGTGCACATAGCTTATGTACATCAGGCACTGTACATAAATTTTTCAGGTGCGTAGCGGTGTGAGTATAGTCGCCTTGCTCGAACGGTTACCATGGATTTATCTTTGGTAATAGATACCTTTCAGGTAAAGCACTGATTACTCTACGTGCAGAGAACATCTATCTGTCATTTGTGATTCCTGCTAACTCCATTGGCTGAAGTGATGAGTTCATTGGTGTGTACATTCTGATTTTTAAAAGAAGATACTTAAGGTTGTTGCTATGGTAACGTAAACAAAGTTTTGAGAGGATAAAGAAAATAGATATCTGCATTACTTCCTGTCTGCTGTTGGGCAACATTGCTGAACCTCACGAGGAGAAACAGCTGACCTTCATGTATCTTCTTTTAAACATTAGACTGTAGCACAAGGCCGGGAAACGCGTCAGTTCCCCTCTTACTCTTACAAGAATAATCAGTGCGTTATCTCACAAAGGCGGCTCGGTTTCGATCCCAGGCGACCGCAAAGTGAGATTTGTGATGGACAACACGGGTCTGGGGCGGGTTTTCTCCGGGATCTCCGATTTCCCCCGCCATCTCATTCCACCGGTGCTCCATTTTCATCTCATGTATCATCAGTGTCATCGCCTGCGGTGCCGTATGTAGTTAAAGCGGGCGTTAAACACTATATACTTCATTTCATTTCAGTGCGTTACCTGAGAGGTTTCTAAAAACAAAGATATAGCTATGGTAACCGTTCTAGCAGCGCGACTATACAGTGATAGTTCCCTTCTAAGACAGGATATTGGATCTTATATACTATTCCCAAAGGAAATATGCTCTAACGGGGCGCACATTACGTATCTGATGTTATAGGATGTCTATATCTAAGACAAAATTAGATACATTTATTTTAGATAACAGCGCTCCATTTTGTATCTGACTCTTCAACCGGACTGATGGTTGGTCGCCTTTCGTGCAATAACCTCGGAGCGTAGCTGCGTCTCAGTATTTATGATCAATTTAATTAATTCCATTAGTAATAAATCGACTTCACGAAATGCCACCAGTAGACTTTTATCGCCCTGGCCGTTGCATTCTCAGATTTCAGTGCACTTGGTCTTCTGTTCAAGAATTTGAGGAGCACAGCAGTAACCTCTTTGTTCCGGTGCGAAACTGGAAAAAAACCTAGGACCTTAAATGAAACTTAATGTACGTAATACCACATAAAGAACTCATCACGAACGCAGTATTCCAGGCGATAGCCGGCTTTCTTTGTTTCAGATTTATGACATCGCTCCTTTTTTAGAAATTGTCAATACAATGGGTTGTTTCCCAATTAATTAGAACCTTCAAACTCAGTTCATTAAGGACTCTAATTGGTAAAAACAGTACTCGTCAATAACATGCTTGTAAATGCGGACCTTGCATTCAGAACAGTTGGAAGTTTGTGGTCGAATATAATGCTATTCAGTTACTCTGCGACGAGTATGTACTTACAGTTAATGTGAATAAGAACTAAAACAATGACTTTCAAGAATGTTTGGCTTATCGATCATCTTTTATAACTATTCATTAGGTAGTATAATAGGACACATAAAATAGTAACACGGCTTAAATTTATGTTTCAATTTTCATGTATTTGTGTATTTTCTGCTAGATATTTTTTTCGTGCAATAGTGTTTTGTTTACATGTTTTCCTAATTTTTACTTTTTATTTTCTTTTGTTCATATTTCTGTCGTCTTTGATCTTCTTTTATTGCTCTTGCTATTAAGAAAACACACCGGACGTTTTAGATACTATGTGGATTAAAATATGCAGAGGTTTATTGGAATTTGAGGGCAATTAGACTTGGCTTTATTTTACCATGCCCCCAAATGGGACATCCGCGGGAGGAAGAGTGAGGTGAGAGGAGACAGAGGGCGGCCGTCCCAAGGAGACACGACACTGCAGACAGGGTTCCTACATACTTACTTAGATGGAGACTTTCCCCACCAGGCCAGTAGGTACAACGGACATCCCACCCTACTGTGGTTCGGGAACGGTCCCGCCTGAGTTTGGAGACCAGTGACCATCCTACTGGAGCAGAAAGTGGTTTACTCAGGGTATATCATCTTGCCATGCAGCGCAGAGACACCCGTCTATACTTTACTCTGTAAGAGAGCACCAGATGAAAGATGATGTGAAACGATAATGGAGAGTTAGGAAATTTAGGGGACGTATTTAACCTATATAGCATTTGCCTGGCGATCCGGGAAAACCACAAAAAAGTCCATAGGACAAGCAGGTTGGGCAAAGGAATGGAATTGGACCTGCCGAATGCGGGCCGCGGACAAAACCGCATGTCATCTAAGCCAGTATACATTTTCTTAAATGTATTGTATTTAAAATCAAAATACAAAACTTGAGTTAGGGTATGCTTTCAGTAGCGCCTCTGAGTCTATTATCATCGAAATATTCTCAGTAAATTGAAAAAATGAATTCTGAGATTTGGTCATTAGTGATGTACTTCTTTCCTTTGCAGCCTTATTTTACTTACATACTCTCTGTCGTTATTTTTGAAAACTGTCTCATACAGCTAGGGAGTGAATAATAAAGCTACACGTACGTGCTTTATAATGCACATCACTGCGCGAGCCCGTCCTCTTTCTACGCCGGAGTTTTCAAAAGTAATTCGCTACGTAATGGTGATATTGGCCTTGAAACTCCATGCTTTTTGCATGACCAAGGGAAAGCATAAATGAGTTAGCGTATGAAAAAGTAGGAATGTTTAAAAATTCAACATATAACAAAGAATACCTCGGAAATGCTTAAAGCCATGAACATTTTGTGCAAAAACCTTTGTGCGCTCTATTGAACCTTATAATTTGTGTATAGTAATATTTTGTCTATTTCTACAATTGAAGAGCTTGGCAAAATAACATGCTATGCCAGAAAATTCAAGTCCAGAGATGTAAAGTAAAGAAGAATTTAAAAAAAGTACCATAAGTTGCTACAATGATAATTCCTTCTCCACCTTTATTTCATATAATCCTGAATACCTTAAATTCAATATTCACTCCATTTTTGAGATTTTATAAATCTAAAATATCAGATTTTCATTGTAAGAACACTGAACCAGGTGGCTTAGTATGATTTTCTTGCAACATAAATACTTCATTATTTTTAAACTGTTCTTTAGGTAGCAGATAGAACTGAAAATTGTTGACAGCATTGTCACCGAGGTATTGTTGTGCTGCTACCGCAAGCCGCAGCCAGCGCGTGGGCGCAGAGCTGGACGCTTGCCGAGAGAGAGAAAGAAACAGAGAAAGGACAGAGTAATGTCTGGATAGTTCCGTGTTTCTCTCGCTGCGTCGCGATTGCTATCGAACCATCGACTGCATTCTAGAACAATGACTGGAGGTATAAAAACCCCACAAAGTGTTAGAGTGGAGTAAGTTGTTAATTGAGTCGTTAGTTGTGCAGGAATTGTGAGTGTGGGGATATTTGAAGTGTACTGCGGTGATTTCTTTAGTTTGTTTTCGTGTGCAGCTGAGAACGAGACGACCTTGAAGACTGCTATTGTGTATGTCACGTCTTTTTTTACTGCTGCAAGGGATGTACAAAGTCACTGCAATATAGAGAATTTTAAATTTCTGTAAACAAGACTTTTAATTCTACAAACCCACAAAATCATAGTATACTTCAAATAATTATTACAAAACATCTGAAATATTATAAAAATTAGAACTTGTAACTAATCTCATAAAATGTTTACAATTTCATCCATCATTTAATTCACCATCTTGTTATGTATTATCATTACAATTTCAGCTGCAGATAAAATGTGTGATAAATTGGTGGAATGTACTTCAATAATTAAAATGCATTTTTCTCAGTATAAGGGTTTAAAGAACACTTTGAATTATCAGTATGTGTTCTTTTCCTTGAATAGCTTCTTTTTGCAGCTTGTGTCTTAACACACCCAAACAAGTATTTTGTGCATTTTAGTCACTCTTATTCTAAAATGCATGGAAAATTCCCGCCTCTTGACTATAAGGTCTTGGCATTTAGCTCGGAAGTGACATGGTGCACCCAGGGAACGTTCTTTTTTATCAGTAATATAAGGGGATACAATGTTTCTTCTCATCTTCTGTTTTTGTCTGATATTCGGAGAAGTGGATTTCTGTTTCCTTTTCTTTTCTTGAATGTCACATAAGTTTTCCGGCACACCGGAAGTTCAATCTGAAATAATACATCATCATAAACTATTGATAATATATTATTGTTTTGGTTGCTACTGCAGTCTATTTTGTGTACGTATGTTCATTGATAAGTCAATATTTTATAGAATGTAATATAAATTCAATATTATATAATATAATGTACTGTTATTGGCTTATTTCAAAACATGTTTATTTTAATACTAAATATCTTACTTATTAAGTTGTATTTAAGCAGAATGCTTATGTTATGATACAGCTCGGTATGAAACAGGGAAGTAAAAATGTTTCATATAAAGTATGCTATGCCATTATTTATAATAACCTTTGAAATACTTACTGCAGCACACACATCCATGATTCCTGAGATTTCGTCCTCAGAAGGAACATATTCTGAAACATAATCTGCAAATATACCCTCATTAGAATCAGCGCCTCTTTCAAATTCAAGTTTTCTTATACAGATAAACCTACACTTTTCCCCACACTTTCCATCATATTGATATTTGGATGACATAGCAGGTTTTCTTTTCTCGAAATATATTTATTCGCACAAGAGAATCAAAATGGCTGTGGTTTGTGTTCCCCTGCCATCTTGTGGATATTATTGTCAGAAACTCTACTACAGTTAGATACATCAATGGAGTTATTGCACTGTTATTACACCAAGCACTTCAATGTATTTATTATGTGAAAGTTATTTAGAGTAAAGAGAAATATTAACCCTAATATAGTCAACGCAAACCTTTTATTTTTATGACAATATTTTAAATAATGTTACTTTAATCAGCATATAATTTTGAAAAAGAAGAAAAAAGGAGCGAAATAAAACTTATATAAGGTATGGAAAGGTTGAGTCAGACTGAAAAATTCAATGCTATAGCCGGGATTTGAACCACGGATCTTCTGGATGCCCTCCAGCCGCTTTAACCCTTGAGCTACTATGGCCAACGTGCCGATATAACATTAAATTCTCCAACAGACTCGCGTTAATTTCCATTAATTGACACTAATAGTGGTTAACTATAAAGCCCGGACCTTAAAGTACTTACACGATGTAAGTCGCCATTAAGGTAGTTGTCTCATATGTTTATGAGAACTCCTAAGTGGTTTACCGGGGAAAGCACGAGTCAGTTGGAGAATTCAATGCTATATCGGCACGTTGGCCATAGTAATTCAAGGGTTAGAGCGGCTGGACGGTACCCAGAAGATCCGTGGTCCAAATCCCGTCTACGGCATTGAATTTTTCAGTCTGAGTCAATCTTTCCATACTTTAGCCTACACACGGCTAATGTAAAGGAACAATTAATCTCTATTATATGAGGTAGTTGCAGGTGGAAAAACTTTTTTGAAGATGTCCATATTGCACCTTGAAAGGTGCCCAATTTAACTCAAGTTTAGCATTTAACGTTACATTTTTGACTTGAGGTTTTATTATATGCGCACGCGCAACTTCTTCTAAAAAAAACTTTTCAGGGAGAGAGAGAGAGAGAGAGAGAGAGAGAGAGAGAGAGAGAGAGAGAGAGAGAGAGAGAGAGAGAGAGAGAGAGAGAGAGAGAGAGAGGGTGAGAACGAGAGTCAGAGATATATCAGAGAACGTTAAAATGTGGAGATTAGGGAATGCAATATTTTCTTATACACGAGATGGCCTAGTAGTAACGTGTGAATTGACAAGAGCCGTGGTTTAAAACCTGCCAGGACCACATAGACTAATGTTTTTTTTTTCTAGGTTTCCCTTAGTCCTCACAGCTGGCAAATACCGGTAAATTGTGCACTAAATGTAAGTTTTGAGGGTTTTCTTCTCACCTTTGCCTTTCCAATTGTCATTTTATGTCATATAACATTAGTATCCCCCATCTGTGATGTGTAGTGTAAGAGCGGAAGTAAATAATAAAATATAAACAAAAATAAATATTTTGCTTAAAATAGGTAAATAGTAGGAAAATTGAAAAGTAATGATGCTGTTGTAGGTACCTATAGAAGTTCAAAGTCAAATATCCACTCCATAATCATTCACAAAGGAAAATATTAATTAAAAGCTGTATTAAACCATTCACTATAAACAGCCACAACGAATGAAAGTGCCGACCTTTTAATAACTCACTTACAAAGATGTACACCTTGACACTCACCTTGTAGCGCATTTGTGAATGGTGTCTTGCACTTCGATTTAAAAAGAGATTGCTGACCTCTTCATTAACAAGTTGCGTCTGAACGATTTTAATTCACAAATTCAATTTATTTCGAGTAATTTCAATGCAGATTTATATGTTTCTGCGTATTTTACTTTCTAGATGACCTATCTAAAGTAGACAAAGTACTGACTCTACATGGTATTTCGGTACTGATATTTCACTGCATGCGAAGCAATGTTTAGAGACAACTTGAATCCAGAATAGTATTTTTAAACACAATACATGTCTCTCTGTGTACAGGCCGCGACGTGGCTCAGTGATTAGGTGGGTTGGCTCTCACCAAGGCGGCTCGGGTTCGTTCCCAAGCGACTGCAAAATGAGATTTGTTGTGGACAACACGGCGATGGGACGGGTTTTCTCCGGGACCTCCGGTTTCCCCCACCATCTCATTCCACCTGTGCTCCATCTTCATCTCATGTATCATCAGTGTTACCGCCTGCGGTGCAGTATGTAGTAAAAGCGGGCGTTAAACACTACACATTTCATTTCTCTGTGTACAGCATAATCTCAGAAGTCAATTAAATGAATAATCTTATATTTAACATCCAAAATTATGACATTAAGAATTTCTTTTATAAATAAACATTCATGCTGCACTTGGTATTAAATTTTATAAAAAAAACTTAATTTCCTTAAATACTTCTCAAAACTGCATAGTACTGCCGGTAACACTTTCAGAGTTTTATTATACAAAAACTGCAAATGATGGGACTTTCAAACACACCTCAGTTTAAACTCTCAAAGTTCTGTTTACAACTTACAAAGGTTGAATATGTGGACCACAAGTGACTTAGCAGATGTCCAAATTACAATAATCTCCCCATACTTTTTTTAACATATCCTCTGTGACTGTGGCAACAGCTTCTCGAATTTTAGTTTTTAGTTCCTCTAAATCATGTGGCAAAGGCAGTACAAACTCACATTCTTTAGGTACCCTGAATAAATGAATTCCTGTATTTCCTTAAGTGGGACATAGGATCTTCTGAACCATGCAACCTTGAGGCCCGTAGGCAACGGGTTGAGGATCACAGGTTTCCTGATTAGAGAGATTCCGGGATGAGTGATCAGCTCAACGCCGGAAGTGAAAGTACGAGAGATGGTGGGATAGGAAAAATGATGATGGAGCAATTGGTAGACTGTTGTAGAGGGGGAACCAGATGGACCCGGAGAAAACCCGCCACAGCGTCATGTTTCCACCACAAATCCCACTTTGCGGTCGTCTGGGATCGAACTCGGGCCGCCCTGGTGAGAGCCAAGCGGTCTAACCACTCAGCCATGGCCCGGCCTTAGGTACCCTAACCCCATTCAAAAAGTCATATACGGTCATATTGGGTGACCTTGATGGCCAGGAAACATCTGTCCTTCACTTCAGCATGTCTTAGCCAACGATCAGACATCTCCGTATTCAGGTGAGCACGAACTGCATTGTGGAAATGTGCTGGAGTCCCATCTTGCTGAAAGCTGAAAGCATCATAGAGAGCATGTATAAGATAAGGCACCAACCATTGCTCCAGATATGAATGTGCAGTCGCAGTAGCCTCAATGAAGAAAGATTCATACCGTTTTCGTAGTGACAACGCTCAGAAAACATTCACCTTTGGCTAATCACACTAGTTCAATGATACCTTGAGGTTTCTGTGTACCCCAAACACAAGAGTTGTACCTACTTGTCAATTTTTCCACTCGTATGGAATGCCGCTTCGTCGCTGAAAATTAAGCGGCTGAAATAGTCGTTGTTATCTTCTATCATTTGTAACTGGCAAGCAAACTTGTAGCGCTTGGGTTTGTCATCTTCAGTTAGCTTCTGTAGAAACTTCAGTGTGTATGGTTTCATAGCCAGCCTCTTGTGCTCTAAATTTTGGATGACTTTGCGCAACTCTAAAACAATAAGACACAATTTTAATAAAAAGTAATACACAACGTAAGAGACCGACTCGGTCCTGACAGCCCGACTGCCGGCCTCACGCACATTTACACAAGGCAGAATAGTTTGGGGATCATCCAATCGATACGGGGAGTAGATGTGGTCAGCTTCTCGGCACCCCCAGCCGGAATGTGCGTATTCCTTCCTGACCGGGATTCGCTGCCTATTGTAGCTCCTCAATTTCGATGCTGAGTAGACACCAGTCTTATACATCGGACTTAAAATCCGCAACCCCAAAAGAAGAGATTGAACCTGGGCGCCTTCCGTGATAGGGAAGAAAAGTAATGCTCCTCTCCAGTACGCCATGACGCGGAATGAGAAAATCTTACTATACAAAAAATCGAGATCTCTTCAAATCACACAATTTATGTTTCATACTGTTTAGGTAGTGTAAACCACTATGCAGATATGTGGGGGCCCACAAATAAGAAAGCATGTAGAATACATAAAGGTTAACAAATAAAATTCCAACACGGTGTTGCGTGTTTTAAATGGAACGCGTGTGTTTATTTTAGCGAAATAAGAACTAGAGCTACAGGCTTAGTGTAAAATTTCTAATTTGAAATACGTGAGTTTTAGGGTACGGCAACGGTATCACATTTTCTAAGGTAATGCGATGCAGGGCTGCTTGCCCTGGCCCTTAGCGTAGTGTAAACAAACCAGTATAGTCGCGCAAAGTTTCTTAAACAGTGACCTTCGACCATAGAACACTCAGCGAGCCCAAGTACAACCCTCTTTCCCTTCTGTCTCCTTCCTACACCTGTAATCAGCGAGCTTATCAGCTCTTGTTACTCAATGCAATATGCCGTGTGTATTGCCTCTACCCTCTCCCGCCCCTGAATATAGTAGATTGTAAAAGTATTGTGAAGCTGTTATAGCTATACTGCATCCGTCTTAAGAAACACACAATTTGCATTACTCCGCGCCAGAGTGCACAGGCGTGACAGACGACAGACACTTTAGCCGATGTGTTGCGCCATATTACGAGGGCTGTTCAGTAAAAAATGATCATAATTTTTACGGACATAATTTTCGTACTAAAGTTCAATCTTATTATATTCTCTTAGCTTAATGTGAAACAAACACGCCGTAATAGTTTCATTGTTGGTACTCCTGGTTCCCGTATGTGAGAACCAGGTAATTCAGGCATGTTCAGTGTCACCTACAGCTGCAATGGAGGTAACATGCAGTTAAAGTTGATGTTAGAGGACGATCCGGAATTTCTTTCAAACGTAATCACTGCTGATGAAACTTGGCTACATTAATTTGATCCTGAGAGCAAACAGCAAAGCTTAGTGTGAAAATATCCTTCATCACCAACCCCCCAAAAAGCAAAACTGGTTGCTTCTGCTGGGAAAGTTATGGTCATCTCATTCTTTGATATTCATGGAATGGTTTATCAGCATGTTGTACCTGCACACACATCAGTAACTGAACAATACTACAGGGATGTCCTGAAAAAATTGCAAGTCCATATCAGGCGCAAAAGACCACATTTCCGTGAAGCAGGCTGGATGCTGAATCACGATAATGCGCGGCCGCATATTGCCAATGTTGTTGCTGAACATCTTGCTAAAATCAACGTGAAATACATCCCTCACGCTACCTATAGACCGGATTTAGCCCCATGTGACTTTTTCCTATTTCCTAACTTGAAGAAACGCCTTCGTGGCATTATCCTAATCAGAAGCAGTGGTGAAGGCTGCGGAGGCGGTTTTGAAGGATATATCAAAAATGGTTTCCAGCATGTCTTTGAACACCAGCAGAAACACTGGAACAAGTGCATCGCATCAAGCGGAGACTTATTTGACAAGGACCATCATTGGCCAAAAAAATGTGATAATTTTTTTACTGAACAGCCCTCGTACATTCAAATAAGTTGTATGCTCAAGAGTAGCTTACCAGTAGGCTTTGCTTTTGTAGGTTTTGTTCGCGGAATTACTCACAGGAAAGTGGGCTTCTTAGGACGGCAGGAGTGTGTGTGTATGTGTATGTGTGTATGCGCGCGCGCGTGTGTGTATGTGTGTGTGTGTGTGTGTGTGTGTGTGTGTGTGTGTGTGTGTGTGTGTGTGTGTTGCAATAGTGCTTCTTGTAATTTTAAAGTTAAAAAGAAAGACTCTTCATAGAAACTTGTCATTTGATTGCTAATGTATACAAATACCTTAAAGAAGAGACAATGTGAAAAAAATCACTATTTTCTTGAGCATTTCAGAATGAAGGAGAGAGTTATAAATTACCACAGAAAACTGATGACCTACATAAAGCAATGAATATTGAAAATTACGTGAAATAGCTACGCACAATGTGAAATTAAAACTTACTAGTACTCTGTGCTAGTAATAGATAATGCTTGTCACCCTAATTGCTAAAACTTCAAGTTCTTTAAGTTCTTTCTAGCTTATTATATCACATTATGCCCTTTGATGAAAATAGCACAAAATAGAATTGTACAATTTAAGTCTAGCCAATAAGCCAACTCAGAAGAACATTTTGATAGACCAAATATTGTCAGAGTATAATCACGCAACCGGATATGAATCCTATAGAAATTATATGAACAGATATTAATACTGTACTGCTTGTAGAAATGGAACCTTTAAAATGAAAGAGTTGAAACATGCTCCCAATTATTTGAGCAAGTTGACAAATGGAACAGGAAAAGGTATACTATGATGTGGCTGAAATAAAAGAGGAGTACTGGAATGAAGATGAACTAATGGAAGAAAGAACTGCAAAAATTAAAATTGAAGTAAACGGGATGGAAATAAGTGACGAGGATGACAGTAATGACGCCAAAGAAGACGATGAGGAAGAGGAAGTGTCAGTTGTCGAAGAATTAAAATGTGACTGCGGGCAAAATTGTTTAACTCTGTGCTAAGTTACTATGTGTAAATGAAAAATATCTATGAAACTCTTGTATATAATTTTTGGAGTCTGTACAGCTCTCCTGAATATTACTCGACAGAGCGTTGAGGCGTATTGACCTTCAGATGACCAGCGCTATTATCGTATCTTATGAGATCTTATCTGGTCGATTAGAAGAGTGAAATATCAGTAAGTTGATGTACAGTAAGTTACGAAACACAAATAGAGCAATTGGAAGCTGCGTGTACCTATATGATGTTTTCTCGCGCTGCCGATGTATGGCACATTGCTGTCCAGAAGACATGATTACATCTGATCAGACTATACATTCACTTTACTCTCCGTGTATGTGCGATAAGCTGAGGTGAACATCTCTGTGTTGCGCGTTTTTCCCCATACGCTTTCACGCTTTGCCCTGTAGTACATAGCGACGAGTGAAATAAACAGTCCAGTGATATTTGAGAGGGTGCAGACATCGCAATGAGATATCGCTGTCATTGAATGCCAGCGATAACAGGTATGATACTCGCATCAAAGCTTTCATTTAAAAATTTCAGTGTTCAAGAACCAATAGCGTCTCCCCATCACATTAAACCATGTTTAGTGTGGCTTGTTACATTTGCCGTCATTAGTCAATATGCCGAGCTACAGTAATAAAGAAAAACTAGATATTGTAATTTACGGCAAATGTCGCAGAAATGCATCAGCGGTGGCACTGTACCCAGATTGACGTATCCTTCACCTTGTGCCATTGCCAATATCTGCATGAAACTCTTGGAAACAGGAAGCTGAGCTCCCAAAAATCGACAGCATATAAGGACAACAAATGCCAATGGAAACGAAATTCTGTTATGACTGCTGTAGCCCATAATTCTGAGGAGACTGTCCGACAGATATCACGAGATTCTGGAATAACCCGCAATAGTATGAACAGAGATTTGCAGAGTCATCAGTTTCAACCATTCCATATCTCACTGCACCAAGGACTGCAGGGAATAACTTTGAATCTCGCATTGCATTCTGTCGTTCTCCACTTGTAGTGCAAGGTAATCCGTCATTCCCAAGTCTTATCTACGTTGTTTAAGGACGAATATGAATTTAAAAATCATGGTCATGTGGATTTGCGATGTTCTGTGCAAACTCCCCGCTGGATTCGTCAACGACAGTGGAGTGTCAATGTTTGGTGTGACATCATTGGTTACCGTATTTTAGATCCCCGTTTTTATAAGAGAACATTAAACGGATAGCGTTATTCATCATTTGTTCATCACACTATTTTACTCATGGAGTATGTGGGATTGGAAATGTGTTTGTTAATGTGTTTCCAGCATGAGGATGTTCCGTTCACTATGTACATGTTTCCAGAGATAGTGTGACTACGAAGTTTTCAAATAGAAGGATAGGTCCTGTCACATGGCAAACTTGGTTCTCTGACTTAAGGCCATTAGACTCCCTTCTCGGAGCACAGTGAAAAATAGAGTGTATCAAGAGCCCCCAATGGGTGAAAGATAAGCAGCATTGTATCTATTACTGCGGCGTGTTCAGCAATATTTGTATAAATACAGGAATCGGTGCAAAGCTCTTGTATTGATGGAAACGGAGGGCACTTTGAACATCTGTTTAAGTGACACAGTTTCATCGCATAAGACGCTATTGGTTATTTGTGGGTGCATTTTCTGCTTCAGATGTAATGCACAACAATGAATTTTAAAGGGGGGTAAAGGGCCACTGATAAATGTGTTTAGAAGAGTAAAACTAAATATGTTATCTCTAATTTTATTGTTCGTGTAGTTTTCATTTCGCTATAGCAAACATATTTGTTCCATTAAAAAAAAAAAAAAAAAAAAAAAAAAAAAAAAAAAACGTAGCCTTGTATTGGAAGTGTTATATATTTTATCGATTGACTTTTATGGATTGTATATACCAACCAGCCTTCTCACTGTGTGAGACCCTGGCATATGTACATTCCTAGCCAACTGAATTTTTCATGTATTTTTTCAGTCTGGAGATATTTGATGTCGCAGAGCTAGGCGGAGCATATGTGTGTATTTTTGTCTTAATGCACAAATATTTTATATTTGCCTGATAATAGATACGGTAAAATATTATAACTGCTTCTGCTAACCTATAATACAAGTACTACGTAACCGGTTCTTACTAATATTCCTTTCGAATTAAGCAGTTAGATAATTTTCCTGTTTGAAAGTTCAAAATAGTAATTTGTCCGAACGTCAAACTAACACACCTTCGCCTCAAGACAGCTGAAATAACTATTATTTTTAATATACCTATCACTGATCAATTTAAATGTTGGCATTTAACCAACATTGCAAATACTATATCGTACACAACCAAGTTATTTTTATGTGTGTTAATTTTAAAGACACAGAAAATAAAGACCAGGATAAAAATGAAGGACATCGGAGTATGCAGTTGAATGAACAAATGCATTAACTAGTGGGGAACCTTTTCACTATAATAAATAAATGTTTTAGTTGTCCACCATTTACGTTCGCTTTTAAAACTCTTAAACTCAGAGATAAGCTTTAAAAATTTTAAGCTAAATATGAAATATTAGGCACTCTACTTTATAGAGCTATTAATAACAAGGTGTTATTAACAACATCAACTAAGAAAGTAAACAAGTGTAGATGATAAATGCGGAGTAATTAGAAAATGTTCCAAGCTATTTTATTGCTTGAAGTCATTAATATCGCTAAATTTATGTTGGAAAGTCTTTATAGTTCTAGAAAACAATTCAATGATTATAAGATACATGTTTCTAAAAAGTGGATGCTATTAAATCTCGTAATGTTTAATGAATCCGAATGTTGAATCGCAGAAAGAAAGTAAAACAAAGAATTCAGGTTGCTAAAATGAAGCTTTTACATTCAGTTGTAGTTGAAGGTCTCCTAGATAAAATTCCTAATGAGGTTATAAAACTAGAGCTTACATTTTCATTTGAGTGAGATAAAATTGTGCAAAATATTGTGTTCCATCTGAATAATTCACATGTGTAATTCGCGTATGAAGGGAGGGTGGTTATAAGGAAGAAAAGCCTTAAAGGGGCTTTTTTTTTTTTAATTTACGTCATCCAACGTTAAGTCATATCGGACGATGAATGAAATGGGTGAAATAATGCTCAAAGGTGCCCAGGGTCCATAGTTACCCGACATTTATCTTTCAGGATAAGGGAAAAACCGGAAAGCTAACCTTATCCAGGTAGCTCAACCTGGCCGAGATTCGAAGTCGGAACCTCTTGAACTTGAGACGGACGGACTACTATTTAAGTTATCAAGGCGGGCTTAAAGCTACATATTTGGATGTGTTCAAGGGTGGGGGGCAGTCTGGTGGGTCTGGAGTTCGTTTCCGATCTGTGTCAAGAGAGTGATAGTTTGAATTTGGCAAGTGTCGTGAACGGGAGTCGAAAGGAGACAAGTGCAAGAACGGGTCTTGTGGCACCGCTATTACTATCTGTAATTACGCATCATGCAGGGATTCACGATAAGCTATAACAACCATGTAGCAGAAGATTTACTTAGCCTGTGAGCGTATTAGCATTATTTAGTGGGAGGTGGTAGTTTCTTCATATCTTAACAAAGACTATAGTGAATTCTAGTCTCTAATTTACAAGGTGTCTACAGACACATGAAGATCAGTAAGTTGCCATATTGGTGGAGAGCTCAGCAGTGAACACCATAGTCTCGTCGTAAAGAAGTTAGGTGAGTATTTGTGACGTTAACTACCAGGTCACTGCAAGCCTCAGTGTGACAGACACGTAATTTTTTTTTGACGCTCATATTAGCTTGGTACAGAGGTGTCGCATTGCTGTGTCTGTGAGCTCTTGGTCACAGTGGAATGAAGGGGAGAGGAAAAACATTCCACGGTTTAATCTGAGTTTTATTCCACACGTTGTTTTCCCTCGGGTGTTGCCAACCTAACCCTCCAATGTTATTGACGCTAGGTTTATTCACTGTCAATTTCTCATAGTTTTAATTATAAAATCGTACGAGTGACAAGAGTTATGTCGAAAGTAAAGAAAAAAAGAGTGATACATTCTGAGAATAGGGAAATAATACGGAAATGATTTTAGGATCTGATCTGAAGAAGTCTATAACGCTTCCACTGACTCAGCAACTGCAAAAGTTGCCGTTCGTACAGGTGCTTCAGAAAGAACAATCAAAAGAATTCTTAAACAGGTGAAAGATTTAAGTGAAAGTGTCGCAAAGAGTGTCCTAACGAACCCAGAGAGACACAGTAAACCAAGTTCTGCACCTCTATAGTGAATGTGATGATTTTGATAGGTGTGTGATTCGGAAAATTGTGCATCTTTTACATTGTCGGAAAGCGTGTTCCTCCTTTAAATAAATTTCTACCTGTTGTTCGAGAGAAGAAAAATGTTCTGGGGACGACGCTCGCTTTGGAAAGTAATTTCGTAGCTGAGATTTTAATGGAGGAAATATCAGAAAAAATTGAAGATACTGTATACCCATCACAAGAATGCAAGGGACGAATGAAGGGGAAAGGGATTTGAACTGTTTATCTGCTCTGTTAGTGGATCTGTTTACTAGGAAGTGAATGTGAGAGAGTGCACATGAGTCATCCATGCTGTCAGATCTAATGCTTGTTGTAGTTACTCTAGTGACAGGTATTATGTATGGGTGAGTTATGTGACAAAACTTGCGTATTTTAAATGAATCTAGCATCCTTGTCATACTGGGAAGGGGAGCATAAACACCGTGTGACAGCAAAAGCGATTACGTAAGACATTCCTCTAGCTTGCCTTTTTGTGCTGGGCACACAGTACTTATAAAACGTGTCACATCGTTGTTTGGGGGCAGGATTATTTGACAAAAATAAAGCATTTGCGAGTGAGTGCAAGAAGTATCTTTTATATTGAGGAATGCTGGGTGAAGAGCAACACCGATAGCAAAGTGAGAAGGAATTTGGCATCCATGCAAAAACGAATGCAGGCAATATGTTCATGCAGGTAGGGTAAATGGGTTCATGGAAAACTGTCTTCTCGTTTACAAGGCCGACTGTAGGTGACTAAGGTGGAAAGATGAACCAAGTTAACTTTGAAAAATGGGTCAGAATGTGCTCCTAATGTACCCCCTTCTTCTGTTGTGGTGTTAGACAATGCCCTTATTACAGTGTACAAGTAGATAAACTCCCGCCTAGGAGTGTTGTGAAATCTGCTTTAATAATGCGGTTGCAGAACAAAGGAATCGAGTTTGGCAGTTTATGTGCAAGACGGATCTACAGGCTCATTGAAACAAACCAAACGAGAAAATTTTCAAAGTGGATACATTTTTGGTTTCATTGGGTCACATTACCGTTCGTTTTCCGCCATACATGTGTGATCTAAATTCTAGAACTAGCTTCGGTCAAAGTGAAACGAACAGTTAGAGGAAAAATGTAACAGGTGATTTATCCTTACGAAATTGTGGGATATAATGCTTGAAGGTATTTCACTTGTGATAAAAACGAACTGACCGGGTTTTTGTAAACATGTAGAAAAGGCAGAAAATGATTATTGAGAGAGTTGAAAATATCATTGGCAGTACAGTGTTTTCCTTGGAAGATAAAAGCAGTGATTCTTCTTGTTCCTCTTCCTACTCCTGCAACGAAAATGGAATCTGACTTCGAAGAAGAACCGGCTACTCCACTTGATTGAGGTGAGTGTATATTTTTATAAGGTAAACATGTTTCATGAGGTGAATAACAAAATAACATTCAGGTTCAGCTATTTTATGTGATTTATTGCTTTAATCTAGCGTTAATACACACTCCAAGATTGGTACTGGTGTCATTATCGCAACCAGAACTACGTTTGTAGATAGAGATATAGCCGTCTACCACAGACTAATACCAAGTCATCAACTCTGTGGTAGGGGTTAATGCCATATAGGGCGTTTTTGCTGATGTTTAGATGCGACTTGTTGGAACTAACAATTCTGTGGGTGCTTCTATTTCAACAGAGCTATTATACATCGGCTTCCTTCGCCTCTTGCATTTACTGCAGCATCAAATGCCCAACTTCTTTCGAAGCGACATCTCATGAGTAGTTAACGCAAATTGCAATCAACAGTATATTAGCATAATACGCGTTACATACGCTGAGGAAATCAGCGGTAAACTACTTATTAGTACGCGAGAGGTGGCCTCGAAAGAAGTTGGCCAAATACGTTCTGAAAAAAGATCACAAAAAGTAATTCTAAACTTTTTCTTCATTCCCCTCTATGTGAATATGTCTTTAGCTAAACATTCAAAATTAATATTCATATTACCAAAGAATAATTGTGTATTTCATAAACAATTACAACGTTAATAAGCAGATGAGGGAGTGAGGTGACTGAAAATGCGTTGAGGTTATGCAAGTTGGAATTCCAAAGCTTCTTACTCTACTGGCTGCAGTAAAGGCAATTTCACACTAAATAAATGCATTCTGTAGGTGGAAAAAGCAGCAAAGAATACCAACAAGTTCTGTGCAGTGTAATTTCTTTGTACACAGAACATTGGTAATAATATGTATAAATTCTACTAAAGAAAAGTTTAGTAAACAAAGAACAGTAAAACACCACTAAAGAGAACTGTGTATACAGTTTAAATGAAGACACCAATAACTGTGTACAAAATGGCACTAAGTGATTAAAAAGAGAACAAGAAATTTCAGCCGAAAGAGTGAAATTTGTGATTAACTAATATGACATCAATCCTGCATTAAAACCTTAGAATTAGCCCATGAAGCAATGTGTCAACTCTGGTGTCATTAATCTAATAAATAACACTATTTTATATGCTTTAAATATCTTTGGTTGTATTAATGTTACTCAAAAATTTAGAATAAAGTGTTATGGTTACAATTAAACGTGTATACTTAGGAAACTATTAAGTAGATAAAAGCTGTATTATTAATTTGGAATTTTCCTAAGCTTAATTTTGTCTTTGCAATACAAGATTATCACAACTACTAAACAATATGCACTTTTAAATGTAAAATTAAATACACAGTGTATCTTTCTATAGGAAAAAATTTCATGTCGTTACATGATTATGAAGTATGATTTTCTTAATGTGCACATCTGTTTTTGGGTTAAACGACTTACTTTAATTTTTAAGACTCTAAATAATGCAATTTTTGTCTAAGATGGCAATTGGTGCTCCCTGTATTGTGTAAACCTCTCAGGCTATGGCATACAATTGAATGTGTGTCATATAATTAAATCAACGAAAGTTTACACTCTGAACCACAATTGCTTTTTGCACTCTTAATAATGACTTAGAAGTGATGGAATTGTGTGTTTTAGTTGTTAATAGAAAATAACTTAGTAGATCTATTTTAATAGCTCACACACTTAAACATTATTTCTATTTCTTTTTATAGTCCATAGTTCTTAATATGTTCACTAAAATGATACAAAAAATGCATTATAACAAAATTATGCGCAGTTATATCTGATTTTCAAAATCATTATATGGCTTTGCATCACTAAATGTAACGGAAGGCTCATATATTGGGTTGAGCACTTTTCTTCTATTCCGAAGATTGAGGGTTTTATATAAACTTAGAACAGTGACAGCAACAGTGACTCGTATTAGTTTCATGTGAGTACAAGAGCGGCATGATGGTCACATAGGTGGAGGTGTATCACCCTTAAAATTGTTAAGAATACAGAAATTGTAATATTACTCATAAGCAGTGACAAGTATATTTTGAGAAAAAATGGGCCATAGAATAATAAATCAATTCAGTGCAAATGTTACTTAACATGCCGCACCATTTTTCTAAACTCATTTGTTTCAAAATCGTTACGATACACTGAGGTATTCACCACTATATGGCTTTAATGTCAAGTATACTCGTCAACCTTAAAACATGGTAAGCCTACATTGCAGAAGACCTACTTGTTAAGTGACAAAGAAGTGTTAGGCCCAGACATTGTTATATACAATGATGGTTAACAACAACCTACAGTTTATTATGAAGCGTTACTGTTTCGAGATCAGGCCAAGCTCTGTCTTTAGGTCCTTGCCTTAACTTACTCTACATGTTTTAAGAATAAATGGAATACTAGAAATAAAGGTAAAATGGCATATAATCGTGGTGGTGGTGGTAGTGGTGGTGGTGGTTGTAGTAGTAATTTTTTATTTTTTATTTGTTTCTATTTATTTATTGTTTTACTTTGGAGAGGGGGAAGTGACTAAGCACGTCAGTTTCATTGGCAAGTGTAGACCCTCCACTAAAACCCCACCAATATACCCCACAGCACTTGGAAAGACCTCTCGTATTACTTCATACTGCTGCTACCTATATTTGCTACTGTGCTTCATCCCTTTTCTTAGATTTTAAAATATCAACCATCATTTCATGTATTGTTATCCAGTTTTGTTTATCATCCAACATTACTAGGATTGTATTTCTAGTGTTTAGCCCTTGATTAAGCTATCCGAAACTTTCTTGGCTAATTTCCCTCCATTGGTGGTATTTCAAAATTCTGTGTTCCAGGGTACCTCTTTCCCCACAATAACGGCAGTTTTCGCTGGTTGCTAACCCCATTTTAATTTAGTATACTTTAAAATTGCAATGTCCTGGCAGGAATTGCGTTAAATAGAAATCAACTTCACCATGTTTCCTATTAATCCGTGGTTTAATTTTTGAGACAAATTTAGTCCATTAAGCAACCTTTGCTTCTGCCTCCCATTCATTTTGCCATTTTGCTAGGGTGCTTTCCCAAATAGGGTTCTTTTCAGTCATATTAACATTCAAATTCAGATGTATGCGCTATCCGGCAATTGAATAGGTACAGCACCTGCTATTACCTGAAGTGCTCTATAGAACCCGTTCTATATGCTGACTATCTTATAACTGACTATCGTTATCATTATCTTGCTAGATTCTCCAACCAGGTGTACCAAAACAGAACACAAAATGCAATTATACAATTGACCACACTTGCCAACACTTTTCTGTTCCCTGGTTTTGTTCTGCAAATATTCGGCATAAATTGTCCCAGAGCCGCAGCTGCCTTCTGCGCTGTTCCTGTCACATATCTAATATGTGTACACATGTTCATAATGTGCCCAATTAAAATCCACAGATAATTCATCTGCTTTTTAGATTTTAATACTTGGCCACATAAGTTTTTATTTACTTCCTTAATTTTTCTGCACTCAAGAATGACTACCTCCGTTTTTTTTTTTTTTCAGGAGCTAATGTCGTTTCATTTTGCATCATCCAAGTGTCAATTTTTTTCACGGACCATGCTATTTTTCCTCCAATTCATGTTTGATCTTACCAAATGCAATTAATGCCAAATCGTGTGCATATCCGATGCTTTTGACTCCTAATGGCATGTCTACTTTAAAAACTCTATCATAATTATTCCATAGGATAGGGCCTAAGACCGATCCTTGCGGGATGCCACAACTGATATCCAACCTTATGCTTTCCACAATCAATATCTGCCGGTCTTCCAGGTAACTGCGCATAAGCTTTATTAGGTACAATGCAACTGCCCTCCTTTTTAACTGCTCCTTCCATAGTACTGAGTTGAATGCATTTTTTACATCTAAAGTGACCATAGCAGCAAATGGTTTATTCATATCTATTATCTCCGACTTTATCATTATATTTATGGTATCTAAGGCATCTAATGTTGAAAGGCCTTTTCTGAAATCAATTTTCACTTGCGCAAATCCCTGCATATTTACAATCTCATCAATCAGTCTGTTGTTAACAATCTGCTCAAACAAAGGAGTCTATATGAAATACTACCATCCATCCATCCTTTATCTTTCAAGTAGTATCAGTTCAGCTATTTTCCACTCCCTTGGGAAAATTTCCTCTACATAAGACGGTTTAAAGTTTTTACAAATATGTCAGGTTTTTCCTCTACTATGGCCTTCATTACTTCTTGAGGGATACCATCAGGCCCCGCTGCTTTTCCTGTTTTAATTCATTGCGCAGCCGTAACTACTTCCTTCCTTTGACACTCAGGTATTTCGTTTCTGTTAACTTGTATATCAGGCCACATAATTGATCGATGCTCTAGGAACAGTGCTTTTGCAGTCTTTAATTCTTTCTTGAAGTGTAATTTGTATTGGTGATCTAGCACCCATACCCCATCAATGCTAGTCCCATGATTTTTTTCTTGGCTAACTCGATAACTGCATTAAACAGTATAGAACAAGCTGAACTTATGGAATCTCAGAACCTAATTTTAATTACCGTTGACGGCTGTGACATTCTTTGTCACTGATGCAGAGTTACAGTGATGACTAAGGTTGAAAGAATTTAATAATTCATAATATTTATCATTTCAATATAAAGAAAAGGTTTAATAATTCGTATCCAAACTAACCGCCCAAAGATTTTAATTTTAGCTCCCAAGATTAGTAATACACACAAATGCTGCCAATTATAAACAAGGCAATAAGCAATCAAAGGGAATTGAATTCTGTAAAAGTCACAGTCTCAGCTTTGGTACTTCTGAAAGTTCGTATACATGGGGTACATTGACACAATGAATAATGTAATATACAACAGACAATATTTTGTACACCTGAAATAGATTCTCCCATATTTAAATAGGTTCCACTGAAACAATAGGAAACAATATAAATATATGCTGTTAAACATTTTGTAGCCTGTCATATATTTTATATTGTTTTTTATACACATGTTATTACAAAAAGCTTCAGAGTTAAAGCTGTGTGACATGAGAGAACATCTATCAAGCTAATAAGATATTGGTTTAGTATTTCTGTCTTTGATGACTGCTAATCATATGAACTAAATCAGAAAAAATGACTAAATCCTGTTCAGGAGAGGACAACTACTCCACGAATGTACAAAGATTAAATATTGAAGAAATAACATGATGCTAATTTTGGCTTAATATTACTGTATGTTAACACATCTAAACCAAAGTTATTAATGCAGAATAACTGTAATTTAGGAAAGCTACTTTATTTTATTTTATTTTTAATTTGTAATTTAAATTGAAACTACATTCCTTATATGAACTGTTATGTATGATTCAAACACTTTAAATCCCAGTCTACTAACATAAAACCAAATAATGTACTCACATAATATACTTCACTTTTACTTAAATCTTATAACATGTTGGTTACAATAATATAGAAATGAAACTTCAAATTATAAGAAATATTTGATTACACATCACACTAAATTGTTGCATAGACGAGAAAGGACGCTTCGTACTACATTTGATAATGTTCTCGAAGGTCATCACTGCAGATCACTAAAAGAAGAAACATACCCAGTATCGACTAATTCTGCACTTTTGATTTCTGCTGTCGTATTTCTGGTAACCAGATGATTGCAGCTAGAAAAATAAAAATAAAAAAATAAAAAAGTAAAAATGTTGTTACACCTGCCTCTTGCTGAATTAGAACACACATTATTACATTTGCAATAATGTCCTTCTACGTCAGTTGTTTCACTTATTGAGATTCAGAAAAAACTCATTTGCTATCTTAGTGTCACGAATTTAGCTTTTTAAAAGTATTTATTCATGAATATCTAATTTCTTCCCTTCAAAGTAATGCCCACCCGGTATTATACACTTGTGCCAACGTTTTTCCAATCCTCGAAGCACTTTAAAGAATCGTTTATTTACGATTTTGTTCAGCTCCTCTTTTGATGTCGTTTTTATCTCCTCAAGCTTGGCGTAGTGTTATCCTTTCATATGCATCTTCGGTTTTGGGAACAAAACAGTCAGAGGGCGCCAGGTCTGTTGAGTACGGTGGCTGCGGCATTGTAAGTGTGTATCTTATGGCCAAAAATTCGTGCACAAGTAATAATGTTTGAGCAGAGAAGTTATGGTGCAAAAGCCAATTTTTGTTCTTCTACAAATCCGTGCGTTTCTGGCAGATTGATTCGCGCAAATTGTGCATGTATTGCAGGTAATATTCCTTATTGACCGTTTAACCCTATTGCAAGAACTTATGATGAACCACGCCTCGGCAATCGAAGAAAATTGTAAGCCAAACGAATGGTGGGTAAGTTCTATGAACCCTTGGCTCATTTGAACATCGTCCGATGTTCGACATCACCTATTTCATTCATCGTCCGATGTGACAACGTTGGAGCACATTCGTTGAAAAAATTCACACGATCCTTACCAGCATTGTATCACTCATTCTTCATGTGATCATGATTGTGATTCACCTACCATCAGTCCACATAAAACCAAGTTGACTATCTAACCAAAATAATTCATTTTAAAAAGATACTTTCTGTTTAACCGCTAAGGATGCAAAACAACACACCATTTAAAACTGTTGAAATAAAAGTAGGCATTTAAACAGTGGAGCTTCAGCACTAAAACATTTTAAAACACTTGTAAAACTTTAAAAAAACACTTCAGCTGCACTTATATTTTAAAAATTAGAACATGTTTCAAAGAACAAGCGTCCTCACCGTCATCTGACGTTCGACTGGCTTTCTTCAGGTGACCACCTCCCTCTCCTGGTGTTGTTTAACGAGTTGAATGACGTCATCCACTGTTAATATTTCAAAGTTGATGGCTCACTTTTCTTTCTTAAAAATGTATATATTTTCCCAAACGGTTGGCTTCCAATAATATTTTACAGGTTTTAAAAGTTTGATGTCTTTGGAAATATTATGATATTTTGACCAAAAATGCTGAGCTATGGATGATTTATCTATCTGTTTGCATTTTATGCATCTCACGTGTTATTTCATTCTTGTTTCCAAATTTCTTTTCGTTTCGCCAATGTACATTTTATTGCAATCCTCACACCTGACCCTATAAATTTCTGATAATTTATTGGCTGGGCTCGTGTTCTTGAGTGGATGACTTAGTATGTTTCTTATGCTATATTTGTTACGTGGCACTAGTTGTGTATGAAAATGATTGAAAATATTTTTAAATTCATTAAAGGCCTTTGGGGGATCTGTAAATTTGCAATACATTTTGTTTATGTTCTCAGTTTTCAACGTGCAAATGTATTTAATGACTTTCCGTCTTTTGTGTTTATCATTTTAGTAATAAATTTTGGATCAAAGCCATTCACATTTGCAACATATTTCGTGTGATCTACTTGCTTGTTGTACTCTTCTATTGTCAATGGAATGTTCACTAACCTATGGATTAAATTGTGAAATGCTGCATATTGGTGTTATTTAGAGTAAAATTATTGTGTTACTGTAGTTACCAACATGTGTTAGTTTCCTATATGTGCCAAATTCTAATTCATTTCTATTTCTCATTATTTGTAGATCCAAAAACGATAATCATCCATCTTTTCTGTTTCAATAGTAAACTTTATAAATCGGTCCTACAGATTCAATAGTTTTAACGCCTCTTTTGCTAACTCCTCTGGTACTACTGCAAACAGGTATATCATCATAGAAACGAAACCATACTTTAAAAATATGCGGAAATGTCTTTGTCACCAGTGTTTCTAAGTTACTCATACACAAATCAGCCAATAACAGTGAAATGGGATTGTCCATTGCTAACCCTAAAGTTTGTTTGTAATACATTTGCTTGAACATGAAGTTGTTTTGATTGATACATAAATCAATAAATTTATTATATTCTTATATTTGAGGTGCAGTAAAACCTTGATTTGAAAACCATAGCTTAATCAAACTGGGTAGCTTTTCTATAAGTACGCTCGTAAATAATGATCTGACATCAAAGGAAACTAATATTTCATCAGTATTACTGTTTACTTTTTTTAATTTGTCAACCAATTCCAGGCTAAAATAAGACCTGAAGCTTTCCTGGCGACGAATGCGCTCACTTTCTTCACGGTCAGCCAGTCAGGTGAAAAGATGTTTAGATATCAACGTTTCGGGAGTGTACATCTCTCCCATCATCAGGATATTTATAAAATGTTATAACCACAAATGAAATACTGGATATAACACAACTATAAACAAAGACAAAACACTATCAAAATCCGCATTACTGAACAAAAGACTGTTTTCAGTGAATTAAACGCCAGGTTAGGAGATGGCGTGAATATAGAAAATTATGTCAAAGAAACGTAACTAATTAACTTGTTTATCAAGCTATATTGATCTTTGCTTCTTAATTCTACGGATTTCCATTTTTAAGGCCGGCTTCCAAGAGGAGCTGAACTGAAATCCAGCATCACGATTAAGCATGCTCCTTTCAGAGGAAATCGCCAAAGCCTCCTTAATTCTCCGCTCGCAGTAACTGTTGCATTTTGCCAAGATGGTCGTCTCCCGAAAGTTGGCTCTATGGTCGTTATCAAAACAATGCTCTGCCAGTCCAGACTTCTCAGGTTGCATTAAACGAATGCTCCGTTCATGTTCGATTATTCTAGTAGCGATGGTCTTTCCGGTTTGTCCTATATACGGTGTCCCAAATTCACAGGGAATGCGGTACACTTCCGGAACTTGGAAGTCCATTTTGTATTTCACTGGTCTCAACAGATGTTTAATCTTCGGAGGTGGCTTGTGGATGGTCCTGATGTTGTATTTGGCGAGAATGCTGCTGAATCTGCCGGATAGATTGCCGATAAACGGGATGCAGGCTGTAGCGGTAGGCTTATCTGACGCTTGCTGTTTTACAGGTTTCAATACAGTTCTTGCTGTCTTGCTTGTGAAGACTGAGTCTGAATTCCTTAAACACCGGCACTAATAAACCACTCGAACACAGCACGATTTAGCTCGTCACTCTGTAGTTTTGTGTCGCGTTTCATATGCCTCCGGCAATCGTAGCCACGGTCGTTATTTTATTTATTTATTTATTTATTTATTTATTTATTTATTTATTTATTTATTTATTTATTTATTTATTTATTTATTTATTTATTTATTTATTGTAATTTTGCGTCCTCCAACGTTAAGTCATATCGGATGATGAATGGAATGGATGAAGTGATGCTCAAATGATACCGGGGTCCATGGACCTTAGAGTTCCCGAAATTCGTCTTACAGGATAAGGGAAAACCCCGGGAAAATCTTATCCGGGTAATTCACCCTGACCGAGATTCGAACTCGAGACCTCTTGAACGTGAGGCAGACATGCTACCACCACGCTACCAAGGCGGACCCACGGTCGTTAGAGCTTATGTCTCTAGCGTTTCGCCGCGTTGAGGGTCGCGGGTTCGAGTCCCGCCTTGGGCATTGTTGTTTATGTGTATCGTGTATATGTGTGAAGCTAAAGAAACCAGATATTAAAATAAACTGAAACAATAAATAAACGGCTACATAAGGAAAAGAAAAATATATGTCTATAAACATAGTTAAATGTTTTTAATATTAAAAATGTCCTGCCATTCCATTTAAGCACTCCTCCTTAACTTTTATTTTTTAATAATATTATAATTCTGAGGTTTTCCGAGTTTAAACAACACAGTTTCTTTAGCTTGGTGTTTGTTGTTTTCGTGTTCTTTCATTAAACTTAACTTTTTACTCCAGTGATAATGTCTTATGTTTAGAATTCATTTTACAGATATGTGTACAGCAAAGTATGTTTTTAAAAGTCACCAAAGTTCACAGTCTTTTGCCACTCGTACTTGATCACTTGTAACAACCAAATTGAGAATGAACACATTACAAAACAGATTTACCTTTATATGTGTGTTGGAAGAGATTTGATAGAGCTGATGGTTTGTTTTACCTTTTCCTCAAAGGATTACAGTTAATAACTTTATTACGTGCTCTGTAAACCATTACACATAAACAAATCCGTTTTAATCAGGTTATTTACGCAAATGGCTGCCGAAAGATATTTCCGTATACGCATTACGCAGTCTTCCGGCTTAGAGTATAATTTTACATGGGAAATAGCTCCATTCCTGAATTTTTTTACAGGCTTTCGTTATATAAGGGCTCCGTTTTAGACAAGTTTAGGCAGGCTGGTCGAGAGCTGTCCATATAAAGGCTTTGGATGCGTCGACTTTTAGCACAGAGTACAAGGTAATTAACAAGCGACAGAAATATCAAGATATAATCTTTTTTTTTTTTTTTTTTTTTTTTTTTTTTGCAGTATACCCTACATGATATGGTTTAGAAAAACGTAATCAATTACATGTTGATAGATGTGACGTAAACAAATGCACCGATCGTTGCGTTTCACGTGTACGGGTGATAGGATAATCCCAGCAAAGCAGCCGTCATTATCAAGGAATGCTGGTTAGCGTTGCACTACGCTTAATCTTCGTTTTTCTTAACCTGTCGGTTTTAATGAAAGGAAGGGGCTTATCCAGTAATTGCAGAGCGCATTTAGTGATGCAGTAGTACAGGGTTAACCAAACTATGGCCTGCCAGCGTTTTTGTTTGGCCCGTCTACAGTCTTCTTCAAAAATATAAATAAAAGAAACTGATTTTGGAAAATCAAGGGTTCAGGACAGTGAAATTCTGAACCAAACATAATGGCTCAATTGGTAGCATTTGTGGCTCACATTCGGGAGTTCGTGGGTCTACACCCGTGGTCGACTTTCTGACCCCATGGTTCGTTGGGGATTTCCCGAAATCGCTGGGTGAATGCTTGAATTCTCAGAAAGAACTTCCTAACTCATTTTATTTCAGCTTTCATTCTGATAGACCATTTCATCGTTGCAAGGGTTTCGGTCTATGTGGCATGTGCATCTGCTTCTGAAATCCTCATCCTTTGGATCGGGAAAGGTCCCAGGTTCACAAGGGTGCCCAGGGGATGCCCGCATGGAGGAGTTGAGCTGTTATACCAGCTTCCCCCAGGGAGATAAAATCTGTAGTTGTTAGGGTCCCTGCCCTCTGCTGTAATTTCCTTATTTGAGTGACTCTCAGTATCCTACCAGCTGATCATTTTCTCTTAGGTGCATCCGTCAGGGGCAAAACCATGAAAGATATGACAGGTCGAGGAACAAGTCCCCTCTTCGACCCTTGTCTGCGTTAACATAAAATATACTTCCTGTAACTTTTGAGTTTATGTGTCTGTGAGTTACATTGTCATGAATATGTGAATAAGACGCCGATAATATGCGGAATATTTAATTACTTCAGTTATTAACATGTAAGTGTAGATTTTAGTTCAATAAAATACCTTTTGGAAACTAATGCAATTTCTATGAGTTCATGCTTGCTATTTTAAACTTTCCAATATTCATTCTTGGGTGGTTGGCGAATAACTTCCTGAAAATTTTGGCAAACCCTGATATAATAGATTTATTTCTGTAGCTAACTACATATGATCTCAAAAGGAGACATGGTTCTATTGAATACTAAATGATTAATCATTATCTACATTTAATTGATTTAAACGTCCTTGTAGTTATTTTCCTTATCGAAGCTGTCTCCGTTTGATTTATCGCATAAGTTTGTACAAAGTTTGAGAATTTACGCTTGACTTCATTAGGACCTTCATTTCAAACTGTTTTAATTGTATTACTGTGAACATATAGAGGACCTCTACATGTTTAAAGAGAACCTTGAATATAAAGCTCACAATAAATTTATGAATGGTAAAATACCATAATTAATATACCGACTAGCATTTGAAAATAGTGCCAGAAATGAACCGTTTTGCTTTCTATAAAAAAGAACATTTAAAGGAGATGTGCTTTAATTTTTGCAACTCCATATCCACATTTGAATATTTCAGATTAAAACTACAAAATTTCCTTGCCAGTGTAACTTTTACACCTGTTTTGTAAAGAATACAGCTATTGCTTGTTAATAATGATAATTTTCCCGATGTTTCTCCTTTTAATACACATCTTGTTCTAGATACTTAGAAGCAAACAATAATCAACAAGAAATTAAAAGAAAACTACCTGAATATATTTGTTGTGGACATATTATTTTGAATATTCTTTATATCGTGATGGAAAGCGAATCATTTAAAAATGTCTGAAATATCGTAGCTAAAACTAATGCAAAATTTCGACCAGTAAGAGAGAGCTAAAGCCTAAAAAAGTGATTTAATTGAACAGATTATGCAGTTTATTCCTGAGAGAGGCATTTGATTATCTACACTGCCTGATAGTTATGCAAATTCAGTCCTCCAACGTTAAGCCATATCGGACGATGAATAAAATTGGTGAAATGATGCTCAAATGAGTCCGAGATCCATGGAGCTTAGAGCTACCCGACATTCTTCTTTCAGGATAAAGGAAACCCCCGGAAAAACCTTATCCAGGTAACTCGCCCTACCCGAGATTCGAACTCGGTACCTCTTCAACGAGAGGCACACACGCTACCATATACGCTACCGAGACGGGCAGTATCTGCCGAAGGAGGACTCCAAGGAAGAACTGGTGGGGTAAAAGCACACAGAAGGCGACCGATGCAAGAGGCCCGATATAGCTGACTGCCATACTATTTACAGTTTGAATCTCCTCTGGCCTCTAGCTCAAACGAAAGCTTCTTGCCCAGAAGTCCCGGACAGCTTGAAATCACAGTGGGACAAAAGTATACAGAGTGCAAATTTTTGTGCTATTCAGCCCTTGATATATTTTTCAACCTTTAAAAGAACAATTGAATGAAGGGTGGAGTGAAATAAGATCGCATGAACTGGAGGGAAAGGAAATTCGTTGATGCAATCATACC